>CM035174.1:42757835-43357835 GCA_020205615.1 Panax quinquefolius | reverse complement strand
CAAGGAAAAGATGAACAAGTATTGAAGACTAATAATATTTTGACAGTTATTTGTCAAACTTTAATTTAATTGATGTAATGAAGCACTTATTTAATTTCCACATTTGAATGATTGTAATTAAAGGTTAGATAACCTAGGAGATATTTTTATTAATGTAATCCTATATGGGCATGTTTTATTATTCAATTTTATTATGATTTGGTAGTTAGATATGAATGTTTTGATTAAGTGAACACCAAATCTTGAGGTAATGAAGTACCAGGATTTGGGGGTGTCACATGGAAGATCTGGGACGACGAACGTCTTGTCAGACACTGAAAAACCAATTATGGGTTACCTAGAATTTTGAAAGTCAAGGTCGAGTGACCTACTTTGACCATCCACTACTTACAATCTGTTGATTGTTTGAGTGATATTAAAGCATAGATCTAGAGTATATCTAACAGGATACAAACTAGATACAACAACAGTTCAAAGTCTCCTAACATCTGACAGATATGAGCCTTGAAAAATCTTGTTAGTCGCTGATTTTGAGTTTTTGGGTTGCCCAGAAACTCTTGGTCATGCTCGGTCAACTGAGTTTAACCATGAATATCTTTCATTCTAGACATGATCTAAGCATAATTTCGAGTCCAGTTTAAAGTCCTTACAGCAAACTTACAAGTCTAAAACATCAAACATGCAAAATCATTAATAGACTCAGATCTATGGCCTCAGACATTCGGTTGTCAGGCAATAAATCAAGGGTTCTTGGACATTTTTGAAAATTTGATTCTTGAGCACTTTGATGCTATAGATCTATGATGTAACATCATAGATCATCATATAACATCTTCTAACACTTCAATAAACTTAAAAACAATAAATCTAACATGGCTTTAAGGATCATATTTAGGTTTTAGGGTTATACCTCTTTCTTGACAAGCTTTGAATCCTTGCTTCCTAATATGTTTGTGATAGTCTAGAGGGTTGTTTAGAGACTGATTTGCTAAAAGATTTCATGGTTTAGAGAGAGAGAAGAGTTGGTGGAGTGTTTGGTAGAAAGTGCACAACTTTTGTAAACTTTATCTCCCTTTTTCTCTTATAAATCGATTCAATGAATCTAAGCTTGCAAGGTGTCAATTAAGATAAGGATTGGCTGAGATTTTACATACATGGAAGATCTAACATGGTGAGTCATGCCTTCTAGAAAGTCTTTTGGCTTACAAGTTAAGTAAAAGGTTAATTTGGTCATTTTACACACTAAAGGGTATTTTGGTCTTTTCTACTTAAATTTTAAGGGTTATTTGGTAATTTCATATATTTCCCTTAATTTTAATTTTATGATTTGCTAATTACCATTAGGGCTTGTTAATCACTAATTTGGGTTTGGAAATTAGGTTTAGGGTTTCCCGGTAAAAGAATTAGGGTTTCTAACTTAGTGATTAGGATTTCTTGATAATCGTTAAGGTTTTCCCTAATTAGATTCATCATCATTAACATATCTCCTTGATCACATATACCTGATTAGTAATTAGTCTTAGTTTCCTATTTAGGGTTTGAATTAGGTTTTTTAGTTTAAACTTAGGGTTTTCTAATATTCTGCTATTTCTGATTAACCATAAACCATACACACATACAATACATACACATCATATTGAAATATAATTATTATATCTTAATATTCTAATTCCTTGTTCATAATCCATGAATTAGGGTTATGGACCATAACTAACTTAACTTTCATTATCCGTCAACTTAAAAATTTTAAAATGACTATCCTGCTAAATCCTTATCACATATAATCAAATATTATTTGTATATATTAATATTATTGGTCATGTTCATACCTGGAACTCCATTTCCCGCTGCGACCGTATCTTGAACTGTCATATTGAAGGTCCTTGCGGTCGATTTGGTTGGTTGGTTTGGTGGAGTCGGACCAGTTATTGCTAGCATCCACTACTCTTTCCCGTATTGACATTTCCCCCATCAGCTCTCCTTTTCGGACATTCCCTCACCCTATGATCTACTGATCCACAAATAAAATATCCACTATTCATCCTTGGATTAGGACAGTTGGGAGAGATATGTTCCTCCTGCCCACACTTAAAACACACATACTTTCCCTTCAAGCACTCTCCGGAATGGTTCTTCTCACAGTTTCCACATTGCACCACTTGTTTCTTCACACCCTCTTGCTTAATTTTGATATTTACTAAATTGTCCTCTTTTCTTTTTCCCACCTTACTTTCACTACTCCCTTCCATTTTGATAACTCTCTCAACCTTAGCTTTATTCTTCTTCTCCTTATTATAAAGAGTCATAGCTTTACTTCCCTCCTCGGCTATGATAGCCTTGTCTAATAGTGCTGCAAAAGTACCAATCTATAATACTGCCACCTTGTTGTAGAGCCAGGGTTTTAAGCCCAGCTCAAACCTTCGTGCCTTCCTCGCTTCCGTGTCCACTTGGTGTGGAGCGAACCTAGCTAATTCATTCAATTTCGTGGCATACTCCGCCATTGACATGTCCCCTTGCTTCAACTCCAGAAATTTCACTTCCATCCTAGCCTGCATACTAGTCAAAAAATAATTCTCAAAGAACAGTGTTTTGAACCTAGTCCATGTAACTTCTCCTACTCCAGCTCTAGTTTGATTTGCCTCCCACTAGAAATTCGCCTCCCCTTTCATCATATAAGTGGCAAAAGTTGTCTTTTGCCCTTCAGCTACCCTAGCGATCATAAAAGCCTTTTCTATCTCCTTTATCCAAGTCTGAGCTTCTACCAGGTCAGTTATCCCTCTAAACTCTGACGGTCCTACGGCTTTGAAATCTGTAAAATTTGCCAATCGATTATCGGGCTGATTTTCTCCGGCTGGTATTGCATTCCGTATAGCTTGAGCTATCATGTTCGCAAAATTCTACATTGCGTTTGGTTGTTGTTATCCTCCCACATTGTTAACAGATTCTTCTGCCCTTTGGTTTTGATTTTGTCTTCTTGGCAGCATTATCTGATAAAATCATATATTATCCTTTTATTGACTTATATTCTATGTCTTATCGTATACGTTTAATATATAACGCGTGATTTCAAACTCAAATAATCATAAACTCAAAATATTAAATTTTGAAACTTGGTTTACTGTATTATCGAATTATCAGATAGATATATACAAACTTATTAAACAAACATATATTCACATTCATTCATAGTACTTTACACCGGATAACTCATATTGTTACAAGCATCCACTATCCCTTTATGACTATAAAAGTCGGGATTTGCTACTATAACTTATCCCAAAAGTTAGGAATATTACATTACACACATATTATATCATTAAACATACATATCCAACTATTAATCCTACTTATTCCCTACACCTTCTCCTTATCTTGGACAATCTTTTGTCTGATGACCTTCCAACCCACAAATAAAACATGCACCTTGCTTATAGTCGGGACAATAAAGAGAGGTATGTCCCTCATAGCCGCAAATGTAACATATATTTTTCCCTGTCTTGCACATGCCTCTATTTTTCCTTTTACGATTCCTACACTTTTCTATTTTCTTAAAGTTTTCAGAATTTTCTAACTCACGATCGTTCATCTTTCTTTTCCCCTTCTTGCTTGGAGTTGCACCTGATATTCTGCTTTTGGCTCCTATCTGATCTATTTGTATCTTAAGCTTATCTTGTTCTTCCATTATTTTGATCAACGCCTTTTGCAATTGACTATTAAATAGCATTTCTATTTCCAACAATTTTTCTAAAGAAGAAACATGGTCCCGCAGATTTTGCACTTCGTTTGATGCTTGATCAGCTCCAACTTCGGTTTCCGAATCATTATCTGTTAGTTCCACAATTTCTAGGTCTGGTTCTATTTTCTCCAAAATAATCACTTCATCAAGGTTACTTTCAATGTGAGCCTCTACTTCAACTATTGGCTTCGATATTAGCTCGGGTGTATTGTTTTGATCATTCTTCATGTTATAAGCGTATAATAATCCTTTTCCGCTTGACATCTACACATAAATTCTTTTGATTAGTATATAGTATATACACATAGCAAATAATAGTTTTATATAAGTTATCTTTTATTTTGTTTTACGATGAATTTATTTAATTCATCTCCTTTAAACTCTATTTGAGTTATTTATATTTTCAACGTTTCCCGCTGTCCTAAGGTTATAGCCTAAGGTCTACTCCCACCTAAGGTTTCTAACCCTAAGCTTTGATACCATATTGTGACGCCCCCAAATCCGAGTACTTGAAACCCGTACTTGGTGCTCCACGATAACATTCATTCAACTACTTAATGTATTAATTAAACAAAATTATTATATCAAAGTTATCTACCTTCCCAGTCTCTGAAAGTAGTATGCACACAAGTCAATCATGTTTGATGATAAAGCATATACTTTGTAACAATCTTATTCATTTATAAATAAAAAGTATTAATTTATTAAAGACTTTTAATTATCTACATGATGTTGTTTTATAATATGTGATAAACCCAGAGTTTTAAACAATTCTGTAAGAATAATGATGATGATCATTATAATGAAATCTAAATTCTTAGAAAGCTTAAAACTAAAATAGTTCCCAATCGTTGGATTACTAAATTGGGGATTAGTGAATCCGGATAGATTGGTACATACGTTGCTTGCTCATTAGATGAGGATGAGTGATCTCATAATCATTTGTGTGGAGACACTAAAGTAAGTATGTAGGTGCTTATTAGAGAATAAGTTCACTGAACGTGGCTCGCTAAGGAATACCTAATGGAGTTTTACTTGCCTGTCAATAGGAATTCCTGTAGTGATAGTCGTACAAGTGATCCTTGGACTTAAGATCATCATAGTATCTTGTGTATTATGAGTTATACTTTGACTTATTCCTTAAGACCTTTAGGGTATATCAAAGGGTATGCTTGGGTATAATAAGTTGTACGTGGAGGTAATGTATAATCAATAAAGAATCTTCCACTTCTAGTAAAAGAAGAGAAATGTCTTATGTGATTCGATAAATGACAACCCAGTAGTCCTTGGCCAAGGCAGAATGAAATTAGAAAGGAGTTTCTAATTTGCATTATTTGGTGTTGTGCATTTAAGAGTAGAAATACATATAATTAAATAAAATAAGACTCGACAGTAATTCCATGTCTTATATTTAATTGGGACATTGTATGGTGGAAGGATTGAATTGTACGGTAACTATTTACTCAAAGGTTTTTTTATGATTAATGTTGAAATCTATATTATCTGGAAAATCGTTGATTGCTAGGGAGGCTTCCACTGCAATAAGCCTAGACATTGGAAAGAAACTGCGAGAAGCATCTTACAGAGGCTATCCAAAGAAGCTTAGTGAAGTTTCGGTTACAAATATAAATTTATTCAAGATTTAAAATAATTTTTTCTTTATGTCAAGTATCTACTTGGGTATAGGATACCGACTTTGGTTATCATAAATAAAGATTTATGAAGGGACCAAGCAGAAGTAGAAAGCTAAACAAGAGATAAGTAATCCTATGTGTGGAAATGAAGCAAAGGTTGCTGCATTAGCCATATGAACTTATAGTTTAGCATATCCTACGTAAGGGCAAGTCTATTAAGTCAATAAGTTGTTATTGTATTCCAGTTCTTGTTAGAAACATTATTTCCATTTTATTGTTGGACAATGAAATCTTTGGTATTATATTTAAGAACAATTGTTGTTCTATTTATAATAATAATAATATTTTGTATAGAACTGAAATATTACTTAATGGATTTTGTGTATTTGACTTACGTAAGAATTATTTTGCAAATTAAAAAAACTAGTATAAGAAAAGGAGATGATCATTCAAAGAGTTGAATGTTTTTATTTGATGAAATACAAGTATGAATTATTTGAAGGGTTCAAAGAATTTAGAAGTGAAACAAATTGGCAAAGTATTAAGATTCTTTGATTAGATCAAGGAATAAATACTTATGCAATACGTTTCTAGATCATCTTAAATGGTTTTCTCATAATGGATGCCTCCTGATACACAATAATGATTTTACCGATATTTCAGTATCCTTCTGGGATATTGTCCTAGAAATGGCTGCATATCTACGAAAAAGGTAACCTCAAAATCCGGCCACAAGACTCCATAAAAGTTATGGACATGAAGGATTCCTAATATTAAGTATGTTAAGATAAGGGGTTGTCCAGCTTATGTGAAAAGGTTTCAAAGGATAAACATGGGACAAGATTTGACAAGTGTAGATTTGTGGGACATCCTAAAGTAAGTTTAGGGTATATGTTCTATAAACCTACATAGCAAAAGGTGTTTGTTGCGAAACACGCTGCCTTCTAAGATAAAGGTGTTTATCATTGAAGGGGCTAGTGGGAGGATAATAGATCTTGAAGAGTTCAAGAACCACAAAACACTATAAGTCAAATAAGAGGAACCTGTAGATAGACCTATTGTTCCATAACCGAATCGTAAATCTAGAATAGTACCGAAGATACCTAGGAGGTATGGATTCATCATAGATGATGATGATGAGGTACACATCATAGAAGATGATGAACCAGTTACATACGATGAGGTAAGAGTTGTAGACACTCAGAGAAATGAATTGAAGCAAGTTTCTCAAAAATGGAACATTCATTTTGATGAAATAATCAAAAGAGTTTTTTATTTTATCAAAAATAAGAATGAACCTAGTGTGTAAAAAAGGGTTAGTGGGAGCGTCGTGACATTCCTAGTATTATATATTGATATACTACGGATAAGGAATGATATGCCAATGCTAGAATCAGTAAAGATAAAGTTGTCTAAACATTCCTCCATGAATGATTTTGGAAGAGTATTTTAATTGGGGATACAAATCTATATAGATAGATTTAATAGGATGCTCGACTTAACCCAATGAACGTATATTCATTTGATGCTAAAGTTGTTTAGCATGAAAAACTCCAAGAAATGTCTCATGTTGATGAGCCATGAAGTGTATCTCTCTTAATAGTTCACATAGACTCCGAAAAAGAGAGATCGCATGAGTGAAAATCATGTATACAATGAAATATACGAGACCTGATGATGATCAGTCATATTCTGGAGAAGTTCACTATGAGTCAGTGAAAAACATCTTAAAGCACTTAACCGGCACTAAGGATGTGATCATATTTACGGTGGGTCTAAATTAAAACTAGAGGGCTTAACAAAAACTCAAGTTTTTTTAGACATACCAAGATGACAGAAAATCCACTTTAAGGTAAAGTGTTACCTTGAACGGTGGTGCAGTGAATTGGAAAGGTTTCAAACAGCAAAGAGTTGCTGGTTTAGTGATAAAGACAAAGTATATAGCTGTAAATGAAGCTATAAGTTGATTGTTTGGATGATAAGTTCATAACAAAACTAGGAATAGTTCCTAAGTCTCATCTTGGATCTAAACATGTGTTGTGGCACTTTCATTTGATTATAGGAATCATTGAAAGATGGAAAATCACTATAGAGATAGTGGACTCTCAAGAACAACATTATATATACATTAACTAAAGCTTATCCAACAACAAGATAATCGTCACATAGAAAAGAAGGGTATGTGATACCATGTAGATTGGCTTTAGTGCAAGTGGGAGATTGAAAGTAATATGCACACAAGCCAATCATGTTTGATGATAAAGCATATACTTTGTAACAATCTTATTCATTTATAAATAAAAAGTATTAATTTATTAAAGGCTTTTAATTATCTACACGATGTTGTTTTATAATATGTGATAAACTCATAGTTTTAAGCAATGCTTTTAGAATAATGATGATCATCATTCTAATGAGATCTAAATTCTTAGAAAGCTTAAAATTAAAATAGTTCCCAATCGTTGGATTACTAAATTGGAGATTAGTGAATTCGGATAGAATGGTACATACGTTGTTTGCTCATTGGCTGAGGATGATTGATCTCATGATCATTTGTGTGGAGACACTAAAGAAAGTATGTAGGTGCTTATTAGAGAATAAGTTCACTGAACGTGGATCGCTAAGGAATACCTAATGGAGTTTTACTTGCCTGTCAATAGGAATTCCTGTAGTGATAGTAGTACAAGTGATCCTCGGACTTGAGATCATCATAGTATCTTGTGTATGATGAGTCATACTTTGACTTATTCCTTAAGACCCTTAGGGTATATCAAAGGGTATGTTTGGGTATAATACATGGAGATAGTGTATGATCAATAAAGAATCTACCACTTCTAGTAAAAGAAGAGAAATATCTTATGTGATTAGATAAATGACAATCTAGTAGTCCTTGGCCAAGGCAAAATGAAATTAGAAAGGAGTTTCTAATTTGCATTATTTGGTGTTGTGCATTTAAGAGTCGAAATATATATAATTAAATAAAATAATACTTGACAGTAATTCCATGTCTTATATTTAATTGGGACATTGTATGGTGGAAGGATTGAATTTTACGGTAACTATTTACTCAAAGGATTCTTTTATGATTAATGTTAAAATCTATATTATCTGGAAAGTCGTTGAACGCTAGGGAGGCTTATCCCTGTTGTAGAATAAATATTATTTATTTAAATGTTGTGGATATTTAATTTATTCACAACCGGTTTAATATGGAGAACCTAAAGGGTCACACTATAAAAGGAAGAACAATTATTTAAGAAGTTAATGACATAATCATAATAATATGTTAAGTATATTTAATTTAATCTATGTTGATATAATAAATTAAATAGCTTAATATTTATTATTTAATATTTTAGAAATATTAAATATAAATTAATAAGATGAGTCTTATTAATATTATTACAATTATTACTATTTTAATTTCTAAAATAGTTTAGGAATTAATTTAATATAAGTACTCTCATTTATTCCTAATAGGATTAAGAGGAAAAATTAGTTAAAGGAGTTTAATTAATTATCCCTAATAAGATTAGGGAGCCCATTTAATTAAAAGAGTTTAATTAAATAAATAATACCTAATTTTAATAGGGTTACCTGATATCTTTATAAGGGGAGTCTTATATCATATATCAGATATACGCAATTTCAATAGTTGGAGAATACGTTCTTTTTCTATAGAGATAGAAAACTAGGGTTTAGCCAACCACCCATCTTCATGAATCTTTCTTCTTCCATGGTGGATCACCTCTAGAGGCCAAACACTTGGGTGGTTAACGTCGATCAAAGGAAGGAACCAAACCCGGTGGATTCATGTTTAACGCGAAAAAGATCGGAGGTGAACTTGTACCTAAGGAAGCTTGAATCTTTAAGGGTATGATTCTTATTCTTTATCTTTTTCATTTAATTAATAATGGGAGAAGGTCCAAAATTGCCCCTGACGTTTACCGCGATGTCTACCGACCACCCTATATTTTTTTTTGTCCAAAAATACCCTTAACGTTACACTTTTTGGGTCATCAGGTGCCCTCTTAGTTAACAAAAAGACAAACGGGGTTAAAATTTCATTTGGCGTAAGCGAAACATAGAGGCTTAAAGGAGAAGGTTCAAAAATACCCCTGACACATGTAAATATGTCATTTAATCAAAACAAAAAATAAAAAAATTCAAAATAAAAAAAGTATAACATATTTACATCATTTAATCAAAATACTAAAATTCAAATTATTTTGTTAACTAATCAAAACAACCAATTAAATTAAATTTTTTTTAAAAACGTTAATTTTTGATATTAAAAAACGTTAATATTTTTTAATATTAATAAGCGTTAATATTTTATTAATATTTTTGATATTAAAAATGTTAATATTTTTAATATTAGTTGATATGTTAAAAAGCGTTAATATTTTTTGATGATGTAATTAGTTTAATTTTAAAATTATTATTTAGTTGAATTTTAAAATATTCAAAAATTCAACTAATTCAAAATAATTAACGTTATTTAGTAAAATAATATTAACGTCAATTATTTTTTGAAGATTTTAGTTGAATTAACTTTAATTATTTTGAAATTTTGAATTAGTTGAAATTTTGAATTTTAAAAATATTAACGTTAATCATCAAAATACTAAAAATATTATTTGAATTTTCAAAACGCTAAAAATATTAACGTTAATTTTGTAATATTCAACGTTAATTTCGATAACGTTATTTAATAATATTAAAAATATTAGTGTTAAAAAAATTGATAACATTGTTTAGTATTTTAAATATTAAAAATATTATTTAGTTATTTAGTATTTTGAATTTTAAAAATATTATTTAGTATTATGATTTTACTAATTTAAAATTTTATATCAATTAGTATTTAGTATTATGATTTTAGTATATTTTAATGATGTAATTTGAATTTTTATTATTTTGATTAATTAACAAAATAATTTGAATTTTAGTCTTTATTATTTTTAATTTGATTTTTTATGTATTTTAGTTTTTTTAATTAGTATTTTAGTTTTTTTAATTATATTAGATGTAAATATGTTATGTTTTGAATTTTAGTAATTTGATTAAATGATGTAAATATGTTATATAACTTGTTTTATTTAATTAGTTGTTTTGATTAGTTAAAAAAATAATTTGAATTGTAGTATTTTGATAAATGATGTAAATATGTTATGCTTTTTTTAATTTTGATTTTTTTTATTTTTTGTTTTGATTAAATGACATATTTACATGTGTCAAGGCATTTTTGAACCTTCTCCCTTTAAGCCTCCATGTTTCTGCCACGTCAGCTAAATTTTAACCCCGTTTGTCTTTTGTTAACGGCAGGGGCACGAATGACCCAAAAAGTGTAACGTAAGGGTATTTTTGGACCAAAAAAAAAGTATAGAGTGCTTGGTAGACATCGCGGTAAACGTCAGGGGCAATTTTGGACCTTCTCCCAATTAATAATTGTGCATAAAGGATTATCCGGGTATATGATTTGTAAAATTTTAAAATTTTAATTTTCCACGTTTCCGCTTCTTTTGTGCAATTTGATTGCATTCATGAATATTACAAACCTAACAGTCTCGAGAACCTTTAAGTCTTACATTACATGATAAATATTATATTATCTTACTACAAGCAGTCATAACAACATAATATAACCTATTCCTTCAGCTTCCCCTTCCCTTTGTCCTTGCCGCAACCTTCAGGTCGTGCTAGCTTAGCTGAAATATTTAAATTTAAAGCAAGAATGAGCATTTGAGTGCCCAGCAAGTAATTGCAATGAATAAATATTATCTGAAAGATTTAAATGTTTTCTTTGGACGAAACTTCTACAACGAAGTAAATGTTGTGAAGTAAGCTGAAACAATACTGAACTACATATCAATTCTATTTCATTTTTTTGAAACTACGTACTAACTATAAATGGGAAATAGTTTGACAAACTATGAACTTTATTTTTTTATTTTCGAAAAGGTTAAACAGAACTTCATCTGCCAACCGTCATGTCTTACGGACACAGAGGGTGATCAGCCCGTTATGCCTTGTATTGATCAATACTACGTGTTTGAACGATAAATTCGTTTAGATGATCTGCCTTTGGCGCATAAAAGTTTTCCCTGTTCGGGATGTTTATAATTAATCTGAAATCTGAATTAAAATAATTCAATGAAATAATAAAAACTTTTTATCATGATCTACAATATTTTTCATTCTATGTCTAGCTGAGTTAAATATCTTAGAAAATTTTAAATAACATATACATATCTGAAAACTAGTAGGTATGTACCAACATGAGACTAAATACAATCATTATCCAAGTGAGGGCACTTGTATAATCTAACTTAACTATCTAAAAACAGGTATACATTGATCATACATTACTATTGTACTGGTAAACGAATAGAGTTTGATAACTGGCATGGATACTAATGTTGAAATACATGATCGATAACAATAGAGTTTAATAACTTATATAATAGGAATATGATTCGATAACTTACTTACACAGGAGTATTGCATAAGTAGATACAAAGAGTAAGGATACTTGCCTGATCTGCTGCTTACACAACTTAGTTTTATCTTTTATACTGAAACATATCATTCATAAGATTATTCTTTGGATCAGAATAATATATCATAACACATAACACTGCTATTTGCAGTCATCAAACTTAAACACATTGTCACATAGTTATAGAAGTCATTCTAACATAAATAATTACTTATCAGGTTAATCTATATAAGTTTCTGTAACGCCCGAGAAAATCGAATTTTTAATGAATTAAATTTTTATTTGATTATGTGGAATAAATGAATTTAAATGATTAATTATGTGAGTAAGATATTTGAAGGTCGTTCTATGACCTAGAATGTGTGGATGTGGTTAGTATTCTGGCTATGTGCTAGGATTAATTGTTTTGAATTATCAAGATGAAAATAAATATTTTCTGAGAATTTTTCCGTAAAACACTATTAATCCGATTTCATTCAGAGCTTAGGTTTGAAATTCCAGGAAACGCGTAATGATAGAATATGAAGATATAATGGAATATCCAATAATATTTTAGCTATGGCAAACTAAGTTTTCGCCTGCGGACTTAAAACCTAAGGGTTAGTAAAAGTGATTTCCGAAAGGGAAATGTAATGTGTATAACCATTTCAATTATAATATGTATGATGTACGAGTGTATTATGAATAATAGTATGACGTATAATACGAATATCATATGGATACAAAACGAAGAGAATACGTGAGTTATACGCGTAGAATACAAGAAGTTCTAATTGGATTATGAGTTAAGGACGTTGGATAATCCAATTTTACATGGATTAATAGCAAGCCCAATGAAGTATGAAATCAAGCCCAAGTTAAGGCCCAATATTAAATAAGACAAGCCCAATCCAAGAAACCTAACCGCGGATCGAACCGGCGGGTCACGGGATGGGTAAAACCCATGGGGCAACCCGTGGGAAGACCCATGGAGGTGGGCCGGCCACTTAGCCACCAAGTAAAGTGTTTACTTGGTGGCTAAGTTGTTGAGGAGGTAGGAAATAGTAAAGAGGTGGATTTTGGACCATTTTGCCCTCCATTTGATTTCCTATAAATAGAAAGCTTGTGTTGGTCATTTGGTGTTTTGTAAACTTTTTCCAACCTATATTGAGAGAGTGAAAGAGCTAGAAACACATAATCAAGCTACTTCCAAGCAAAACATAAGAAGTTACTAAGAACGCGAAGAACGACAAAGGTAATAGTTCGTAAACATTAGTCTTCATCTTCTTCGATTTCTTTCTTGTAGAGAATCGTAGATTGGTGGAGAATGTTTAGTGAGGAGGAATAAGGATGACTATTAATAATGAAAACATTGATAAGTCATGATCGAATAGAAATCGTAAGTGTTTACGTAAGTTAAAACCGTAGAAAGTGATGAACGTTAACTTAGTTATGAATGGATAATTTGAAAACTATCATAGCTAGGGTATGTGCATATTGTTTGGTTAGGGTGTAGATGATGAATCAATGGAGTGTTCCATTTGATTTGGTTTATAGAACACGAGTAACGAAGTTATGGCGAATTTTGTGAAAATAAACATTAAACATCAAAATTGTAGAAATCTCGGATTTAGAGTCAAAAGTTGCCGTGTGACTTGGAAACTTCAGTTTTCAATGTCAACACGTGAGATAGGGTATTCAAGAGTCGTGGACTCGAGAATTGTCAAATTCCAACCTATAACGAAGAAAACGAGTATTAAACGCTTGAAAACGATAAACGAACGCTCGAAATGAACCAAAAGGTGAATTCCGAATTAACGGATTCGAAAATGTAAAATTCTTACATGAACACCTAGAGTATGTAATTTTTGAGTTGTGGGCTTTTGAATGAATCAATTTTGGATGTAGAATGAAAGAGTTATGAAGCCGGGAAGTTTGTTGGAAAAACCAACTGTCAAAACTATTTGGTGCACAAGGGCGACGCCGCAGCGCCAACCCAGTGTTATTTGTCACGCTGCGGCGCCAAGCATGGTCGAGAGAAACCAGATCGTCTGGAGAGTCACACCTTGTCATGCGAGAGTTAGTCTAAGGACTCGTGCATGTTGAGTCCAAGTAAAACCTCTAGAGAGAGTGATACATGGTACCACTATTGTAAAAGGATTGTCGCGTAAGCAACGCCTAAGTGAGAAATAGTTGACCAAGTTAGGTTTTTAATTCTAATTGAAGGTAAACCAATAGTAAGGCATGAATGTACTTAATGTACATGATAGGACTAACTCTAAATCACCTATAAAGTGATAACATAGAAAGTTAAGTATGGTTTAACCATAATTAAACGAAGAATGCAAAAGTGTAAGCAAGTAAACCATGAAGGGTGTTCGACGTTGGTACTTCACCAATGATCACCGAGTGTCGGTTAATAACGTAAGAATGTTAACAAGCCGTACTGAAGAATAGTAAGTCGAATTGACATTATTAATGGAATAAATTTAAGTAAAGCATAGAAGAGAAAGAAGTTGGCTAAAGCAATATAGTAAGTTTGTTTGATAGCTAATTATAGTGTGCTATGTGAATATATCATGTAGATCATGTAAAGACTGAGAACTGTTGAATATTATATTCGAAGACACTTGAAGGTAAGTTTTCTTAACGCTTGTCAAACCTGTATGTTAGCCAAGTTTTCTATGATTCATGATAATAAATGCATGAATTATTTTACGAAAGGGTCGATGCCAGTTTTAACTCGGCTAGACTAATCTTAAGAGCTAGATTGATTTGTTTACAAGTCTTTCGATATAGAACTGTTAACGCTATCCTATTCCAAGTATTTGGTACGGATGTAAAGGTAAGTTTGTCTAAGAACAAACAAAAATATTTTCATCGATTATTCGATGGGCACGCGAGGTTGCCAAAAGTTAAACGTAAATACGTTTAACGGAAGAGTATTGATTAACATAGAGTACTATAAGCTGATCACCTAGAAGTGCTCGTAAGTAATGCCGGATGGATGGCCTTAGTGCCGGATGTCCTTTTCAAGTATGAAAATAGAAAATATGTTCATGGTCTTTTGACCGGTTCAGAGTTCTTAAGCTAATATATAAACATTGGAATTGTTGTTATAAAATGAGAAGTGCTAGTCAAATGTTTCATAGTGATTCATAACTATTTGTTCAGTTATGGAAGATAATCATATAATTCTCGATGTGGTATTTATATTATCCTTTGTTAGACTTGCTGAGCTAGTTATGCTCACTTCTTGCTTGAATTATATGATTGCAGCTAAAGCAGAATGAACTGAGAGTTCTAAGAGAGATAAAGGCAAGGCTAAGATGGATAGTTAATTATTCTGTAATAGACTAGTGTATTTGTATGTAAGATACTTATGATGAACAACGAATGTATTCGGTTTATGAACCTGGGAAAGGATTTGGTATTATTGTAATACGAAGATAGTAAATACAATCATTTTGCTGTGGTTTTAATGAAATGACTGTATACATTGTAGTATCGTGTAGCACCATCTGTCGGGTTGGAAGATACCCGAATTTGGGGGCGTCACAGGTTGGTATCAAAGCATTAGGTTATAAAACTTAAGGGGGAAAGAACCTTAGGCTAATAACCTCGTTATGAAAGGAAAAGTCCGAAGAAAGTTAACTCGAGTTAAATATAAGGTATTGAGGAAATTCAGTATTGAAAGATTTAAAAGATGGAAAGTAACCCTAAATAAATTAAATGTGATTTATGCTTATATTATTGTGTATAATGTACTAATCAACTTGTTATGTGTTATTGTAGATGTCGATCGATAGCTTGATGTATAGGGATATACATGTGGTGGTCGAGGAGTCCGTGAAAAGAGTAGAGCCAGTACCTATGCCTGTAGAAGAGATACCGTTAGTGATTCTAGCAGAACCAGAACCCGAGGAGTATTTTTCAGAGGAGGACTATTCTGAGGAGACTATGGGATTAGCATCATATCTTAATATGATGATAGACGTGGAGGATGATATGGAGGTAACATCGGTTAATACGGTGATGCCTGCATTAGAGTAAACACCTACAGATACGATGAGGGCAATGTATCTCTCAGTGCTTGACCGTAATGTGCAACTGCATAATATGGTGCAAAACCAGAAGGAGGAGATCAGTGATCTCTTTGGGGCCAAGGTGTAAGACCCTAACTTTTTAATGAATAAAATTGAATTTCCTCTATTTATTATTGTGAATAATAAAGTGTTAATTCGATATAATGTTTTGGTTATGGGTGAAATGTGCAAATTTTGCAAAATAAGCAAGTGGTTATAAAATATTCATTGTGTCGGGGAATATTCGTTTGGTCGTGGAATATTCTTTCTATCGGGGAATATTCGTACGACGGCGCAGCCATTTATGGGCCCCATAACGGAATAACTGTCGGATGAAGAAAATGACAAAGTTTGAGTTTTTATAAATAATGGTGTAATTGTTATTGTTAACACTGTTGGATTACCTGGTGTTTAAAATACAGTAATACGTGCGGTTGCACAGTAGCACACGGTATTGCACAGTATTGTTGAATTATTGATTCTTACGTAAGAAGGCACTACTCAATAATTGTTACAGTAATTACTGTCAAATATTTTATTTTATTGATTCAATAATAGCACTACGTTGATATTTTATATTATTGTTGTTTCAATAATTATCACTGCACAATATTTCCCATTATCAGATCAATAATTCATATTATTTGAATAATATTATTCGATATCATTATTGGCAATGTCTAGAAATTTCTGTCAAGGAGAGGTTTGGTCACCTAATTGCGCGCCAGTAAGGAGAAATCCTTATTGGAAAGCCCCCTCTTTCTTGGGAACGGTCTGGTTGTCATAATTGTGATTCTGTAATATTATTTGTGAATAATTAATAATTGATTTATATAATAAGGAAATATTTATTTTATGTGGATATTAATGATGGATTTATTTATTTTATGTGGTTATAAATGAAGGAATTAATGTTGAGGTGTTTTATCAGTATTTTATCGGAATGGAGGTATTAAAAATCATTTGTTTGTGGATTTTGGATATTTTCTGTTTGGAATTTGGAAACACTCAAAGCTACAAAGTTGAAAAGAATTCGATTTCATTTGGAATGGACATAAAATTTGTATTTTTCTGATATGCGGGCTATTTTCTATGAATTACTAAAGTCTTGGAAAATAAAATGATTTTTATTAAATTATGGGTGGGACCCACTTGTGTTAAAAACATGTGGGCTACTGGGATTTTTCAAGAAGGGTTGGTTTAAATTTTCAGCAATGGTTGGCATGCGTAGGAAGAAAAGATTTATTAATATTTTATTATTTTAGTCTCCTATGGCGTTCTAACATTTTCCTATAAATAGATGCTTAGGTTAGAATTGAAAATCACAATAGAAACAAGTTTTCTTTCTCTCTAGATTATCGAGCGTATTTTTGTGAGTATTTTGATACTTTGAGAGTTGCTATTCAGTGCAAGTTTCTGTAAGCACTATATCTAAAATTCAGTCAGAAGTACGGTTATTTTGAGGTAAGAGATGTTATTTTCTTCTTAATGATGTTATTCTTTCAATGTTATTATACCGAAATATTGGTATGGATTTTATTGTGGAATTTCTACCTTTTTCTTTTGGAGTTACTATTCACATATACGGCACTATAAACGAATACGACACTATTCACATAAAAATGAAATTTTCTTTTCTTTGTCCAAGTTGTCTATTATGGTTACTATCTTTGATTGTATCCACGTTTTGATCTTTATTTTTTTGAATTCTGCTTCACAATTGGTTATTATGGAGTATTATTGAACTTGGATAAACTGTAATACGAATACCTAATATTTGTTCTTTTATCACACTAGATTCGTTTTCTTTAAGATATTTTTCATCATCCTCAGTCCTAAATGATGATACAAATGAATATATTTGGCATGTAGTGCAAAGATGAATGATTAACTGATGAATATCTTTGGCCCGTAGTGCAAAGATGAACAGGTGTTGAGATGAACATGACCAACTGGTGATACAAATGAATATCTTTGGCCTGTAATGCAAAGATGAATATTTGATTCAAGATGTATATTGATTGATGTTACAGGGATAAAATATTGATGATAGACTTTTAAATCTTAGAAGATAGTAGAATTCTTTCTCTACTTGACTCTTCTAATAGATTGTTGTTTCCGCTGTAGTTGTTGATCTAAAACTTGTTGTCTATTATATTTTATCATATTTTTCCCTGTTGAAGACTGATGATAATTTGTTGTATATTATCTTAGTCATAATATTCTTTACTGGCCAAGTTGAGCTCAGCCTTTTCCTTTTTGTTCCATTGTTCTTCTCAGGAGGAGAGAATTTAGCATGAACTAGCTGGGGTATGGAGTGATGATTCAAGATAGTTGTTTTAGTAGTCCTCACTATTTTTTAAAATAGTGTATCAATAATTATAATGAGGACTCCTTTTGAGTTTGTATACTGTCTATTAGACAATATTTGTATTCAAACTCACAGTATATGTGTTGTCGTATTTAGCACGACAATTTTATTACTGAAGTTGTATTTATTTCTGTTCCATGTATTTGGCGACTCAGAATGGGTGATGTATACCTATTTTAGGGGCGTCACCGTTGGTATCAAAGTGTGACGCCCCCAAAATTAGGTATACATCACCCATCTTGAGTCGCCAGATACATGGTACAGAATTCAAATACAACTTACTAATACAACTGTCGTGTACAATACGACAAAACATAAACTGTGAGTTTGAATACAAATATTATCTACTAGAGATTATACAAAATCAAAAGGAATCCTCATTACAATTATTATCACACTAATTCACAGAATAGTGAGGAATACTAATGCTATCCTCTGGACCATCACTCCGTTCCCCAACTCGTCCCAGCTATATTCTCATTTCCTAAAGAGAACAGTGAAAGGAAGGGTGAGCTCAACTAGCCCAGGAAGAAATATTATGACTATGATAATGCAGAATAAACTATCATTAGTCTCCAACAATGTTAAACTGATAAAATATAATAGACATCAAGTTTAACTGCAGCGGAACAAGCAATCCATTAAAAGAGTCAAGTAGAAAATAAAATCTACTATCTTATTTGATTAAAAAGGTTTTTCATCACTGTTATCGCTAAGACTCAGCTTAATAAATATTCCACATCATCGAATCACCCCTGCATTACGGCCAAGGATATTCTTTAGTATCACGACCACAATTATCCATGCACTATGGGCCAAGAATATTTGTGTATTCATTAATGGTCATGATCATGCCAATAATTGTCCATCAATGCACTACGGGCCAATAAGAACTTTTACCACATCATTTGTAACATTACGGTCATGATTACAAGAATAATCCTCGGTCATAATCATACCAAGTCCATCTATGCACCACAGTGCCATGCAGATGACTTTCAACAAAATATAAACATGAGGATGATGACAATGATATAAGAATTCAATAAAACAAGTTCAAGAATTATTTTATCCAGGAATTATTAACGTCCAAATTGTCAACATGATACTGTTTTATAGAGTAAAATTCAAGAATGATCAGAAGAATATTTCCATAAAAAGATACTGGATGAAGCGCAAATATCAAGGATATTCTACTAATTTCATGTAGTATAGAAGTCAAAACTTTAACCAACTGAGTATAATAAAGAATGAAATAACAAAAGAAATCACCATGCATGCGTTATCAGATAGATGTATAAAAGTTATTCAGTGAGAATAATAATAACGGAACCAAGTCGGGCAAAATTAGCAACCAAGCGGATGTTCCAACAGAATAATAAAAAGCGGAACCATGTAAATTGCAAAACACATGACAGGATGTTCCAAATGAATAATAATAAGACAGTAACCGTGTTCGGTGTTAAACACACGCATGAGGATGTTCCAGCGGAATAATAATAAAAACGGAACCAGTAAAATTGTAAAACACACGCACAGGATGTTCCAACGGAATAATAATAAAGACGGAACCGGTCAGGTCCTGTAAAACACACAGATAGGATGTTCCAATGTAATAATAGAAGAATGTCACCAAGTATAGGTAGAAGCTAGCGTATCTGAGTTATTCCAACAGAATAATAAGAAATGGAATAACAACAGTTCTCTTCATGAATAAGAAAGAATAACACCCTTATTTAGTAGAACAAATAATATTCCATACCTTAAGATGAAGAGTCTTTGGATATATAAGTAGTGAAGTAGGAGAATGCTTTCTTCTTCTCTCTATAGTTTATCTCTCTAGAGTTTCAAGGTGAATTAAGTAAGAAAATAATGAATGAATGAGCTTCTATTTATAGAAAAATGGAATTCATAGTAACTAACTCATTGATTGGTCGAGATTGATTTACTTTAATATGATTATTCCATATTTAAAAGCAAAATCTTTTAAATAAAATATAATATATTCTATTTATAATCTAATAAAAGGAATAACTTTATAAAAGATTTTACTATGCAAATACTATGCGCAGTACTATGCAAAACACTATGCATAATAAAATATAAAATATTTTAATTATTGTCTAATAAAATGATAACTTTATAAATGTATTCTATTTTATATAAAAAGATTTTACTATGCAAAACACTATGCAGACACTATGCAACACTATGCATAATAGAATATAATATATTCTATTTATAGAATAACTTTATAAAAGTATTTTATTTTATATAAAAATATTTTCTGTATTATTATATTAATAATACCAACAAAACTGAGTGACTTATCACATAAGCATCAATAATTAATACCGTGTGCTACTATGGAACCACGCCAGATTATTCGTATTTTTTAACACCGGGTGTTTCAACAGTTAACGGTAAAACTTCCGCCGTTATTTTCATAAAGTATTTTTGTCGTTTTTTCAATCCAACAATAATTCCGTTGTGGGGTCCACCAATGATTGTGCCGTTATACGAATATTCCCTGTTAAAACGAATATTCCCCGACCAATCGAATATTATATAACAACTTGCGTACTTTGCAAAATTTATAAATATTACCCACAACTATTATATCAATTTCACTCCATAATATTCAAAAATAATATTTATAGAAAATTCATCTTTATTCAAAAAGTTGGGATTTTACACAAAGCTTAGGGATATGATCCCTGGCTGAGATGTGAGACAAGAACTAGGAGGGGAGAGACGGGGAATTCCTTCACTAGTATGACCTACTAAGTTTATTTGGTATTTATTTGGTCAGTCAGAGTATAGGGATAATATGTGACATGTTAATTAACCCTTGTTTTGTGGCAGTATTTGAGAATGGCAGCTGCAAATATTAACAAGGAAGTGAATCGGGGCCAGTGGAGACACCTTTAATCACCACCTGAGGGAACGATGTAAGCAGGAAGGCAATATTCCTCCTATAAACAACACTACTGAATAAATGATGAATGAGGGGATGTTTAGAAGCTTTTTGTAGTTCATGCAAAATCAGACGAGGGAGACTCGTGCACAAAATACGGGTGGAAATTATAGCAATGCGCGGCTTGTCACAGCCAAGCAGTTCAAAGAGTTGGGACCACCAGAATTTGCGGGAAAGCCAGATCTGATCAAAGCAGAAATGTGGGTCAAACAAATTACCAAGATATTCGATGTCTTGGGATGCACGGAGGAATAGAAGGTTCCATCCGCCACCTTTATGTTCCGCGGTGAGGCAAATTACTGGTGGGAATCTGTGAAGCGTACCCAGCCTGCCGCATTCATCATGTCTTGGGAAACATTTTAGAAACTGTTTAATGACAAGTACTTTCCTGAAAGTATTCGTAATACGAAGGAGGTCACTAGTACAAAGTAGTAAATAGACAACACTTAAACCACAACGTTTTTATAAAAAATATTGTGGTATTTTTTTCCACAACGTTTTTAAACAAAACATTGTAGATATATATGAAAAAACGTTAGCTATTTAAAAGAGCATATTTTTAATTTTAACCAGATAACGTTTTTTTTAAAAACATTGTCTATGTCAAAAAACACGGAGGTTAAAAACTTGAAATTAAAACTATGTTTGAAAAAAGGAGAGCGAGGCTGTCTAGCTAGGTTTCGTTGCGTTCTGATCTCATTTGGTCGGAATTTTGCCATTTGGGGAGGAAAAGCTCACATTCAAGCTTTCAAACCATATAATCGATTTTCTCTGACTCAATAACATCGATTCTGTGTTCTCTCTCTTTTGTTGGTGATTGATTGAGTTTCTCCTCATTAATAAATTATGTCCTCACCGAGTTACGATTTACTTATCTAGTTCTTCATATATATTTCCCGACTTCACCCTAGAAGAACGCTCCGATTTCTCTCTAGAAAACGGTATTTAGGACTATCCAATTTCTCCGAGGTAAAGGCTTGAACTCTCTCACTCGGATATGCAAAGCACATCTCATTCTCCTCCCTCTCGACTCCCTCTAACCCTAGAAATAGGGGCGACGTAGTGGTGGCGATAGGAGGTTGTTAATAACGGTGAGTCATAGAACGGAAACTCCAAGGTGGGCGTTGAAGCCTAGCCTATTCGTGGAGGTTTCGAAAGCAAACGGCGCCGTACTATTCTATAAGGAAGCGTTCGGAGCCGAGGAGGTTAATCATGTCACGCATCCCAAAAGGAAGGCTGATCAGTAGCTCCCTCTAGTTATCTCTGCTGAACTCAAACTCGGTTCTTCTACTATAAAAATGATGAATGTTTTAGTGCAAGCAAGCGTGGTGCATTTCAGCAATTAGTTGAAGATTCCATGGCTAATGAGCAATCCATTTGGTCCAATGTATGATCAATTCCTATATTGAAGCTCTGTGTATGTTTGTGTGTGGTAAAATTCTGTTTTGGCAGCTCAAAATTGAGTTAAAATTTTAACGTGTTTCTCTATCTTTAGTTAATGGCCTAGAGTATGCTTATGGTGGATAATAATTAATATGCATATAATATTTGGAATTGCGAGACTTCAATCGGATATCGATATTGTAGTACTTGAGATTTTGGATGATTCTGATTCATCTATTAAAGAGCTTGCTCTTTCATTATTTTATAGTTATTTTCATTTTTAGCTTGGTATTTTAGAGTGTTGATATGGAGGGTTTTCTTCAATTGTAAGCTTGTCGTTTGGAAGATAGCTGTTACAATTTCAACAATGGTACTTGACTAATTTGTTGGTCATATACATATAGGAAGCATATTGTTTTTTTTGTATTATTTTGTTTTTGTTTGTGGTAATCAGATCGTCGTTCTTTGTCATCAAATATCAGTTTGATCCTGTATAATCATCCACATGGTAGTGCTCAGTCTTGTCCCGATTCTTCTCTGACTTAAACATAGGCAAAGAGGAGAAACTAGGTAGCTACTAATATACAAACTTCTGTTTAGAAAATACTCAGTTCACTATGGTATTTCAAAAAGTTTATGCGAGCTTTGTGACCAACAATTGGCTTATATCTGATCTGAATTAACAATTTATTCGGTTTCATTCAATTTTCAAAATGCGAGTTTTTGAAGAGAAAGTTGGCTATATCGTGATCTGAATTAACAAATTGCTTCGGGTTTCATTCTTTGATTTATACACACTTTAGAGTTGTTTAAAGTAAAATTTGTTAATCCACTTGGGATGCTATTTTGTAGAACAATATTATGTTTAATAACATCACGCTACATGTATACTTTTTCGGGGAGGAAATCTGCAAGGATTGTCAATTGTGTTTTGGGACTTAAATCATACAAATGATCGAAGCGATGGTGGCAATGGAGTATGTAAGTTTGGTGGAATTTTCACTAGTACAAAACAGTCAAATATTAATTGTTGATGTGACAACCCGAGAATTAGAAATTTTTTAAAATTTTAATGAATTGATTTAAGGTTCAAAATTAGAACCTAGATAGAAAATTAGTGTATGCGTTTTATATTTTTAAGAATGAATTTTGAGGATTTCAAAATTCTGTGAAGGATTTAGGTGAATTATGCAGGATTAAGGGAATAAGCGTTTATGTTCTGTGTATATGTGTGCATGACGTGTTTAAGGGTCAAGGGTTGACCAGATAAACGATATCTGTAACAAACCCTAAGTTTATATTAAGAACGTCAACGTTCGGTTATAAAACCCTAGCGATTAACAAGAAACCCTAGAAACCGATTTTGGAAACCCTAATTTCAGTTCCGGGAATCCGAAACACTAATTCGGAAATTTAAAACCCTAATCTAGGAACCTAAATGATTATTATATTGCTTAAGTGCTATTAATTAATATATTAATTAGGGTAAAGCTTAATTAATTAGCAAACCCTAATTTCAAATTTAGAAAACCCTAATTTATGGATTTGAAACCCTAATTTTTAATTAGGGAAAACCTAAGTGTTAATTTAATAATTGTAATGTTAATTAGAAAACCCTAATCCTAATTTTCAAGTAATTAGTGATTAGAAAACTCTAATCTAATTACGAAAATTTAATTTCTAATTTAGGAAAATTATTTTTCTATTTAAAACCCTTATTTTGGGTTGTAAACCCTAATCCGTGACTTTTGACACTAATTGCTAAATTAGCGATTTTAATTAGGAAATGTTAATTCTAATTAGGAATATTTAATTTAAAATTAAGAAATTTTTATATATTTAGAAAATTCTAATTAAAATTTAGAAATATTAATTTTCTATTTTTAAAACCTAAATTAGAAATTTTAGAAAATTAAATTACAAACCTTAAGGGTTTCAAACCCTAAATCCTAAAAGGGTTCAAACCCTAAACCCTAAACCCTAACCCTAAGGCCTAAGGGTTTGGTCAAATATCAAAAATGCCATTAAAATTAAATAGAAAATGACATTAATGCCCTTTAGCATTCTTTAATAGGTTGGAGTGTAAATCATACCAACATATTGTTTGGTGACTAACTAAAGGTTATCCTATGTGCTCTATATATCACCAATTTCAGATTTGCTTGACACCTAGTAAAGCAAGTTTAATGAATCAAAGATTTATATCTTAAAAAGTAAGAAAACTTTGACTTCATGTCTTATTATTGCCATGCCATTCTCTCTCATCCATTTCCAAAATCTAGATTGAGAGAGAGAGAAAAGTTAAGCTATGTTAGCCTCTTATCAAGCCAAGAGCAACAATCAAAAGTCAGAAATCAAAGATCAAGCTTGAAAGGTATAAAACCCAAAAATTTCAAAAATCATGTGATCCATGTTGTTTGATGTCAGTTGTTGTTTAAAGTTGTGTAATAGGGTGTCTATAAGTTATCTGGGTTGATAGATCATGGATCTATAACATCTTGATGCACGATTTAGAAGTTTTCTTAAATTTGGAAAATAACTTGAAATAGTGGCCTAACAGTCATATGTCAGGGCCCATAGATCGTTATCTGTTTTTGATTTGTTATGTTTTAAGTTATACATGTGTTCTATGTCATGTAGACTGTGCTCTAAAACAAGAAACACGGCCAGATCATGAATAGATTAAGAGATAAGAGCGGTCAAACCACGTTGACCGTTCACGGAATATGGTTTCTGGGCAAACCAAGAATTTTCAGATCGTCTGACAATGATATTGCATGCTCTAGATCTCTCTTATTTTTAGTGTTTGTGTTATTTTGTTGGTTGAATATTGTAGTCTGACATATAATCTACATACTAAAGTCATTGGAACCCTCAGATCCTTCATTGAATCAGATAAATTCGTGGTCAAAAATAAGTTGACCAAACTGCTCAAGAACATTTCTGGATTTTCCAGAAATGTTCAAGAACAGTTCGTGACCCTTAGTTTGACCGGTCCATATCTCATGTTTGTGATGTTGTTGTTATGATATGATAATAACGAATTGTAGCCGGACATGTATACTACATGTGTGAACTTGTAGATCATACAAATGGAACACAGAACGCAATCTATAATGACCCAAAGTAGGTACCTCGATTCTGCTTGAGTTTCTGGGCAGCCTAGAAACTCAAGAATAGTGTTGTCAGATTTTTCTGTAGCCTAGATCTTGCTTTTAAGTAATGTTTTGGCCATGAACTCAGTTTCTAGTTGTAGTATTAATTACATGAATAGTTGTAGTTTTAATTACATCATTAAAACTTTAAGAGCCCAAAAAAATAATTAGATCATAGATTTAATCTTGGTCAAACAAGCCACCCGGTAACTAGCGATGAAGCTCAAGAACACTCAAGAACAACCTCAAGAACACCTATAGCGACGGGTCTGTCGCTATAGTGCCCTTTAGCGACGGTTTCTATTTATTTTAATTTCTGATTTTTCAAAAATTATTTGAAAATAGATAAAAATGGTTTTTAATTATTATAAATACAAAATAAATTCTACAAAATTATTTTAAAGTTTGAAAATAGTTTTTAATTATTTAGAGTATATTTCATAAATATTTAATATTTTTGGAATATAATTGGTATTTAATTTATTTAATTATAATATTAAATAAATAATTTAAAAACAATTTTAATACATGAAAAATAATTTTATGGTATAATAAAATATTTTAAGTTATTTTGAGTGACTTTTAATATTTTGTGATGAAATTCATTAATTAATCAATATTAATGATAGTTAACTTATTTAATAAATATATTAAATAAATTATGGAAAAATAGAATTAATGATTTAAAAATCATATAAAATGATTTAGGTGATATAAAAATATTTTGAGTTATAACATATAACTGTTGATATTTTGTCATGAAAATATTAATATTTTAATATTAAAAGCATTTATCGGATAATGAATTTAACGGTTTACAAATCATATAAAGGTGATAATAAAGTATTAAAATACTTTGATATGTTATAAATATATTATAATATTATGACATGTATTTCATTAATATTTGATAATAAATAAATATTAATGATAAAAGAATTACGTGGTATTTAATTCATTTAAATATGATATTAATAATGGAAAACTACGATAAATGATAATAATTATTTAAAAATTATTATGAGACTTGAAAAAATATTTCGACTGTTATTAAAATTATCTTAGATAATTGTTAACTGTTAAGTCAGAGTTTAATTGAACTTAGACTCGATAAAAGTCCGACTAAGGCCGTCAGGATGTCAGATTTGTGTCAGTTTCAAGTCAGACTGAAATAGTTTGACTTGATACCGAGTCTTATGTGTGTTATAGACTGATAGGGTTATGTATTATGTATTATGTGTTATGTGTTATGTGTTTAGGTTATTCTATGTATGTTTATATATATAGTAGTATTATATTGTGATGATATTATTCTAATATTGGAGATCTATATTACTAATATTATGTCTTCAGATAAAGCGTTATAAATTGTGTAGCGGTAATCAACGGTTCAGGCAAGTTTGTTTTTACTTAACTCTACTAAGAGTTGTTTTATTCGGATAAGCTTATGGATAATCATTGTTGATTGCCATGAATTATACTCTGTACATATTGCATGTATAAGTCAGGTATGAAAGGCTGATCACCTTCATTACCAGTTGGTTCAGATATATTTGTTCATGTATAATACTTGTTCAGTCATAAATTTGTTCCTGCTAGTTCACAATTATATTGTTGAATTATAGTCAGCTTATTATTCAGACTCTTTCAATCATGATATATCGTTATATTATTGAACTTAAACTTGCTGGGCAATCCTTTTGCTCACCCTTGCTATATCATGATAAAACATTGCAGATAAGGCGAATACGTTTGGATACAGGAAAAGAATAATGCCAAGTTCAGCTTGAGATAAAATGTGCAGCTAATTTGTAATAATATAGTTTGTTAATAATGTATTATGTTAGATAGTTTATGAATGGTGTATAAGTTAAGGTTACTCGACCATGGGGAATAGTGTGTAAATGTATTGTATAAACAATTTATGTTTATATCTTCCGCAAATATAGTAATAGTGTTAGAGTGATCGAACCGGATCCGCGGTGATTCGGGACCTCGAATTCGGGGCCCTCACAGTTGGTATCAAAGATGTAGGTTATGAACCTTAGGTAGGAATACCTTAGACTAATAACCGCAGTAATTAGGATATATACTAACTCAAATAGAGTTAGTCGGTCGGTAACTCTGATAATAAAGTTGAACAGTAGTAGTGAATAGATAGAGTCTAAAAGACTAAAAGTACAGTGATAGGAAATCGTAAAACAAAACGATCAAGATATAGAAATGAATCGTAATGTATACGATGAGATCACTCTGTGATCTGATTAAGTGATAGTATGGGATAAAGATCAAGCAAATGATTGAACAGTTTACAGCAAGATTGCTGGGTGTCAGTTGTACTATGAATTGGTACAGATTCAGGAAAGGATTATGAATACGGATTAAATGAAATTCGTATTGAGAAGGGTGTTAGTGTTAGGTGGGGATTCAATTGAGGATTCATGCCGGTAAATTGAGTTCAGATGATTCCTTGTGTGGGCGGGGAATTGTACTTGGTGTAATAACTACTTAGTTCTGACAATGATAATCATTGAAATGTTTGTGTCGCGCTATTTGATATATGAATGTTAAGAGGGAGATTCTTTTCTCATGTGTATACCAGGTAGATATGTTATAGGTAGAGAATATAAGGTTAAGTTCTTAAAACTCATACTTATGTGACATTATTGATTCATAGTTATATGAAATGTTTATGAACCCCTCAGCGAATGGATGCCAAATGTTTGTCTAGGAAAGTTCTTAAACTCATATGATTGTGGCAAGTAAATGAACTCATAAGTGTGGTTTGACGAACTGGGTATAGTTGTGTGTAAATGGAGTATTAAAGATTATAGGAACAGATATATTGTTAAGCCAATGATTATTAGTGGAGACATAAGTTTTCCAAAACTCCTAGCTATGATAGACTTTAGAATTTTGACATCAAGCTAAATACGCACTAAGTGTTTTTGAAAAAAAATTAAAATATGTAGACTCGTAATCATTTTTGAAATGGTTTAAAGTATAGTCTATGCTACTTATTTCAGCTAGACGCAAATGATTTGAAATATCAAAATATATTTTATTTATCACTCATGTACCATGTAACCTGGTGCAGAGATGATAAAAGTTGATAGAGTTGTAAATACAGGAATACTTAGTGTGAATTCGATCTGAAAATCATTGTTCCACTATTGTATGATGTGTTATGACAAAGTCATATAATGAGGGCATCCTCAAACGGACTGTTAATACAGTACGTCATCATGACGTCATTCTCAAAAATATTTTCCAAAATTTTTAATTTGCCAACGGGGTTTGGCTACACTTAAATAATTCGATTGAATTAAATTATTGATATGAGTCTATGCTATTTGATTCAGCTAGACAAACATTTATGAAAACTCTAAGTGTTCATTGAAAGAAATTTTCCCAAACCAAATTGTTTTGGTGCGGAATCTAATAAGACTGAGGTAGAATTTTGTGCCTATGACAGTGAAGAGAAATAGATAAAATCAGTACTTGGCCAGTACAGGACATATCGGGCTAATCACCCTTTGTCTCTGTAAGTTGTGACGGTTTGGAGATGAATTTTCATATAACCTTTGCGAAAATGACAAACAAATAGTCTATATGACTCCTCAGCAAAATTTAAAAATTGTACTCTTGCGAGTGGTGTATTGGGTAGCATGTGATGCTGTGTATGTATTGAAACAAACCGGGTCAAATCCCGAGTCCAGAACAAATCTTTGGCCAAATCCCAAGTCCGAATCGAATCAAATTCATCAAAATAAGGCCTCAAACCACTGACCCAATAGTATCTTATTGGGTCATTTAGCCAACCACAGGCTCCCAAAAGGTCATAACTTGAAGGTACTATTGGTAGTAACTTATTTCCTTATATGCGCACAAATTTTTCCATATCTTTCGATGTGGGACTGGGGTGTTACAAACTCCCCCACTTAAATTTCTAACATCCCCGTCAGAACTGATCACACACACGGCCCAAAGATTTTTGCCTCTCTAACCATTTTGGGATAATACCGGCTGGCTTCGTGTCCCCACCTCCAGACCTCCATCTATCCATTGTGGTATAATACCACCAGCCTTCGTGTCCCCACCTCCAATAACCCGATCGGATGACCTGACTCGAGCTTTCGAGAGTCGGCTTTGATACCATATGAAACAACCCAGGTCAAATCCCGAGTCCGGAACAAATCTTGGGTCAAATCCCAAGTCAGAATCGAATCAAATTCATCCAAATAAGGCCTCAAACCACTGGCCCAATAGTATCTTCTTGGGTCATCTAGCCCACCACAGGCTCCCAAAAGGTCATGACTTGAAGGTACTATTGGTAATAACTTATTTCCTTATATGCACACAAATTTTTTTCATATCTTTCGATGTGGGACTAGGGTGTTACATGTATGGTAAATGGTGTATAGTGCAAGGTAAATTTCGGGGATGAAATTTTTAGAAGAAGGGGTGAATGTGACAACCCGAGAATTTGAAAAATTTTAAAATTTTAATTAATTGATTTAAGGTTCAAAATTAGAACCTAGATAGAAAATTAGTGTATGCGTTCAATATTTTTAAGAATGAATTTTGAGGATTTCAAAATTCTGTGAAGGATTTAGGTGAATTATGCAGGATTAAGGTAATAATCGTTTATGTTATGTGTATATGTGTACAAGATGTGGTTAATGGTCAAGGGTTGACCAGATAAACGATATCTGTAACAAACCCTAAGTTTATATTAAGAACGTCAACGTTCGGTTAGAAAACCCTAGCGATTAACAAGAAACCCTAGAAACTGGTTCTGAAAACCCTAATTTCAGTTTTGGGAATCCGAAACCCTAATTCAGAAATTTAAAACCCTAATATGGGAACTTAAATGATTATTATATTGCTTAAGTGCTATTGATTAATATATTAATTAGGGTAAAGCTTAATTAATTAGCAAACTCTAATTTTAAATTTAGAAAACCACAATTTATGGATTTGAAACCCTAATTTTCACTACACCAAAATAGGGATGTAGTGAAAGAAATTTTGTGAAGGAATTTATTCCTTCACATAAGGAGTTGTTTAGCGAAGGAATAGTGAAAGAAAAATGTAGTGACAATATAGTTATTAGCGAAAGAAATATCCTTCACAATTTATATTTTTTTTCCTCGCAAAATTGAAGTGGTAGAATGATATTTGGCGCCAATTTATGATGAAAATTTGCGAGGAAAAAACTAATTAATGAAGAAATTATTGCTCACTATATGTTATTGTTCAGAGGTTTTTTGCGAGAGATAAAATTAGTCACTGTTTTGTTCTAAATAATTTTTTTAAAATTAATTGTAATAAATATAAATTGTATTTTTTATAAATACATTATTATTTTTATAATAATAAATTTACTTTTAATAACACTTTTTAAATAACTTACAATATCAATTTTTTTTTTAATAAACTATAAAATAAATAATTTTACACTAACCTGATCTTTAAAATTTATTATATTGATCCCCAAAAAAAGAAAGAAAAATTGAAACATAAAAACTGAAAGCTTGAACTTGGCTATTTAACTTAAAAGCTTGAACTTGGTTATGTAACATAAAAATTGAACATCACCCAAATACTAAAACCGCAGTCCCTCTTTTTTTGAGTCTCCCAACCGTAGTCCTCAGCCCTAAAATTTAGAGAGACTCTTCTTCATCCCTTTATTTTGCGATTTCAGGAAAATTTTAAATTTTTTGTTCAAAATTATGTCTATTTGATGATTTTTTAATTGAGAAGGCAACAAAGCTAACATTCGGAAACACGCAATTTTAGGGTGATCAAATTTTGGGCTGAAAGAGAGGTGTAACAAAAGAATTTGGTAGAAGTAGAATCAAAGCAAATGCAAAATTCATGGATGACCAGAGAGGAGTCAGAAGAGCAACCTTCGAGAGTTGAATTTGACGGTCGCTGCATGTCGCTAATGTCAGAATCAATGGTGGTGTCAGAGGGAATTGCCGCTTCTCGTTCTCATTTTGATTCTCTGCCTCCCACGTCTGCTGGATAATTAGGGGTCCCAGAGAGAGCATTTTCTGCTGCTGGTGCCGCCATTCTCTCTGCCATACTCGTTAACCCCCTTGACGTAGCCAAGGTAATCCATTTTTGGGTTAGAATTTGCCAATTTCTTACATAACCGTTGTAATTTTTCATTGTTTTTTAGGTTCTACATACTTAATTTCATTTACTAATTTGTGTTTTTCTATACATTTTAAGGAGTCATGCCTTTTAGTGTTTTTCTCGGTTCAGAGTGTTTTTTGAATCTTTATTCAATTCATTTTATATGTCTCAAAATCTTGGTGGTTAACTTTTCAGCTATAGAAACACATTGAAGTTAGGGTTTTATTATTTGGGTGATGTTCAATGTCCTTTTGAGGATTTGCAGTTTGGTATCTCTTTCTTGGAGGGAAACATCCAAAACTTCTAATTGTGTAGTATCCGGAATGTAAGTGGCAATAGAAAGGGCCGGGTGCTTTGCCAAACATCACTTCAAAGGGAATCTCAGCAACTAAGGAATGGTATGCAGTATTGTTGTAGTGCCTTTCAGTAAAACCCAAGAATATATGCAGTACTGCGCATAACATTGATCCAATCCACTAAGGGAAGAACACATACCTATATATCGACTTTGCATGTGCTTATTTAAAAATTTTGGAATGGTTATGCATGAGCCCACAATTATTTAGAGCTTTTACTATAACATTGATCAACAGTTTTCTTTATTTGGACAAGAGGGGCATGAAGCTTTATATTTGGACAATTTTTGTTTACTTTTTGGATAAATTACCTTTTCAATTTTTTATTTGGGAGTGTTCCTATTTATCAAGGAAATCTATATTGTCCTTTCAAAATAACCACTACTGTCATGCAGGTATTGCAGGGGCTTGAAACTGCCTCGAATTGTGTTGAGGATATGAATGAATGGCTAGGCATATTAAATGTAAAACTTAGACACATGATAGAGGACATTGAGTCAGTACGGTCTTAATCTCTATCCTGTGATTTTGAAGTCTCTATTTTATCCATGTTTATTTACTATTCCTTATACATACATTACACCTGAGAAGGAAGTAATGTCATGTGACATCTGTTGTGGGTTTGCCTGAGATGTAATCAGTTGCTTTTGTGCCTGCTTCGCGTTGCTTGGGTGTTGTGAACAGGCTTTGTTGAATCGTGTTGATTATATTCTATTCAGTTGCAAATCTTTTGATAATCTAAAGAAACTATTTCAGAGAAGTGAAACTATTTCATTACAAATTGACTAATCCAGAGAGAAAGAACATATTTCATTTTTATATGAACTTAACTAAGTAATTTCTTGATCGTAAAAGACTAACTTGGGTTTAAGGTTGATCCTTCCAAAGGTGTATTGGAGTTGAAGTTATGATATTTGCGTTCGTCATTTTAGATAACATCTTTACTTAATCGTATACAACTGTCTTTTAATTATCTTTTGTTAGTTTCGGGCCATATTTTATCTTGATATGCAATATTCTCTGTTGTGAATGCAGATAGAAACCCACAATAACAAGCTGGAAATGCAGTTTGTAAATAATAAATCTTTGATTGAGGAACTTGATAGGCTTCTTGAAAGATTGCGTATCCCGTCTAAGGTATTCCTAGTTACATTGTTCTTGGAATTAATAGAAAGAAATTAATTTTTGTCAAACAAAGTAATGCTGGCTTTTGATCATTTTTCACTTATGCAGTATGCAGCCTGTCTAACAGGAGGTTCATTTGATGAGGCACAAATGCTTCAAAATATTGAAGCATTTGAGTGGTTAACCAGCGCTTTACGCGGTCTTGAAGTACCTAACTTGGATCCTTGCTACGCAAATAATCTAGCTGTACGTACACTGCTAATTTTTTTTTATTTTGTTTTAGTTACGTCTTTTACTATAAGCAGATTGTTCATATAGGAAATGTGTGGTATAGATATGCATTCATATCACATCAAACCATGGCCATAGATATGGAATAGTGCTTGATTATTGATTATTGATTATTGGCTATACTTGAGAAGCGGAACTGTCATTTTTTCACGGATCTCTTGGTCAAAACAGCGGGGACAAATGAAGAGACCCGATCATGCTGATCTGAGGTATAAATACAGGACGTATGCTTGCCTTTTGCAGCATTTGAAGGTCAAATGAAATAAACATTATTGGTAGTTATTATTCTTTATGTTCTTATTACTTACTGAAATTCATTTTTTTGTTTTGCCTTTGTAGAGCCTGGATAAGAATTGCTTGGGCCCATTAAGTAAAGCTTATTGTAGCTCGCTTAATTTGCTTATACGTCGTGAGGTCATGATACATTAAGAATTTAAGCAAAAGCTTTCCCGTTATTCATATTTGTTTCTTATTTTCCATGTTCAATAAATTATTGGAGTGAAGAATTGTGAATCATTTGTTTACCTTCCTTGCTCAACTTTGGTTACGTAGGTTTTGCATGCAGTTGACAAGCTGAAAGAAGTAACTCCACACACTTTAAGGCATTTACTTGGTTATTATTCATTACATTGGAACTCGGTTGTTGGTGGTTTAGTTTAGCATCAAGACATAAATATTAGGTCATGTGTTTGAGCTAACTTTTGAATAGGAGTGACATTAGGAAGTTTAGTTCAAGTTGAATCCACTGTTAAGAAGGTCAATATTGGTAAGGTGAATAACAAAAGAGCATACACAAAAATTAGGATGGATGAAAATTCAAAACTTTCTGTATTATATACATTTGAGTTTAGCAAGTGTCAAAGCTTTATATATATTACTGTTTGTATTCTAGGTTATTTCAATTTTCAATGTTGTCTTTTATTCTTAATCCCCTACAGGGCAGGGCATCTCATCATAACAATGATTTTTGCTTGTATATTCTCACACTTAAACTTCTGTATAACAAAACAGGTTTTCCAAAAAGACTACCCACTTGCTATTGACTTGTCCACAGCAATCCTAAAGCAACCATGGATGAAAAAAAGTATTCTGCAATATAAATTTCTCTGCATAAGCGTATTCTGCTAGAAAATTTCATTTGGGCTAATGAAAATTATAATTATGTTCAAATTAAGCCCTCAGATGAAAATTTCATTTGGGCTAATGAAAATTATAATTATGTTCAAAGAAGTATAGACATATGGTCTTTTATTATTTCTCTGCGTATGCGTATTCTGCCGGACAATGCAAAATGGTCTTATTTGGGAGGCTTCACAAAAGACAATCAGGCGAGTTTGGTATTCCCTTTATTGCTCTTTTATGACATTAACATCTTAACCCTTAAACACAAGCTAGCATGCAATACTATCATATGTTTCCGTATATATCATGCAATACATTTGATAGTCTTTCATTGTTATTCCGGGTACTTTGACTTGTAATTTATATTTGTTGTGTATTGATAAAGATCTGTCTTAATATATTTATTCAGATAAAAAGGAGACGAAAAAGAAAGCAAGAGACTTGATCAAAAGGGAATTGGGAGCCCCAGTTGACATATTGTCCAAAGAAAATAAAAAAAAGAAAAAGAAACTAAACACTGCTTACATCCAACCAATTGAATACCAAAAACAGGACACTCAGTAAATGTTGCTTATAAAATTTAAGTTGATGTCTTTTGTGTGGCATGTGATCCACTCTTTATGAAAACGATTGTACAGGATAATGTTAGCTGTTCTGAAGAATATCTCTGCAAAAACTAGAAGTGTAATTGAATTAAAGAAGCTTCAACTGCTGGAGCTGCAAAATCGTCTCAGAAAGTAATTTATTCCTTATTTGTCTTCAAGTTGTTTTGAGTTTATATAATTATATCTCTTATTTTCTAAGTACTCAGTGTTTTTAATAGTTAATTTTTTTTTTTTTTTTAAGTTTGGCCATAGTATGAGGACTGAACCAGCGTCCTTGAGGTTATTCCTCAAGGCCTCTATCACTCCCTCTCCTTGGGGTTCTTTAACAGTTCATAAAAGCATATCTTTTTGATTTACGTCTAATTTAACTATCTGACTTTGTTACATTTTTTCTTAAACCTTTGATTTCTTTTATCTTGTAACCTTTTAATTATGGCAGTGATATTCTGAATGATTTCTTCAAACCAATTACAAGTGGTAAGGATCGTTTGAAATCAATCAAGAAACATAGGATAGGTAGGATATCAAAACAACTTGAAAAATTTGAGCAAAAAATGAAGGAAGAGAGACAAAAGAGATTCCGTGAGAGGCAGAATGAGGTATTCAGTGAGATAGAAGTTCACAAGTATGTGCTGTATTTTTAATTAAATTTCCTTACACTATATGCTCTCACCTTCAATTGATCGAGTTTGATCATAAAATACATCTCTTTATTTTTATAATACATTTTTAGCCTAGTTTCTAAGACTCTGCTTGCTAAACCTGAAATTTCGGGAAAGAGTGGAAGATGTATTGAAAATGAGGAGAGAACGCTGGAAGGGATTTAACAAGTATGTAAGGGAGTTCCACAAAAGGAAGGAACGGGTACATCGCAAGAAGATTGACAGAATACAGCGTGAGAAGATTAATCTTCTAAAAGTCAATGATGTGGAAGGGTACCTTCGAATGGTTCAGGTTCTGTTTGCTTCTCCAAAATTATCAGATTTCACTTGGCAAAGTGCTATTCTTAGTTAGCTTTAGCAGTGTTTCTTCTTGTTGTAGGATGCAAAATCAGATCGTGTTAAGCAACTGTTAAAAGAGACTGAGAAATATCTTCAAAAGCTAGGATCAAAGTTACAGGATGCAAAGGCCACGAGTAGATGCTTTGAGACAGAAATGGATGATAATAGAAGTGCAGGTGTCATGGAGAAGAGTGAGATAACTATTTAGAATGAGGATGAAACTGACCAGGCAAAGGTATGCTATCATTTGCGTGCCATATGTAGCTCAGTCCATTTTCTTGCTAAATTTGTTATCTTTTGTTTTCTTTGCAGCATTATTTGGAAAGCAATGAAAAGTACCATCTGATGGCTCATAGGTATCAAATTCACTTATTTATCTTCTACAAAGAATTGTTACCATAGTACTTGATGTGAAAGATTGGTTACTATTCTGCTCGTTTAATTTCTTCAGTAGCTCTGGATGTAAAAAATGTTATTCTTTCTTCACGCATTATTATCTTTTTGCTTTGGGTAAGCAGTAAGCGGATGAACTTTTGTCAGGTTGTAGTGATCTGTCTTGTTGGGGTACTAATCACAAGTTTGGTTAAGATAAAAAAGGGATTAGTATATGTTATTTGCATAATTTGGCCTTCAGGTGGAACTCACAAATGACTTCTTTTGGGAGAAAGGGTTTGTTGTTGTTACGTTTCCATAAGAGGGATGAAACGACTTGGTTGTCCCAATATATTTATCTAATTTGGGATAAAATTGTCCTTTTTTACCAGACTCTTCTAGTATAGTCCAAATTGGGGTATAGCCTCGCTGTAATAGTGATTTACTTGTTGTAATAATTATTTTTATTAAAAAAACGTTTATTATTTTTTTATTAAAAAAAAACTATGTTATATTATTTATTTTATATAATAATTATATAAATAATTTATATTATTTATATAACTATAAATAAATAATTATACAACTAATTTATATTATTTGTGTAATTTTTAGTTGTTTTATTTGTTATTTTACCTTTTTGTCCTTTGATCTCATTAAAAATATATATTCTTTTTACACATAAAAACTCATTTAGCCTATTAGGATCCCACGTCAGCAATTTCTGACGTGGCTGGCCCAATTGAATGAAATCGAAAAAAATTAATAGTTCAATCATCTAATTGACAAAATTGAAAGGTGGATCACCGAAGTGGAATATGACCTATAGTTTAGGGTAGTAAATCATATTTAAGCCTTTATATTTTAATGAGATATTATAATGAAGAAATGAACATTAATGAAGGATTATTTGCCTCACTAAAATCTTTTTTATTTAATTAGTTAGTCATCAATGAATGATTATTTTCCTCAGTAATTTGAAAATACATTCTCAATTTATAATTAGTGAAGGAAAATTTTCTCTCGCTATATAAATTTGTTCTTCATAATATATTATTTATGAGGGGATAAAGTTATTCACTAATTTCAAATAGTCTTTAAAATATTATTTGTGAAGGAAATCAATCTTTCACTAAATAACAATATTCCATTACCAATTACAATTTGTGAACAAAAAAGTTTTTCACAATATATCCTTCACAAAAAATATTTAGTTACTACTTAGCGAAGGATACCCAATTGCGAGGAGGTCTAATGTGAGCAATCGTGTGAAGGAAATATTTCTTCGCAATAAATCTCTTGTGAGTGATATAGTATGTCTTGTGAATGATTTGTCCTTCACTAGAGGCCAATTTTTGGTGTAGTGTTTTAATTAGGAAAAACCCAAGTGTTAATTTAATAATTGTAATGTTAATTAGGAAACCCTAATCCAAATTTTCAAGTTATTAGTGATTAGAAAACCCTAATCTAATTACGAAAATTTAATTTCTAATTTAGGAAAATTATTTTTCTATTTAAAATCCTAATTTTGGGTTGTAAACCCTAATCCGTGACTTTTGACCCTAATTACTAAATTAGCGATTTTAATTAGGAAATGCTAATCCTAATTAGCAATATTTAATTTATGATTAAGAAATTTTAATATAATTAGAAAATTCTAATTATAATTTAGAAATATTAATTTTCTATTTTTAAAACCTAAATTGGAAATTTTAGAAAATTAAATTGCAAACCCTAAGAGTTTTAAAACCTAAACCCTAAAAGGGTTCAAACCCTAAACCCTAACCCAAACCCTAAACCCTAAGGATTTGGTCAAATGTCAAAAATGGCATTAAAATTAAATTGAAAATGACATTAATGCCCTTTAGCATTCTTTAATAGGTTGGAGTGTAAATCATGCCAATATATTGTTTGGTGACTAACTAAAGGCTATCCTATGTGCTCTATATATCACCAATATCAGATTTGTTTGACACCTAGCAAAGCTAGTTCAATGAATCAAAGATTTATATCTTAAAAAGTAAGAAAACCTTGACTTCATGTCTTATTATTGCCAAGCCATTCTCTCATCCATTTCGAAAATCTAGATTGAGAGACAGAGAAAAGTTAAGCTATGTTAGCCTCTTATCAAGCCAAGAGCAACAATCAAAAGTCAGAAATCAAAGATCAAGTTTGAAAGGTATAAAACCCAAAAATTTCAAAAATCATGTGATCCATGTTGTTTGATGTTAGTTGTTGTTTAAAGTTGTGTAATAGGGTGTATATAAGTGATCTAGGTTGATAGATCATGGATCTATAACATCTAGATGCACGATTTTGAAGTTTTCTTAAATCTGGAAAAAACTTGAAATAGTGGCCTAGCAGTCATATGCCAGGTCCCATAGCTTGTTATCTGTTTTTGATTTGTTATGTTTTAAGTTATACATGTGTTCTATGTCATGTAGACTGTGCTCTGAAACAAGAAACACGGCCAGATCATGAATAGATTAAGAGATACGAGCGGTCAAACCACGTTGACCGTTCACGGAATATGGTTTCTGGGCAAACCTAGAATTTTCAGATCGTTTGACAATGATATTGCAGGCTCTAGATCTTTCTTATTTTTAGTGTTTGTGTTATTTTGTTGGTTGAATATTGTAGTCTGACATATAATCTACATACTAAAGTCATTGGAACCCTCAGATCCTTCACTGAATCAGATAAATTCGTGGTCAAACATCAGTTGACCAAACTGCTCAAGAACATTTCTGGGTTTTCCAGAAATGTTCAAGAACAGTTCGTGACCCCTAGTTTGACCGGTCCATATCTTGCGTTTGTGATGTTGTTATGATATGATAATAAAGAATTGTAGCCGGACGTGTATACTACATGTGTGAACTTGTAGATCATACAAATGGAACACAGAACGCAATCTATAATGACCCAAAGTAGGTACCTCAATTCTGCTTGAGTTTCTGGGCAGCCCATAAACTCAAGAACAATGTTGTCAGATTTTTTTGTAGCCTAGATCTTGCATTTAAGTAATGTTTTGGCCATGAATTCAATTTCTAGTTGTAGTATTACATGAATACTACATCATTAAAACTTTAGGAGCCCAGAAAAATAATTAGATCATAGATTTAATTGGTCAAACAAGCCACCCAGAATGGCGGCAATGAAGCTCAAGAACACTCAAGAACAATTTTTAAGAACACCTATAGCGACGAGTGCTGTCGCTATAGGCCCTTTTAATGACGGCCTCTATTTATTTTAATTTCGATTTTTGAAAATTATTTAAAATAGATAAAATGGTTTTAATTATTAAAATACAAAATAAATTCGAAAAATTATTTTAAAGTCCGAAAAATAGTTTTTAATTATTTAGAGTATATTTCATAAATAAATATTTAATATTTTGGAATATAATTGATATTTAATTTATTTAATTATAATATTAAATAAATGATTTTAATACATGAAAAATCATGAAAAATAATTTTATGGTATAATAAAATATTTTAAGTTACTTTGAATGACTTTTAATATTTTGTGATGAAATTCATTAATTAATCAATATTAATGATAGTTAACTTATTTAATAAATATATTAAATAAATTATGGAAAAATAAAATTAATGATTTAAAATCATATAAAAATGATTTAGGTGATATAAAAATATTTTGAGTTATAACATATAACTGTTGATATTTTTTCATGAAAATATTAATATTTTCATATTAAAAGCAATTATCGGATAATGAATTTAACGGTTTAAAAATTATATAAAGGTGATAATAAAGTATTAAAAATACTTTGATATGTTATTAATATTTGATAATAAATAAATATTAATGATAAAAGAATTACGTGGTATTTAATTCATTTAAGTAAGATATTAATAATGGAAAACTACGATAAATGATAATAATTATTTAAAAATTATTATGAGACTTGGAAAAATATTTCGACTGTTATTAAAATTATCTTAGATAATTGTTAACTGTTAAGTCAGAGTTTAATTGAACTTAGACTCGATAAAAATCCGACTAAAGTCAGTCGGGATGTCGATTTAATGCGCTTTAAAGTCGAATTGAAATAGTTTGACTTATTCTAATGAAGTCTTATGTGTGTTATAGACTGATAGGGTTATGTATTATGTGTTATGTGTTATGTGTTTATGTTATTCTATGTATGTTTATATATATAGTAGTATTATATTGTGATGATATTATTCTAATATTGGAGATCTATATTACTAATATTAGGTCTTCGGATAAAGCGTTATAAATTGCATAGCGGTAATCAACGGTTCAGGCAAGCTTGTTTTTACTTAACTCTACTAAGAGTTGTTTTATTCGGATAAGCTTATGGTTAATCATTGTTGATTGCCATGAATTGTACTATGTACATATTGTATGTATAAGTCAGGTATGAAAGGCTGATCACCTTCATTACCAGTTGGTTCAGATATATTTGTTCATGTATAATACTTGTTCAGTCATAAATTTGTTCCTGCTAGTTCACAATTATATTGTTGAATTATAGCCAGCTTATCATTCAGACTCTTTCAATCATGATTTATCGTTATATTATTGAACTTAAACTTGCTGGGCAATCCTTTTGCTCACCCTTGCTATATCATGATAAAACATTGCAGATAAGGCCAATGCGTTTGGATACAAGAAAAGAATAATGCCAAGTTCAGCTTGGGATAAAATGTGCAGCTAATTTGTAATAGTATAGTTTGTTAATAATGTATTATGTTAGATAGTTTATGAATGGTGTATAAGTTAAGGTTACTCGACCTTGGGGAATAGTGTGTAAATGTATTGTATAAACAATTTATGTTTATATCTTCCACAAATATAGTAATAGTGTTAGAATGATCGAACCGGATCCGCGGTGATTCTGGACCTCGGATTCGGGGCCCTCACAGTTGAACCATAGTGTAGCTAAAAATCTCAACCCTCTTTATTGCTGCTACATTAATATTATCTCTGTAGTTTTGTGAGCGAGAGCATGCATGATGATAGCACACTTAACAAATGTTCATATTAAGGCATGCATGATGTCAGGAACCAGAAGGATCATTTGACGTTGCTGCTCGCAAATGTTCATATAAGGCTTAATCCCAAGCCCGAGCCACTTAACAAGGTGTGTTCCATTTTCATGTGTCAAACTATAACTACTTTGTATTCTGATTTTTTTTATGATTTCAACGTTAGTTACCTTATGCCTGTTTTGAATCCACCCTGTAAATGCATTATACACTTTCTAGGGTTTCATTTTAACTTCATATTTGAAAGGTTCTTAATCAAATGTTTGCATATGTGTGCCATACTGTCATTTGTGTTTGCTATCTCCTTAAACAACTTTCCTCGTATTTTTTGTTCAGTTAGGCAAGTAATTGAACGTAAATACCCATGTCTTCTGCAGCTTGACGATCTAGCAGTTGATGCTATCATGAACAAGCTTTTCAAAAACTATAAAGCATGGTGCAAGTACTTGGGAAGAAAACACAGTTTACGGTGAGACATGACGCGCTTGCTTCTACTTTGTTACTGGACAGCTTCTATATGCTTAGTTTCTCTTTGGGTTGGCCTATGCGTGATGATGGTGATTTCTTCAAATCAACATGTGACACACAGGTACTCTTAATTTTATCTGGATAGTATGGCTTAAATAAATCAGTTGGCATTTTGCTTAATCATATTTTGCCGAGACCCGTTCCTTTTGGCATACGTTTCGAAGTTATGATCGCTTGTGGACATTTTTTATATTAGCACTACAAGTACTTAAATTTACCAGACCATAACTAATAACATATTGTCTTTGCTCATGAAACTGGGATTTTCTATTATTTACTCATTGGACCGATTTCTAATTGCAGGCTATGTTTATCATGGCATGGACGGAAAGACAATTAGTAGATATTTTCACGAAGGATGTTTTATATGATCTGTCCAGTATTTTCATCACAATAGCCTTACTTCGCTTCCTACAAAATAATTCTTACTCATTAACTGCTATATTGAAGTTCAAGCTAAGTACATGTATTATTTAAATTTCTGTAGCAGCAATTCTGTATTGCGTAAGATTAGACATTAATTGTATTATAGAAGATTTGCGCAAGATGCACGTCCTTATTTTCTCCTGGTGTATCTGTGGTTACTGCTTTAACTTTTAAGTGTTTTTATATATTATACATAATCACCAAATTTAACAAGCTTTTTTCTCCATACTTCATGGAGCCATTCTTTGTGTTTCAGGTTTGTTATTATTCAAAGTTGTTGATGCCCTCAATCAACCAACCGAACATACACACACACACCAAAAATTTCTGAGGCTTGATTCTGCATTTTTGTCCAACATGGTACCGGTCGCACATGGTACTGGTCGCACATGGTACTGCCCTCATTAAACATTTATTGTCCAACATGGTACTGGTCACACTAAAAATTTCAGAGGCTTGATTCTGCATTTTTGTCGTTTGATGCTTGGGACTCACTGTGCGAGTGCCATTTGTAATCATCCTTCTGAAGGATTGTCATCCTTCATTTCTAATAGTCTTCTTGGTTTTCTGTCTATGGTAGCAGCCTCTTCAAAAAAAAATGATTGTTTTGCTGGTGGTTGGGGAATTCTTGCTATATGCAGTATCCTTTAGGATAATCATCCTTCTTGTTATGCTTGTGTTGTTTTGGGTTTCTTGTTTTCAACTTGAGCCTTCTTTATTTTAGATAATATATACATGATAAAATAGAAATGACTAGATCTCATGACTTCCAAGCTTTATAAATATGATTGCTGTGAGTGTAAATATGTGGCAATTTATTGATCTCGCGTGTCTCCTCGTATTTTACATGTTTTTTCCTAGTGCTCCTTCTGCAGGTTGATATATGTTATTTCGATAAAACTGGGACACTAACATCAGATGACGTGGTATGTCAGTTATAACTTGTATTTATTTTAATTGTTTTTATATATCATGTCTAATTACATGATTGTATGTGGTGTTTCAATTGGTAGGAGTTTTCTGGAGTTGGGTTAACAAAAAGTTTGGAATTAGAAACATAAATGACTAAAGTGCCAGCTCGCACTCTGGAAATTCTAGCATCTTGTCATGCGTTGGTTTTTGTGGAGAACAAGCTGGTATGTGTACTAACTTTTAAATCACATTTGATACAACTACTATGTTAGTAAACCATATCTTGAACCATATCTTGCGGGTGTCTATAAACAGGTTTATGAGGTTTTTTCATACTAATTTCGTAAATAGTTGAACTGAAAATGTCAAGTTTCAGGAAATATATATTTTAGCACACTTATGCCTTTCCTTTATTGCAGGTTTTATAGGGTCTGGTGTACTTGCACAATGAAAGACATGTAATCCATAGGGACATAAAGCCATCAAACCTGCTTGTAAATCGTAAAGGGGAAGTAAAAATTACATATTTTGGTACGAGTGAAATGCTAGCCAACTATATGGGTCAACGTAATAAGTTCGTTGGGACTTACAATTACAAGTCGGTGAGTGGAGTCATCATCCTTCAGTGCACATAGTCTACTTGCTTCTTCAGTGTCATTTATATTGAAAAGTGAATTTGAGATGTATATATGGATAGTTTGGTATATATTTTGTGGATGTAGTAATTTGAAACTGTAAACGAATAGTATTATTGGGATGTATTTTGAATGGTTGATACATTTTGGCTATATATCATGGCATTAGTATATTGCAGGTGCATTGGTAATATAGGTGAACCACATCTTTTTTTTTTATCTACAACAATTTAAAAACGTTGTCTGATATACTAAACAACATTTTTATCTAAAAAACGTTGTGGAATCATACCTTCTACAACGTTTTTAAGCATTTGTTAATTTTTGAAAAACAAATCTACAACGTTTTTTCCTAAAAAATCGTTGTGTATTGAGCTTAACTACAACGTTTTAAAAACGTTGTGTAAGGGTGTTGTGTAAGGGTGTCAAATAGACAACACCCATAACCACAACGTTTTTTTCGCGTTGTCTATTTACTGTTTTGTAGTAGTGGGTGGAGTTTATCAGACTGGAACAAAACAACATGACGGTGTCTCAATACGAGGCGAAGTTTACAAAGTTATCCAGGTTTGCACCTCATTTGATCGAGAATGAGAAACGAATGACGATGATGTTTTTGAGAGGTCTAAAACCCGAGATTCGATAATATCTTATCTCTCATAAATTTTTTTTATATTCAGATGTTGTAAATATGGCTCAATTATTAGAGCGAGATAATGAGTATGTTCAACAAAGGGACCACAACTAGGGTCATACCGGTGGCGGCAGTCATCGGAGCAATGAAAACCAACAAGGAGGAAAACATTCGGATAAAAGCGGTAACCACTCTGGTGGTAATCGTGGCCGTGAAAATAGAAAAAGCGAGACGGGAGGAGATTTCAAGAAGAGAAGGTACAACAATGATAACGTGAAGACGTCAGTACAAACATCAACTATTTCTAGGAGAGGAGAACGAGCAGCGGTCATTTGTTACAAATGCGAGAAAGAGGGACACATCAGCCCAAACTGCCCACAATAATCCAAGGTGTGTTATAACTATGCAAAGGAAGGTCATATAGCTAGAGATTGTCTAGTTGCGAAACCAAGTTTAATGGGGATGGTGACTCCAAAGGCTATCCCAGACAAGTCAAAGTCGGTGGTTCCTGGAAGGGCGTTTGTCGTGACTGTCCAAAATGCGAGGAACTCAAACGAGGTAATCACGGGTAAGCTAATTATAAACTCTTGCAAAGTTTATACCTTATTAGATACTGGTTCTACCCATTCTTTTATCTCTCCTGCTTGTGCTCAACGTTTAAACTTGACTCCGTAGAAGTTAGACCTTGACTTATCTGTTGAGACTCCGTTAGGAGAAACTTTCATTACATCTACTGTTTATAAATCTTGCTTGATTCAAGTTGGTACCATCACATTACCTGCCGATCTTATTTCGTTGAAAATTCTTGCATTTGATGTGATTTTAGGGATTGATTGGTTAACCACGCATCATGCTAAAATTGATTGTTTTCGTAAGGTTGTTAGTTTTCATATGCGAATTCCAATAACCAAACCATTAAAGTCAATCACTGTCATATCAGGCCATAAAGCTATTCGTTTATTGAAAAATGGATGTTAAGCTTTCTTAGACCATATCACGGACTTTAACAAAAACACGTCAGATTTGAATAATATTTCTGTTGTTAGTGAATTTTCTGATGTATTTCTTGAAGAACTTCCCGGTCTACCCCCAGAACGTGAAGTTGAATTCTTTATTGACCTTGAACCTGGTATAAAGCCCATTTCTAAAACCCCATATCAAATGGCTCCTATTGAACTTCAGAAGTTAAAGGTCCAACTACAAGAGTTGTTGGACATCGGTTTTATTAGTCCTGGTACATCTCCTTGAGGTGCTCATGTGTTATTTGTAAAGAAGAAAGACGGGAGTATGCGACTTTGTATTGACTACCGAGAATTGAACCATGTCACTATCAAGAATAGGTATCCGCTACCTCGCATTGATAACTTGTTCGACTAGTTGCAAGGAGCATAATTCTTTTCAAAGATCGATCTTTGTTCTGGATATCATCAGCTGAAGATTAAAACTGAGGATATTCCAAAGACGCCGCCGTAACTCCGATCTGGCATTATGAATTCTTAGTCGTGTCTTTTGGATCGACTAATGTTTCTCGCTACTTTCATGGATATGATGAACCGAGTATTCAAAGAATATTTGGATCGATTCGTTGTTGTCTTTATTGATGACATCCTCATCTATTCCAAAAGCCGTGAAGATTATGAGCGCCATTTGAAGTCGGTAATCGCAAAGGCTTTGTGATAACAAGCTATATGCCGTCAAGAAATGCGAGTTCGCCGAGGAAGTAGCATTCCTTGGGCACGTGATGTCAAAACATGGAGTATCCGTCGACCCCGCCAAGATTGAAGCCATACAAAGTTGGGAGCAACCAAGTTTGGTGACCAAGCACGTAGCTTTTCGGGGCTTAGTGGTTATTATCAAAAATTGTGGAAGGATTTTCTCGAATCGCTATTCCTTTAACTCGGTGACTCAGTAAAGATACAAAATTTGGGTGGAGCGAGGATTGTGAGAAGAGTTTTCAAGAACTCAAGAGAGGACTCATTTCGCACTGCTCGACAATACCATCCGGGTTCGGATGGATTTGTTATCTCATGCCGATGCTTTCGTGCAAAGGGTTAGGATCTGTTCTCATGCAACATGGGAAAGTCATAGCCTACGCCTCACGACAACTTAACTCAAAGAATATGAGAGGAATTATCCTACTCATGATTTGGAGTTAGCGCAGATCAAGCTGCGTTAAAGATCTGGAGACACTACCCGTATGGGGAGAAAGTGGAGATCTATACAGATCATAAAAGCCTCAAATATATCTTTACCCAAAAGGAACTTAACATGCGGCAACGAAGTTGGCTCGAGCTTTTGAAAGATTACGATCACACCATCCAATATCATCCTGGAAAAGCAAACGTGGTAGCCGACGATCGAGAGTAAGATCACGCGCAGTACGAAAGTGCAATGTTGTTAACACAAAGGTCCATTTTGTATGACTTGCAAAGGACGGAGATAGAGGTAAAGGCTCCAAGTACCCACGTGATGATATCAAACATATAAGTAGAACCGACTTTAATCGATAAAGTTAAAGCTGTTCAAGCTACGGACATGGAGCTAATGCGTATGAAGAAGAAAGTGCAAGAAGGTGCTATTCCAGAAGAAAGAATTGATGAAGAAGGAATACTTCGAGTCAACTCCAGACTTTGTGTTCCTAACGATTCTGACTTGAAGCATAGAATCATGATGAAGGCACACAACACACCGTTTGCAATCCATCCTAGGAGTACCAAAATGTATCATAATCTTCGAAATACATTTTGGTAGAGCAATATGAAACGAGAGATCGCGGAGTTTATCTCGAGGTGTTTAACTTGTCAACTTGTAAAAGCGGAGCATCAAGTGCCAAAGGGTCCATTGCAACCACTTGAGATTCTGAAATGGAAGTGGGAACACATTACTATGGATTTCGTTACATGTCTTCCCAAGGTTTCTCAAGGCATAAATGCGATTTGGGTTATTGTTGATAGATTAACCAAGTCCGCCCATTTCTTGCCTATACGGGAGACTTATTCCCTAGAACGACTTGTTAGTATATACGTAAATGAGATTGTGAGATTGCATGACATGCCAGTATCCATAGTTTCGGACCGTGACCCAAGATTCACTTCACAATTTTGGGTTAGTTTGCAGAAAGATATGGGCACGGATTTAAGATTCAGTTCGGCATACCATCCTCAAACGGACGGACAATCAGAGAGGACTATTCAAACTCTTGAAGATCTATTAAGACTCTGTGTCCTAGAATTCATAGGGAGTTGGGATAAATACCTACCATTGGTAAAATTCTCCTACAACAACAGTTATCATGCAAGTATAGGCATGGCTCCATTTAAAGCATTGTATGGGCGAAAGTGTCGCTCTCCAGTATGCTGGGATGAGGTGGGAGAAGCAACATTATTGGGACCAGAATTGGTACGCATAATTACAGAAAAGATCCAAACGGTTCGACAACGTATACAAACGGTACAGGATCGACAAAAGAGTTATGCGGATCTTCACCGAAAAGACATGGAATTTAATATCGGGGATCATGTATTATTACGTGTTGCACCATGGAAGGGAGTTACAAGATTTGGAAAGAGAGGAAAGCTCAATCCATGATATGTTGGTCCATTTGAGATTCTTGACCGAATAAAAAATGTGACTCGCATTACCTCCAAGCATGTCTCGTGTTCATAATGTTTTTCATATATCTATGCTTCGTAAATATGTTAGACCCGAACCACATTATTGAGTTAGAACTAGACGAGATAGCCGAAGATTTAACATACGAGGAGGTACATATTAAGATCTTGGATAGGAAAGAGTATGTCCTACGCACGAAGGTTATACCACAAGTTAAGGTTTTGTGGAGAAACCATGCTATTGAAGAAATGACCTGGGAGTTGGAATCAGAAATGAAAGCGAGGTATCCACACCTTTTCGAAACACCAGGTACGTACGTCAATTATGAGGACGAAATTTCATAAGGATGGGAGGTTGTAAGACCCCAACTTTTTAATGAATAAAATCAAATTTCCTCTATTTATTATTGTGAATAATAAAGTGTTAATTTGATATAATGATTTGGTTATGGGTGAAATGTGCAAATTTTGCAAAATAAGCAAGTGGTTATAAAATATTCATTGTGTCGGGGAATATTCGTTTGGTCGTGGAATATTCTTTCTGTCGGGGAATATTCGTAAGACGGCGTAACCATTTGTGGGCCCAATAACGGAATAACTGTCGGATGAAGAAAACGACAAAATTTGAGTTTTTATAAATAACGACGTAATTATTACTGTTAACATTGTTGGATTACCTGGTGGTTTAAATACAGTAATACGCGTGGTTGCACAGTAGCACACTGTATTGCACAATATTGTTGAATTATTGATTCTTGCATAAGAAGGCACTACTCAATAATTGTTACAGTAATTACTGTTCAATATTTTATTTTATTGTTTCAATAATTGATGCGTTGATATTTTATATTATTGTTGTTTCAATAATTGTCACTGCACAGTATTTCCCATTATCAAATCAATAATTCATATTATTTGAATAATATTATTAGATAACATTATTGGCAATGTCTAGAAAGTTCTGTCAAGGAGAGGTTTGGTCACCTAATTGCGCGCCAGTAAGGAGAAATCCTTATTGGAAAGCCCCATCTTTCTTGGGAACGGCCTAGTTGTCATAATTGTGATTCTATAATATTATTTGTGAATAATTAATTATTGATTTATATGATAAAGAAATATTTATTTGATGTGGATATAAATGATGGATTTATTTATTTTATGTGGTTATAAATGAAGGAATTAACGCTGAGGTGTTTTATCAGTATTTTGTCGGAATGGAGGTATTAAAAATCATCCGTTTATAGATTTCGGATATTTTCTGTTTGGAATTTGGAAAAACTCAAAGCTACAAAGTTGTAGAGAATTCGATTTCATGTGGAATGAACTTAAAATTCGTATTTTTCTGATAAGCGGGCTATTTTCTATGAATTACTGAAGTTTTGAAAAATAAAATGATTTTAATTAAATTATGGGTGGGACCCACTTGCGTTAAAAACATGTGAGCTGCTAGGATTTTTCAAGAAGGGTTGGCTTGAATTTTTAGGAATGTTCGACATGCGTAGGAAGAAAAGATTTATTAATATTTTATTATTTTAGTCTCCTATGGCGCTCTAACATTTTTCTATAAATAGACGCTTAGGTTAGAATTGAAAATCACACCAGAAACAAGTTTTCTTTCTCTCTAGATTATCGCGCGTATTTTTGTGAGTATTTTGATACTTTGAGGGTTGCTATTCAGTGCAAGTTTCTGTCAGCACTATATCTGAAATTCAGTCAGAAGTACGGTTATTTTGAGGTAAGGGATGTTATTTTCTTCTTAATGATGTTATTCTTTCAATATCATTATACCGGAATATTTGTATATATTTTATTGTGGAATTTCTACCTTTTTGTGTCGAAGTTACTATTCATGTATACGGCACTATTCACGTATACGACACTATTCACGAATACGACACTATTCACAGAAAAAATGAAATTTTCTTTTCTTTGTCCAAGTTGTCTATTATGGTTACTATCTTTGATTGTATCCATGTTTTGATATTTTTTTTTAATTCTGCTTCACAATTGGTTATTATGGAGTATTATTGAACTTGGATAAACTGTAATACGAATGCATAATATTTGTTCTTTTACCTCACTGGATTCATTTTCTTTATGATATTTTTCATCATCCTCAGTCCTAAATGATAATATAAATGAATATCTTTGGCCTGTAGTGCAAAGATGAATGATTAACTGATGAATATCTTTGGCTCGTAGTGCAAAGATGAACAGGTGTTGAGATGAACATAACCAACTGGTGATACAAATGAATATCTTTGGCCTGTAATGCAAAGATGAATATTTGATTCAAGATGTATATTGATTGATGTTACATAGATAAAATATTGATGATGGACTTTTAAATCTTAGAAGATAGTAGAATTCTTTCTCTACTTGATTCTTCTAATGGATTGTTGTTTTCGCTGTAGTTGTTGATCTAAAACTTGTTGTCTATTATATTTTATCAGATTTTTCCCTGTTGAAGACTAATGATAATTTGTTGTATATTATCTTAGTCATAATATTCTTTACTGGGCTAGTTGAGCTCACCCTTTTCCTTTTTGTTCCATTGTCCTTCACAGGAGGAGAAAATTTAGCAAGAACTAGTCGGGGTATGGAGTAATGATTCAAGATAGTTATCTTAGTAGTCATCACTATTTTTTAAAATAGTGTATCAATAATTGTAATGAGGGCTCCTTTTGAGTTTGTATACTTTCTATTAGACAATATTTGTATTCAAACTCACAGTATATGTGTTGTCGTATTTTGCACGACAATTGTATTACTGAAGTTGTATTTGTTTATGTACCATGTATTTGGCTACTCAGAATGGGTAATGTATACCTATTTTGGGGGCGTCACACCATACAATCTCACAATCTCATTCACGTATATATGAGCAAGACGTTCAAGGGAATAAGTCTCACGATAGGCAAGAAATGAGCAGACTTGGTTAATCTATCAACAATAACCCAAATCGCATCTATGCCTTGAGAAACCTTGGGAAGACCCGTAACAAAATCCATTGTAATGTGTTCCCACTTTCATTTTGGAATCTCAAGTGATTGCAATGGACCCTTTTGCACTTGATGCTCCGCCTTTACACGTTGACAAGTTAAACACCTCGAGATAAACTTCCCGATCTCTCTTTTCATATTGCTCCACGAAAATGTATGTCGAAGATCATGATGCATTTTGATACTCCCAGGATGGATTGCAAACGGTGTGTTGTGTGCCTCCATCATGATTCTATGCTTCAAGTCAGAAGTTTGGAGTTGACTCAAAATATTCTTTCATCATCGATTCTTGCTTCTGGAATAGCACCTTCTTGCATTTTCTTCTTCATACGCATCAGCTCCATGTCCGTAGCTTGAGCAGCTTTAACTTTATCGATTAAATTTGGTTCTACTCGTATGTTTGATATCATTGTGTGGGTACTTGGAGCCTTTACCTCTATCTCCATCCTTTGCAAGTCAAACAAAATGGGCCTTTTGTCAGGAATAAGCATGTGAATGATATTCCTATTTACATATGATTTGATTATGATATATATATGAATGAATAATATGCAAGTATGCTTGCATTAAAAAAAGCTGTAAAGTCCTTTGATAGATAATAGAAACATGTGTACAAGGACTTAGAATGAATTGATCAAGTATGTTAGGTTGATCCTACATAAGCAAAACAACTTTGTAAAGTCCTTAAAAAGAAATGTTGTACAAGGACTATAAATATAGAAAGATTAAACATGTTAGGTTGATCTTATGATGTAATAGATAGGCTTGTCTGATCATCGAGCACTGCACCAGAAATCGTAGTCTGCCAGGAGAGTCAAGGAGAACTCAAGAGCTGTCGAGGCAAGATCGTAGTTTGCAAGATAGTAGATCTCGAAGTTCGTAGACTGCCAGGAGAGACGAGGAAGGATCGTAGTGTGTCTAGTAGAACTTCCTCAGGACCGAAGTCTGCTGAGGAAGTCATGTTCAGAATCATAGAGATAGCTTGCCTACGAGCCGACCGAACATCTGCCCAAGCCAAGTCAGAAACGTAGTCTACACTCGGAGTCATATAGTCTACTGATGCCAAAGCCAAGTCAAGGATCGTAGACTACACTCTGAGTCATAGAGTCTATTGATTACATGCAGAGATCGTAGTCGAGCAAGATCAGATGAAGACAACAAGCACAAGGCAGAAATCGTAAAGTGTCAAGATCTAATATAGGAGTCGTAGTGTCTGCATAGCCGAAGCTAAATCGTAGAGTGCAGAACTACGACCTCAACAGATGTGCTCACAATGCATAGGCTAAATCGTAGAGCAAATATGATTCTCAACTAATGAGCACTCCCAGAATATCCAAAGGAACAAAGCCTCTGGTTGGCACTGTAAAGATACATCCCACCTGAAGGGAACCAGAGAGCACTCAATGAATGGCATGCAAACTAACAGAAGATCTAAGCACCAACCCAATCAGCATTAAGATTGAGTTGTGAAGCCATTCGAGGTGAAGTCTTCCATAAGGTGATCAGAAGAAGACTTGAAGAATCGACTAAGGAAAGTCAAGAAGTGCAAGGTGGTGTCAAGCGTGATGAGAAAACAACAATCTTGGAAGCAACCAGGATCGTAGTGATTGCCAAATAAAGAAAGAATTGATGAAGTGCATACAGAGATACTGGACAGCTTCTGAGGAACAAGGCTAAAGTGATTAAGCATTGGGTCAGTCCATTGATGATCAGTGAACGGGAGATCACAAGGAGAAAATGAGCTGGACACGCCATAAATCTGAAGTGTCTTGCTATTCAGATGGGGCCAGAACAAGGAAGTCAAGTCATCAAGATTCGAGAACCGCTGAGGCAAAATGAAGTGTCAAGCATCGCATAAAGAAAAGGAAGAGGTGTTCCACATTGAAGATCCAATCAACACTCTTCGAGATCGTAGTGTTGTCTCTACCAGTCAACATGACACTACGATCAGGTCCTCGAAGACATGCATCAGAATCATAGAGTTCGAATATCTGAAGACTGAAGCATTGGCAACGGTTCAATCTGAAGGGTAATATTCGGACAAGAGCTTATTGAGAGCATCGATGCAAAAGGACAACCTCTGATCGAGAAATCAGAAGGAGGAAATAAAGTCTTTGACCTGCCCAAGACATTAAAGTGACATCTCTGATGGGTAGGTGAAATAGTAGACTACAATGTCAGAGAAAGTATGACTTGTCACATCAGCAATCTACCTCTGTTAACTCGAGATCTGTGAAGACATTTGAATAGCTTTCAACGGCTACTTTCCAATGGAGGATTGGGAAGGAGTATAAATCTACTAGAGCTTCAAAGATCGAAGGTTGCTGGAGTTGCCGAGTTTGGAGTAACGGTGGACTATTCTAAACCATGTAAAATAGTGAGTCTGAAGGCTCACTCCACGATCCACCAAGAACACTCAGAGACATATAAAGGAAGAAGTAGAAGTGAGAGTTCTACAATGTAGAAGTGAGAGTTCTACTACAAGAAGAGTGTTCTGAACTTCCGAGAGAAAGAAGAGCATCATGTCATCTTGGTGTCCATCATGGGAAGACTCTAAGTACCATAGAGAAGAGCTCACAAACATCTTTGCAAGTCCATCATGAGAAGACATCAAGTATCAAGAAGGGAGATCACAAACGTCATCATGGTGGAAATCATGAGAAAGTTTCTAAGTACCTAGTAGAAGAGCTTACAGTCATCTTAGAAACCCATCGTGTGCAGCCATCATGTATCAAGAGGAATGATCTTCAAGGCAGTCATCAAGGGATCATCTGAAGTGGTTGAGTAACTGAAGAAGCTGAGCATCATACAACAATCAACTGCACTTCAAGGATGATTACGCCAAGCTGCTAAGTATAGAAGATGTTCAGAGCATGAAGACATCTTAGCAGCTCAGCACCAACTCCAACAAACAAACAAATAACTCAAGAAGCCAGGGCCTGAGGGGTCCTTGTCCGGAGGGACTAAATGAAGTTCCAAGCCTGCTTGGCTTGAAGAGTTCCTAGGGAACTAGAGGAGTTCCAAGGCTATTGGCCTTGAAGAGTTCTTAGTGAACTGAAGTCCCAAGGTTGTTGGCCTTGAAGGAATCTTAGTGATTCCGGGTGCTGCCCATCCTTAGTGGAAATCCTGCTAGTTGAAAGTAGAAGAGTGGATTAGGAGCTTGAGTCTCTGAACCACTTAAAACCCCTTGTGTCATTTTAATTGTGTCTATTTACTGCTATAACTGCTATGTATGTTTTAACTACTTACAACTGAATTAACTCTATGAACAATGTATGTATGATTATGTATATATCAATGAAGGGGATCTTTTACTTACTAATTTAATAGCAATACAAAATAAAAGCGAAAAGTATTTGAAATTAAAAAGGATCTATTCAACCACCCCCCCTTCTAGATCTATTGTGCTTACTGGGAACTAACAATTGGTATCAAAGCAGGTTCTCATGCTATATTCAAAAGCTAATCTCTTTGAGTCTGATCCCAGGCACAAACATTGTTCTAAACTTAGTTTAGTAGTAAGTAACTTGTTATATACAGATGAGCTCACACGTTGGAAATATTGTGTATAGGTTAAATGTGTATTTACACCTGAAGCTGTTTAGATTGGTCCATATTCTCAATTGTTACATCAACAAGACCAATCATTGCCTACAGTCAATCTTGTAGTCTAAAGACCAGACGAGAGACCTCAAGAGACAGCAAAGACAAAGAGTCAAGCATCCACCAGCCTGAAAAATGAAAAGGCCATTCATGCTAAGAAACGCTTATCAAGAGAAGAAAGAAGATCTTCTCAAACTTATGTCTTGCCAACTAGCAGCTGGGTGTAAACTTTATAAACTGAAGGATGTCAAAGATTTAAAAAATGCGGAGATTCTCTTGGCCTACATCTTCAAGATCATGACTGTTTGATTGAAGGTCAACTAGAGCAACAAGCTGTCAGGAGCAAATATGAAACTATGCACATCAATGCCTAAACTCAGTATATTAAAGATAAATGACTGCTAAGCAACTGATAGTAAAAAGGTACGGTTCCTCACTATTATTCATGTGTACATCATGATATGCACCTTCTTATGAACCATAACAGTATTATGTCAAGAAGTCATAATCTACCTAAAAAGATAAAGAAAGAAAGTACCATGAGGATGGAAACTCAAATGTCTATAAACTTTCTCTCCATCCAAGTTTTAGGTTGAAGATGACACCTTGAAGGAAATTTGAAATGGGTCATAAGAGCATCAAATGCCAAATTAATTCTATGTGAAGTAATCTTTGCTGGTGGGTTAGTATGTATGTACAAATCCTTGTTCTAAGGGTTTGATAACACACAGAGTATGATCAGTTCTAAAAAGAGTATCTTGATGATGTGTAGAAACTGATCACCTCCATGAATCAACTAGATACTCCTAAATCGTAGAGTTGATTCTCACTCTGTGAACACTTAAAAATTGTGAACATGATCCAGCAAATGACGAAACCATCAAAGATAAAGAGTGTGTTATTAAATGTCAAATCTTACACACACTCACCTTCATGCATATCAAGATGTAATATCTAAAACTAGTCTTATGCATGAATATGATGTTGGTGATAAATATGATGATTATCCAAATATAAGAGGAACATGGGTTTAGAAAACTAACCTAGCAGGACCCATTTAATTATGGGGACCAAAAATAGAAATATATTTAAACTGCGCAGTACTTGGTCCATCGATCACACTAAGGAATGTCAAGGTAAGACTTGACCAAAAGACTCAACCAGCAGAAGGCTAAGGACTATTCAAAAATGATTTTGATAAAATTCCTATATGTCCAAGCCTATCCTCGAAGACCCACTGAGCTAAACTAAATAAAGCTCACATGGCTGTTAATCTGTATATGGAAGCAGGCCATGCAATCAAAGATGTAAAGGGTCTTATATGCTCAAATCATGCAAAGCAAACTATATAAGAAGAATCCTCAAGGAAGCTCACATCAGAGGATCATCGAGCATCAGTCGAGAGGAACTCATTATGGGAGCAGAACTTCACACTCACAAGACTGACAAAGAAGACTACATTCGTAGTGCTGTCAAATGATCGTAGAGTTATCAATCCTGAAAATATCCATGCCTACGATACAAGGAGATCTAAGTGATAATGGTGATTCCAGTCAGAAGGAGATATGAAAGGCTGCCTTCTAATACACATGTAGAAAAGGGAATCACATCTGAGAAAACAGCATCAACCATGGGGAACAGTGATCTGTTGAGAAACAACAACACTGAGATTTACTATGAAGCAATGTACCAGCTACAGAGTCTCAAAACTTTGTGGCTGATGAACCATGTGAAGATCCATAGTCAGTAGGAACGTCTCAAAATGTACTACTGATAACCTATCAGTCACCTAACTCAAAATCATGGAGTGCCTACGATCAAACATCTGATCGCAGTGTAGAAGAAGAAGGACACCACGATTACAGCAAATGCAATTGTCCAAAGTTGATAAAGGACTTCCCCACCAAAAAAGGTCAAATGAGATATCATTGCAAACCACTTCTAAAGTATTTTATCTGGAAAGCGCCTCAGGGACAAACTTGACCCTTAGCCCACTCTAAGAGGTTGACCCTTCCTGAGCTACCTTAACCTAGAAGGAATGCTTAGTAAAAGTTCATCTCAAGGACCAAGTCAGTCAATGATCGTAGAGTCGAGGTTGAAGAGAACTCCACGATTGTAGTGCAACCTCAGCGATCGTAGAAGACAACTCAACGATCGTAGTTCTACCAAAGGGTACTCTAGTTCATAAGGAGCTTGGAAAATGAGACAATTGCTCAACCATTCAAAATAAGGAGATAAGTTCGAATATATCAATGATCAAACTCTACTGCATCAAAATGAGGATAAAAGTCAAAGCCATCCACTGCAGCATCTCTCAAAAGTTGATCGTTGAGTCAACAAAGGAAAACGTAGAGTCCATAGATGCCTTACCATGCTACTCTACGAATCAAAAGGTCAACGGTCAAACCCACGTCGATTAAACGTCTACTCTTCTAAAATTAAATATCTAACTAAAAAGTTATGGGGAGTTACATCTCATTACTGGGCATCGTGCAACCAATGGTCGGTTGACACATCACTGGTTATGCAGAGTTAGAAGGAACTGCCATAAAGACAAATTCAAATCTACAGACAGTTATCAGAAGCTATCGAACCTTTCTCCCTCCCATTTTCAAACACTAAAATCCTCTCAAGAGCCAAAATAGGTTAACACTTTAGAGCCTTACCAAATCATAATCAGCCATCTCTCATAAACCTCTCTGAACCAAATACCCACATTCTTCGAACTGCTCAAATGGAAAACTGGCGAGTAATCACTGGCATTCAGCTCGGAACCAAGTCGTTTGAGAAATCTGAAAAGAAGTTCAGAGACATTCTCGAACTTGTGAAGAAAGCTGGATTCTCAGAATGCCTTGAGGCTAGCACTCGAGTATATGTTGACCTAGTTAAAGAGTTCTACTCAAATGCTTCCATAAAGTCTGGAACCCTTTCTACCAAGGTCAAAGGTCAGTCTCTAAAGCTAAAATCTTCTGACATCAATTAATGCTTAGGTTTTCCTGACCAAGGACTAAAAAGCCTTGATGATATCAATACGGAACAAGCAAAGAAGATCTTGGCGTACCAAAGAAACCCTAGTCTAAAGGACATGAAGAAGAAGGAGTTTCCAGAGGAATACGAGTTCCTTGCTGAAATAGTTGGAAAATGTATACTGTGCAAGGACACTGCACATGACACGGTGCTTGATCAGCAGTTGAAGATAATGTCAGCAATAATTCTAAAGAAACATTTTACCTTTGGAGTTATCCTGTTTGACCAAATCTCCAAGTGGGTATAAAAGGCTGAGCTAAAGAAGTCTACAGAAAAACCTCTGACAAAGGTGTTTCATGGAAGACTGTTGAGTATTGTGATAAAGAAGAAGCTAGGAGGAAGAATCAAGGATGATGAGGGAGAACCTCTGAATGTTCACAAAGTGATATCTCCACAATTATTTGTGAATTGGAAGAAAAACCTCAAGGAGAACCGAAGGCTGACAACTGGGAGCAGCAGTAGGACCTCTGCAAAGAAGAGGAAGACATAAGAGGTAGAAAGCTCCGAGTCCGATGACTCTGTGTCAGTATCAACCACACCAGTCAGAAAGAAATCCAAAGGTGTGAAAACAACCAAGGCCCCATCAAGAAGTCTCTCCTCCAAGGACAAGGATAAAGAAGAAAAAGTCCTGAATGCTGAAACCACAAAGCGAAGAAGCAACAGGCTGCTTCATGAGCCGTTAAGAAAGAAAGCTAAGGTGGAAAATAGGCCAACCCCAGCTTCCTAAAATAGTACATCTGATGAAGAGAAGGACGTAGTTTCAGCAGAAGAAAATGAGACAGATGTCAAGGCTGAGTCCCCACAGACCAAATCCAGCAGTGAAGGTGAAGCTGGATTAATGAATGAAAATTCAGCATCTGCTGATAAAGAGGAATGCTCAAGCCTTATGGCTAATCCTCCGAGCAGTCACTTTGCTGATGAAGAAGAAATTCAAGATGACCCAACTCCATCCCCAAATGTAACTTCCCCAACAAGCCCAGATAATGGGTCAAATAATGCTGTTTCAAGAGAAGAAGGACATGTCCCTTCCAATCCTGAAAGCCCCTATGGTGACTCAAAAGGTGATAAGTCCAAAGAAGAAGGATATGCCCCTGCCCTTACTAAACCTCAAGAAAGCTCTTCTGATGAATCAAAAGCTTCTAAGTCTAAAGAAGAAGAAGAGTCTGACTCTCCCAAAACTAAACCTCTAAGAAGAAGGAAGAGCTACAGACTGCAAGCCAAATTTGCCTCCAAAAGGAGCAGTGATAAATCAAATGCCGTCATTGAATTAAGTGATGATGAGTCTGTATCACAAGAAGAAAGTGCTGAGGATAGGACCAACAATGAAGAAGATGAATCAGAGGAAGATCTTGTTGAAGAAGGTTCTGGGAATTTAATGCAGCAAGAAGGATTCACTACTGGAAATGATCAAGATGGTTCAGGCTCCGAGAGAGAAGAAATGGAGAATGATTCCAATTCTGAAAATCAGGAATCAGAGGAGCCAGAACTCTATCATGTCCTCTCTCCAGCGAAATTCACCAGGAGAATAGTGGTAGAAGTCTCGAATGAACCACCAGAAACACCTCCAGAAAGATGGGTGAATCATGGAGATGGGCAGCTCAAGGTGGTAAGAATGACTACCTTTGATATAGCTAAAAACTGGAATAACATTGAGCTAGATTGCACAACCATTCTCTATAATCCTAATGATTTGCTGATGAGATGGTTCTTCTAATGGATGTCATGGCTAAAGGCCCATACTGAAAGAGATGGAAGCTACTTCTGCTGGTGCTACTCTCACTTTCCAAGCATAGAGCTGGTGGCACAAAACTTCCCAAGGGTAAAGAGTTTTGCTACAAAGATGATCACAAACCAGCCCCACTTCAAAGTTTATCATCATGCTGGAAAGCATTATATCCCCTATGATCGTAGAGTCTGTTCACTTTACAAGTGATGGTGTTCAAGCTCAAAACTAGAAGCCTCCATCTGCTCAAGCACTACTGACAAACATTCCTTCAACCTCAACCAGCGATTGGAACTCAACGATCCTTCAAATTCTCAATACCTTTGAAAATCTGTTCAAGAATGTAGATCATAGAGTTCAATCTAATGCTCGACAGGAGGCTACTCAACCAGATAATAAAGTATATGTGGAGAAGGAGCTGATGAAAAAGTCTGATGAACTGAGTGAGAAAATATCTCTATTCAATGAAGAGTCACAGAAGCTGACAATAGCAGGAGATATTTCATCTCAGAATAAGCTTTAAGCTACTATGGTTGATGTATCTCTCAAACTCAAAGAGAGAGATAACATCTGTCTGAAGGTCATACATGATCAGAAGGCAGAAGCTCTACGAGCACAGAAGGCCAATGAAGAGCAGATCCATGCCCTCTCTGACAAGATTGACGACATGAAGCTGTCCTTCTCAGTACAACTTGAGCTAGGCCAACATAAACTCAAGTTTGAAGTTGCCAACTCCTCCTACCTGATGGAGTAGCTTATGTCCAACATGGAGCAGCTCTCCCAAATGATTAATGACAAAAAGGGGGAGAAAAAGAGGCATAGAAAGAGGCAGAGCAAGAGGCAGAGCAAGAGGCACTCAAAGAAGAGCAAGAAGAACAGAAGGATAGTAGAGAAGAAGTCAAAGAAGGAGATAGCAGAAGAAGAGGCAAAGTCATCATCTGAGGGGGAGCCAAAAGATGATGATCACATGATCACAGAGTCTAAGGGGGAACATGTTAAGAAAGACGCTGAAGGGGAGCTAAGAAAAGACAGAAGGTCATCATCCCAGGGGGAGAAGGAACAAGAAGTACAAACAGATGAATAGCTGATCAACAGACATCCTGGAAACATACATGGAGCCAAAGAGGTACATCTCTAACTAGTTAGGTATGTTCTGGATCCTGGATGTAAAATGTCAGTGTATTAAATTCCACATCATTATAAATGACATTCATGATTATCTGTTTTAGAAATACAGCTGCTCACTGTATATAAGATTCATTCATAACATGCATATGCACTTATTGTTTTGTCATAATCAAATAGGGGGAGATTGTCAGGAATAAGCATGTGAATGATATTCCTATTTACATATAATTTGATTATGATATATATATATGAATGAATAATATGTAAGTATGCTTGCATTAAGAAAAGTTGTAAAGTTCTTTGGTAGATAATAGAAACATGTGTACAAGGACTTAGAATGAATTGATCAAGTATGTTAGGTTGATCCAAATAAGCAAAACAGCTTTGTAAATTCCTTAAAAAGAAATGATGTACAAGGACTATAAATATAGTAAGATCAAGAATGTTAGGTAGAATTAAGGACTATAAATTCCTCGTCTGATCGTCGAGCAATTTTTGAAATCGTGATCCGCCAGAGAGTCAAGGAGAACTCGAGAAGCTGCCGAGGCGTAATCGTAGAATCCGAAAGATAGTAGATCTCGGAGTTCAGACCGCCAGGAGAGGCGAGGAAGGATCAGTGTGTCGAGTAGAACTTCCTCGGGATCAAGTCTGCCGAGGAAGTCATGTTTAGAATCGAGAGATAGACCGCCACTGGTGACCAAATATCTGCCGAAGCCAAGTCAGAGATGTAGACTACACTCGGAGTCGTAGAGTCTACTGATACCGAAGCCAAGTCAAGGATCGTAGACTACACTGAGTCATAGAGTCTATTGATTACATGCAGAGATCGTAGTCGAGCAAGATCAAATGAAGACAACAAGCATAAGGAAGAAATTGTAAAGTGTCAAGATCTGATCTAGGAGTCGTAGTGTCTGCATAGCCGAAGCTGAATCATAGAGTACAGAACTACGACCTCAACAGATGTGCTCACAATGCATAGGCAGAATCGTAGAGCAAATATGATTCTTAACTAATGAGCACTCCCAGAATATCCAAAGGAACAAAGCCTCTAGTTGGCACTGCAAAGATACATCCCACCTGAAGGGAACCAGAGAGCACTCAACGAATGACATGCAAGCTAACAGAAGATCTAAGCACCAACCCAATCAACATCAAGATTGAGTTGTGAAGCCATTCGAGGTGAAGTCTTCCACAAGGAGATTAGAAGAATACTTGAAGAATCGACTAAGGAAAGTCAAGCCAAGTGCGAAATTGTCAAGCGATGAAGAAGACAACAATCTTGGAAGCAACCAGGATCGTAGTGATTGCCAAACAAAGAAAGAACTGATGAAGTACATACAGAGATATTGGACAGCTTCTGAAGAACAAGGCTAAAGTGATTAAGCATTGCGTCAGTCCATTGATGATCAGTGAACGGGAGATCACAAGTAGAAATCGAATTGGACACGCCACAAATATGAAGTGTCTTGCTATTCAGAAGGGGCCAGAACAAGGAAGTCAAGTCATCAGTATCTGAGAACTTTTGAGGCAAATAGAAGTGTTGAAGTACTGCACAAGAGAAGGAAGAGGTGTTCCATATTAAAGTTCCAATCAACACTCTTCGAGATCGTAGTGTTGTCTCTACCAGTCAACATGACACTACGATCAGGTCCTCGAAGACATGCATCAGAATCATAGAGTTCGAATATCTGAAGACTGAAGCATTGGAAACGGTTCAATCTGAAGGGTAATATTCGGACAAGAGCTTATTGAGAGCATCGATGCAAAAGGACAACCTCTGATCAAGAAATCAGAAGGAGGAAATAAAGTCTTTGACCTGCCCAAGACATTAAAGTGACATCTCTGATGGGTAGGTGAAATAGTAGACTGCAATGTCAGAGAAAGTATGACTTGTCACATCAGCAATCTACCTTTGTTAACTCGAGATCTGTGAAGACATTTGAATAGCTTTCAACGGCTACTTTCCAACGGAGGATTGGGAAGGAGTATAAATCTACTAGAGCTTCAAAGATCGAAGGTTGCTGGAGTTGCCGAGTTTGGAGTAACGGTGGACTATTCTAAACCATGTAAAATAGTGAGTCCGAAGGCTCACTCCACGATCCACCAAGAACACTCAGAGACATACAAAGGAAGAAGTAGAAGATAGAGTTCTATAATTTAGAAGTGAGAGTTCTACTACAAGAAGAGTGTTCTGAACTGCCGAGAGAAAGAAGAGCATCATGTCATCTTGGTGTCCATCATGGGAAGACTCTAAGTACCATAGAGAAGAGCTCACAGTTATCTTAGCAAGTCCATCATTAGAGGACATCAAGTATCAAGAAGGTAGATCACAAACGTCATCATGGTGACAAGCATGAGAAAGTTTCTAAGTACCTAGCAGAAGAGCTTACAGTCATCTTAGAAACCCATCGTGTACAGCCATCATGTATCAAGAGGAATGATCTTCAAGGCAGTCATCAAGGGATCATCTGAAGTGGTTGAGTAACTGAAGAAGTTGAGCATCATGCAACAATCAACTGCACTTCAAGGATGATTACGCCAAGCTGCTAAGTATAGAAGATGTTCAGAGCATGAAGACATCTTAGCAATTTCAAAGACCAACTCGCAAACAAAAAAACAAACAACTCTAGAAGCTGGGCTCGAGGGTCCTGTGTGGGAGGGACTAAATAAAGTTCCAAGGCTGCTGGGCTTGAAGAGTTCTTAGTGAACTAAAGTCCCAAGGCTGCTGGCCTTGAAGGAATCTTAGTTATTAAGGGTGCTGCCCTTCCTTAGTGGAAATCCTGATAGTTGAAAACAGAAGAGTGAATTAGGAGCTTGAGTCTCCGAACCACTTAAAACCGCTTGTGTCATTTATATTATGTCATTTACGTTATGTCTATTAACTGTTATAACTACTATGTATATTTTAACTACTTACAACTTAATTAACTCTACGAACAATGTATGTATGATTATGAATATATCAATGAAGGGGATCTTTTAATTATTCCGTTGTGCTTGAAAAGATTCTTATGTTTGTCATATGCTAATTTTATAGCAATACAAAATAAAAGAGAAAAGTATTTGAAATTAAAAAGGATCTATTCAACCCCCCCTTCTAGATCTATTGTGCCTACTGGGAACTAACACCTTTATGTTAACAATATTGCGCTCGTACCCGCATATGATCTTATACTCAATGTGTCAGCTACCACATTTGCTTTTCCAGGATGATATTGGATGGTATTATCATAATCTTTCAACAACTCGAGCAAACGTCGTTGCTGCATGTTGAGTTCCTTTTGGATGAAGAAATATTTGAGGCTTTTATGATCTGTATAGATCTCCACTTTCTCCCTATACAGGTAGTGTCTCCAGATCTTCAACGCGAAAATGACTGTTGCCAACTCCAAATCATGAGTAGGATAATTTCTCTCATATGCTTTGAGTTGTCGAGAGGCATAGGCTATGACTTTCCCATGTTGCATGAGAACACATCCTAACCCTTTGCCTGAAGCATCGTTGTAGAAAACAAATTCATCCGAACCAGATGGTATTGTCAGAACAGGTGCCGAAATGAGTCTCCTCTTGAGTTCTTGAAAACTCTTCTCACAATCCTCGCTCCAACCGAATTTTGTATCTTTACGAGTTAGCTGAATTAACGGAGTAGCGATTCGAGAAAATCATTCCACGAATCTCTGATAGTAACTAGCTAAGCCCAGAAAGCTACGTATTTCGATCACCGACTTCGGTTGCTCCCAACTTTGTATTGCTTCAATCTTTGTCAGGTCAATAGATACTCCATGTTTTGACACCACGTGCCCAAGGAATGCTACTTCCTCAAGCCAGAACTCGCATTTTTTCAACTTGGCATATAGCTTGTTGTCACGAAGCCTTTGAAGTACCATATTCAAATGGCGCACATGATCTTCACGGCTTTTGGAATAGATGAGGATGTCATCAATAAAGACAACAACGAACTGATCCAAATATTCTTTGAACACACGGTTCATCAAATCTATGAAAGTAGCAGTAGCATTAGTCAATCCAAAAGACATGACTAAGAATTCATAATGCATGTACTGAGTTCTGAAGGCAATCTTTGGAATATCCTTAGTTTTAATCTTCAGTTGATGATATCCAGAACGAAGATCGATCTTTGAAAAGAATTATGCTGATTGCAACTGGTCGAACATGTAATCAATGTGAGGTAGCGGATACCTATTCTTGATAGTGACATGGTTTAATTCCCGGTAGTCGATACAAAGTTGCATACTCCCATCTTTCTTCTTTACGAATAACACAGGAGCACCTGAAGGAGATGTACTACGACGAATGAAACCGATGTCCAACAACTCCTGTAGTTGGACCTTTAACTCCTGAAGTTCAATAGGAGCCATTCGATATGGGGTTTTAGAAATGGGCTTTGTACCAGGTTCAAGGTCAATAAAGAATTCAAATTCACATTCTGGGGGTAGACCGGGAAGTTCTTCAGGAAATACGTCAGGAAATTCACTAACAACAGAAATTTTATTCAAATATGACATGTTTTTGTTCAAGTCTGTGACATGGGCTAAGAAAGCTTGACATCTGTTTTTCTATAAACGAATAGCTTTATGGCTTGATATGACAGTGATTGACTTTAGTGGTTTTGTTGTTTGAATTCGCATAACAGGCTGGTTAGGAATATGAAAACTAACAACCTTACGAAAATAATCAATTTTAGCATGATGTGTGGTTAACCAATCAACCCCTAAAATCACATCAAATAAAAGTATTTTCAACGAAATAAGATCGGCATGTAATGTGATGGTACAAACTTGAATCCAGTAAGATTTATAAACAGTAGATGTAATGAAAGTTTCTCCTAACGGAGTCTCAATAGATAAGTCAATGTCTAATTTCTCTGGAGTCAAGTTCAAACGTTGAGCATAAGCAGGAGAGATAAAAGAATGGGTAGAACCAGTATCTAATAAGGTATATACTTTAAAAGAATTTATGATCAGCTTACCCGTGATCACCTCATTTGGGTTCCTCACGTTTTGGGCAGTCACGACAAAAGTCCTTCTAGGAACCACCGACTTTAACTTGTGCGAGAAAACCTTTGGATTCACCATCCCCGTTGAACTTGGTTTCACAACAAGACAATCTCTAGCTATATAACCTTCCTTTCAACAGTTATAACACACCTTGGATTGTTGTGTGCAGTTTGGGCTGATGTGTCCCTCTTTCCCGCATTTATAACAAATGATCGGTGCTCGTTCTCCTACCCTGGAAACAGTTGATGTTTATGTTACATCTTCACGTTGTCGTTGTTGTACCTTCTCTTCTTGAAATCTCCCATTGACTCGCTTCTTCTACCATCATGGCCACGATTACCACCAGAGTTGTTACCGCTTTTGTCCAAATGTTTTCATCCCCGCTGGTTGTCATTTCTTCGATGACCGCTGCCACTGGTATGACCCTGGTTGTGGTCCCTTGGTTGAACATACTCATTATCTCACTCTAATAATTGAGCCATGTTTACAACATCTGAATATAAAGAAAATTTATGAGAGATAAGATATTGCCGAATCTCAGGTTTTATACCTCTCAGAAACATCCACGTCATTCGTTCCTCATTCTCTACCAAATGAGGTGTAAACCTAGATAACTCTGCGAAATTTGCCTCGTACTGGGACACCGTCATGTTGTTTTGTTCTAGTCTAATAAACTCTACCTCCTTCATACGACGAATACTTTTAGGAAAGTACTTGTCGTTAAACAGTTTCTGAAATGTTTCCCAAGACATATTGAGTGCGGCTGGCTGGGTACGCTTCACAGACTCCCACCAATAGTCTGCCTCACCATGGAACATAAAGGTGGCGAATGGAACCTTCTGTTCCTTCGTGCATCCCAAGACATCGAATATTTTGGTAATTTGCTTGACCCACGTTTCTGCCTTGATCGGATCCGGCTTTCTCGCAAATTCTGGTGGTCCCAACTCTTTGAACTGCTTGGCTGTGACAAGTCGCGCATTGCTATCATTTCCACCCGTATTTTGTACACGAGTCTCCCTCATCTGATTTTGCATGAACTGCAAAAAGCTTCTAAACATTCCATCATTCATCATTTGTTCGGTAGTGTTGTTTATAAGAGGAATATTTCCTTCCTGTTGCACGTTCCCTTGGGTGGTGATTAAAGGAGTCTCCACGGTTTAATTCACTCCATTGTTAATATTTCCAGCTGCCATTCTTAAATACTTCCACAAAATAAGGTTTAATTGACATGTCACATATTATCCCTATACTCTGACCGACCAAATAAATACCAAATAAACTTTGTCAGGTCATACTAGCGAAGGAATTCCCCGTCTCTCCCCTCCTAGTTCTTGTCTCAAATCTCAACCAGGGATCATATCCCTAAGCTTTGATACCAACTGTGACGCCCCCAAAATAGGTATACATCATCTATTCTAAGTAGCCAAATACATGGTACAGAAACAAATACAACTTCAGTAATACAATTATCGTGCAAAATACGACAACACATATACTGTGAGTTTGAATACAAATATTGTCTAATAGAAAGTATCCAAACTCAAAAGTAGTCCTCATTACAATTATTGATACACTATTTTACAAAATAGTGAGGACTACTAAAATAAATATCCTGAACCATCACTCCAAACCCCGGCTAGTTCCTACTATGTTCTCACCTCCTAAGAAGAAAAATGGCGTAAAAAGGAAAAGGGTGAGCTCAACTAGCCCAATAAAGAATATTATGACTAAGATAATATACAACAATTTATCATTAGTCTTTAATAGGGAAAAATCTGATAAAATATAATAGACAACAAGTTTTAGAATAACAACTGCAGCGGAAATAGTAATCCATTAGAAGTGTCAAGTAGAGAAAGAATTCTACTATCTTCTAGGATTTAAAAGTCCATCATCAATATTTTATCCCTGTAACATCAATCGATATACATCTTGAATCAAATATTCATCTTTGTACTACAGGCCAAAGATATTCATTTGTATCTCCAGTTGGTCATGTTCATTTCAACACGTGTTCATCTTTGCACTACGGGCCAAAGATATTCATCAGTTAATCATTCATCTTTTCACTACAGGCCAAAATATTCAGGTAATATCATCATTTAGGACTGAGGATGATGAAAAATATCTTAAAGAAAACGAATCCAGTGAGATAAAAGATCAAAGATTAAGGATTCGTACTTTAGTTTATCCAAGTTCAAAAATACCTTATAATAATCATTTGTGGAGCAAAATTCAAGAATAAAGATCAAAACATGGATACAATCAAAGATAGTAACCATAATAGACAACTGGGACAAAGAAAAGAAAATTTCATTTTTTTCTGTGAATAGTGTCGTATTTGTGAATAGTGCCGTATACGTGAATAGTAACCCCGACTTGAAAAAGGTAGAAATTCCATAATAAAATCTATACCAATATTTCGGTATAATGATATTGAAAGAATAACATCATTATGAAGAAAATAACATCCCTTACCTCAAAATAACAGTACTTCTGATCGAAATATCGGATGTAAAGCCGAAGGAAACTTGCACTGAATAGCAACTCACAAAGTATCTAAATACGCACAAAATACGCTCGATAATGTAGAGAGAGAGAAAACTGGTTTCTGGTGTGATTTTTCAATTCTAACTAAGCACCCTATTTATAGAAAAATGCTAGAATGCCAAAGGAGACTAAATTAATAAAATAATATATATATTTTCCTCCTTCTATGCCACCTACCAAGACCAGCCACCAGCATGCCATTTCTGAAATTTTTTTGCTGCCCACATGTTTAAAACAAAAGTGGGTCACACCTATAATTTTAATAAAAATATTTAATTTCTGAAACTTCAATAATTCATAATAAATAGCCCTTTTATCAGAAAAATATGAATTTTGTGTCCATTCCATAGAAAATCGAATTCTCTACAACTTTGCAAAAGAAAGTTTTTCCAAATTCCAAACTAAAAATGTCCGAAATCCACATACGAATGATTTTTAATACATCCATTCTGACAAAATACTAATAAAACACCTCAACATTAATTCTTTCAATTATATCCACATAAAAATAAATATTTCCTTCATTTATATCCACATAAAATAAATATTTCCTTATCATAAAAATCAATAAATAATTATTCACAAATAATATTACAGAATCACAATAATGACAACCACGCTGTTCCCAAGAAAGAGGGGACTTTCCGATAACGATTTCTCCTTACTGGCATGTAATTAGGTGACCAAACCTCTCCTTGATAGAACTTTCTAGACATTGGCAGTAATGCTATCTAATAATATTATTCAAATAATATGAATTATTGATCTGATAATGGGAAATACTGTGCAGTGACAATTATTGAAACAACAATTATATAAAATATCAACGCAACAATTATTGAACTAATAAAATAAAATATTAAACAGTAATTACTGTAACAATTATTGAGTAGTGCCTTCTTACGTAAGAATCAATAATTTAAAAATACTGTGCAATACCGTGTGCTACTGTGAAACCACGCGTATTACAGCATGCAAGGGCGAATAGAGATTAAGTTCCTAGAACTTAAGCAAAGGGACATGACGGTACCACAATATGCGGCAAAATTTAATGAATTGGCAAGTTTTGCTCCACACCAAGTGGACACGGAAGATAGGAAGGCTCGTAAGTTTGAGCAGGGCCTAAAACCCTGGCTCTATAGTAGGATTTCGGTTTTCTAGAGTGCTTCCTATGGGACTATTCTGGAAAAGGCGATTATAGCAGAGGGTGGTAGTGAGGCGTTGACCCAATACTACAAAGAGAGAAAGAATAAGAGTAAGGGAGAGGGAGGAACCAAGGTAGAGGGTGCCAGTGGTAGTGGCAGTATGCCAAAATAGAAAAGTTTTAACTTTGGGAATACTGGGGTGAAACAAGGGGATCCTAAATGTAGGATGGAGGCCTGCAAGACATGCGGGAAGACTCATCTGGGAGTCTATCTGAAAGGGAAATCAGGTTGTTATAATTTTGGTCAGGAGGATCACATATCACCCAACTGTCCTAATCTTAAGAAAAACCATGGTTAATTTGTTTGTGGGTCGATGGACCACATGGCAAGAAATTGCCCGAAGATGGGGGCGGAGGGTAGTAAGGGTTTTGGTAGTGGTAAGTTAGCCATTACTGGACCAACACTATCATTGGGTAGACCCTCAGCCCGAACATTTAATATGACAGTCCAAGATGCGGTTGCATCAGCGGATGTAGTAGCAGGTATCATTCCAGTCAACGAAATAAATGTTTATGTGTTATTTGACTCGAGTGCTACTTGTTCTTTTATAACATGTGGATTTGTTAAGCAATTGGGATTAAACCCTGAAAATCTAGAAATACCTTTAGATGTTTAGGTAGCAAATGAAGAGATAATTCCCATTAAACACATTCATAGGAATTGTTTCGTAGATATAAGAGGTAACAGATTATCGGTAGATCTTTTACCGATAAGGTTAAGAGAATTTGATGTAATTCTAGGTATGGATTGGTTAATTAACCATAGAGCGATAATAGATATTGTCACAGAAGGAGTGTAAACCTAAGGCTTTCTAAGAAACCTAAGGTGGTGTTTTACAGTAATAAATCACCGGGATGCTCTTGTTGTCTAACCATGACACAAGCTAGGAGGATGATGAAAAAGGGGTGTAAGGGTTACCTGTGTCATGTTGTGGATACCCAAAGAGTGGGAGCAACATTGGAACAGAAACCGGCGGTACAAGATTTCGCTGATGTATTTCCGAAGGAGTTACCCGGTATTCCGCCAGATAGGGATGTAGAATTTGTGATTGATTTGCTGCCAGGCACGGCACCAGTTTCAAAGGCACCATATAGAATGGCGCTAGTAGAGATGAAGTAGTTAATAGTTCAATTGCAGGAACTATTAGATAGGAAGTACATTCAACCGAGTGTGTCTCCGTGGGGAGAACCCGTATTATTTGTAAAGAAGAAGGATGGGTCGTTACGACTTTGTATCGACTATCGGGAGTTGAACAAGTTAATGATTAAGAATAAATACATGTTGCCCAGGATCGATGATCTATTTGTTCAGTTGAAAGGGGCAAAGTCTTTTTCTGAGATAGATTTGCGTATGGGGTATCATCAACTGAATGTAAGGAGGGTGGATGTACCTAAGACGGCATTCAGAACTCGTTATGGGCATTACGAGTTTCTGGTAATGTCGTTTGGGTTAAAGAATGCGCCAACCACATTCATGGATATGATGAACAGAGTGTTCAAATGGTATTTGGACAAGTTCATTATAGTGTTCATTGATGATATTCTAGTCTATTCTAAGATGCCAAAAGATCATGCTGAACATTTAGGAATAGTGTTAGAAACGCTACGGAGAGAGAAGTTGTATGTGAAATTCACTAAGTGTGAATTTTGGCTGGAACGAGTGCAGTTTTTAGGACATGGTATAGATAAAGATGGCATATTCGTAGATCCAACAAAGGTGGAAGCAGTGAATGAGTGGGAGCAACCGAAAATGCCAACCGAGGTTCAGAGTTTTCTGGGATTAGCAGGATACTATAGAAGGTTCATTCATGATTTTTCTAAAATAGCTACTCCATAGACAAATCTTACCAGGAAGTCGATAAAGTATGAGTGGACAGAAAAGTGTGAAAATAGTTTTCAAGAACTAAAAAGGAGGTTAAGTGAGGCACCTGTATTATCCTTACCAGATGATACAGGGAATTTTGTAGTTTATAGCGATGCTTCGCATAGAGGACTAGGTTGCGTGCTCATACAACATGGCAAGGTCATTGCGTACGCATCACGCCAGTTAAAGGATTATGAGAAGGTCTATCATAATCATGACCTAGAATTGACAGCTGTAGTCTTTGCCTTAAAAATATGGAGACATTATTTATACGGGGAAAAATATGAGATATACACGGACCATAAAAGTCTGAAATATATCTTCACACAGAATGAGTTGAATATGAGGCAGAGGAGGTGGTTAGAGTTGATAAAAGATTATGACTGTGATATCTTATATCATCCGGGGAAAGAAAACGTAGTAGTAGACGCGTTAAGTCAGAAGGGTAGGGAAATGCTATCAATGTTAACAACTCAGAATGAGTTAATAACAAAGATGGCCAGGATAGAGTTAGAAGTTAAGCTGCCAAGTGAAATGGTGGAGAGGTTATTCTTAATAGAGAATCAACCAACAATAGTGGAGCGGGTTAAGGAAGTACAAATAGGTACTGAAGAATGCGAGAGAATTAAAGAGATAATGAAGGATGACGTGAAGACTAAGTATAACCTTAATAGAGGAGGTTTACTTCATTTTGAAGGAAGAATTTGAGTTCCAAATAATTCCAATTTAAAAGAAGAGATTATGTGTGAGGCTCATAGTTCGAGGTACTCGATACATCCTGGTAGTACTAAGATGTATCAAGACCTTCGCCGTAACTTTTGGTGTAAACACACGTAAGAGGAAATCGCAGAATATGTTAGTAGGTGCTTAACTTGTTAGAAAGTTAAGGCTGAACACCAACGACCGAGTGGATTATTGCATCCACTAGAGATTCCGGAGTGGAAATGGGAGCATATTACCGTGGACTTTATGGTGGGACTTCCAATAAAGAGGAAAAGATACGATGCTATTTGGGTAATAGTGGATCGGTTAACCAAATCGGCTCACTTTCTACCAATAGGAATTAGGTATAACCTAGAGCAACTAGCTAAACTTTATGTCAAAGAAATTATTTCTAGACATGGAGTACATGTTTCGATTGTGTCCGATCGTAATCCACGATTCACGTCAAACTTTTGGAGGAGTTTGCAAGAGCAAATGGGAACACATCTGAGATTAAGAACTGCGTATCATCCACAAACAGATGGACAAAGTGAATGGACAATTCAAACGTTAGAATATATGTTAAGATCTTGCGTTATGAATTTTATGGGGAGTTGGGACGAACATCTACCTTTGGTGGAATTCACGTACAACAATAGTTTTCTCGCTAGTATAGGCATGCTGCCTTACAAAGCGTTGTATGGGAGGAAGTACAGAACACCACTTTTCCGGGATGAAGTAGGTGAACGTCGAATGTTGGGACCAGAGATGGTACAACAAACGGAAAACATGGTTGAGCTAATAAGAACCCAATTGGTAGCGGCTCAAGATAGACAAAAGAAATATGCAGATTCTCATCGAGAGAAGAGGGAGTTTGATGTAGGTTCATATGTCTTTCTGAAAGTATCACCTTGGAAAGGGAAGATACATTTTGGGAAGAAAGGGAAGTTAAGTCCAAGGTTTGTAGGACCTTTTGAAATTTTAAGAAGGGTAGGAGAGGTAGCTTATGAAGTAGCTTTACCTCCAGAGATGGAAAGAATACACAATGTGTTTCACGTGTCAGTGTTGCCTCCTTATAAATCGGACTATAAGCACGTAATAGAGTATGAATCCATTCAGGTGGAAAAAGACTTAACGTATGAAGAACTTTCGATTCAAATTGTTGATAGGAAGGAAAAAGTCTTAAGAAATAAAATAATACCTTCAGTAAAGGTAATTTGGAGTAACCACGTTGCCGAAGAAGCAACGTGGGAGCTCGAGAGTAAAATGAAGGAAAAGTTTCCTCATTTGTTTATGTAATTATAGCGAGATTCTGGGGACAGAATCCTTATAAGGAGGGAAGAATGTAATGCCCAAGAAAATCGGATTTTTTGTGACGCCCCCAAAATAGGTCCATTCCACCCAACCTTTTCTGAGTCGCCAAACACATGGTACAGAAAACAACTACAACTTTATTACTACAATTGTTGTGCAAAATACAACAACACATATGTTATGAGTTTTGATACAAATATATATCAACTGTGACTCTCATCCCAACCTTGGATAGCACGTCACAATGGCACCTTAAATAAAGGTACAGTCAATAACTGTTTTAGAAATTAAAATCTTTGGGAAGTGCTCAAGGAAACCTTTGTACATGGGAGGCCATGCGTCTAGGTTATGATAGATATCATATGTCCACATAATTATCCTTGGTTGACCCAATAGACCCCAAAGAAAAATGAGAATATTGCTATCATATTCTTTCCAATGGTGAGTCTTCTCTTGACATATAATTATCTCCATTGTCTCTAATTGAGCATCATATTTCATCCAAACTCCAAGAATATATAGGTAGTGCTCGTAGATATACTCAGCAAGTGAATGTGCATAACCCTGTCTTATAATAACACGAAGTCGAATGTTGTTAGACATCTTGTATGATAGTGGCAAAACACCCTTCCAACGTTGGGTTCGCCTCACCCTATTTGATTCACCAAATATAACTACTAAATGATGTATAAAATAAAACACACTTTTCTATACTATTTAGGGAGAACCTCCACAGCTAGAGACCACCATTCTATTTCCCTGTTACCCCCGCTTGACCCAGCTACACTCTTATTACCGAAAAGGAATTGTGAAGCAAAATGGTGAGCACAAATAGCTCAGTAAAAAATATCATGACTGAAGATAATTAAATTATCAATAGCCTCCATCACTAATAAATCAGAGATTTAGAACATATGGTAGATGATAAAACTTTTCAACCATAGTTGCAGCGGAATGAGCAATCCATTACAAGAGTCAAATATACCATAAAGTCTATTATCTTCTCACTACAAGAAAAAGGCCTAACAGCGACCAATACAATCAGCGACCACATAACCGGTCGCTGATAATAATACTAGCGACCGCCACCTGCGATCATATATTAATATAGTCGCTATTTAATATCAGTGACTGCATGCGGTTGCTGAGAGGTCGCTAGAACAAATTTGCCTCGTAAAATTTGGCACGAAATATTGGCGCCAAGGTTTTGTGCGACCACTTAATATCAGCGACCGCATGCGGTCGCTGATGGAGATCGCTGATCAAACTTAATGTTAACAGCTTCAGTTATTCGCTCGACACAACAGACTGAAGGAAAAAAAAGAGGACGTAATAGAGAAAAGAAGGAGAAGGGGGAGGAGAGAAGAAGGAGAAGAGGGACGCTGCCATCGCCGCCGCCATCGCTGCCATCACCGCCGCCATCAGTCCCTTCGCTGTTGTTCCAACCAGTGATTCCCAAAATCGACAATACCCACAATCAGTTTCTAATTAAAGGTATGAACTTTCAATTTATTTCTATCTCTCCTATATATTTAGGGGAATAATTTGTACTGTTTTAGGGCTATTTGATGATTTTTATTTTTATTTTTCTCTTTACGGGTTTTGTTGATTTGCTCATTATGTTGATTTTATGCTCCATTACTCTCTATATGATTGTGTGTTAGTGTCGATAAATGAAATATAATGTTTTTTGTATTGTATTGGGCACTGATTGAATTGCTTTTGAAGACTATGAAACTTCAAAAGGAGTTTTTGATTTTGTTTTCTCCCATTTTGTATGTATAAACTATACTTTGGTTTTAAAGTTTAAATAGTGACACTTTAATGGTGTTCATGTGCTAGTTTACTGAAACGGGTTCTTCACCAAAAAGAGTGTGTATGTGTGGCATTGAATGAGTTATGCCTTATTTGGGAAAAAAGGCTTTATTTGAAGAAGTTATTTTTCATGTACATATATGATAAATTTGGAGATAAAAAATACTAAAAATGTATTTTACCAAAGAGGTTTAAGAGGATGGGTCCATTGGACGACCATTAGCTCCATCCTTCTATGTCAATACCTCTTTTGACAGAAGTAAGTATAATTTTCCCCCTTTCAAAATGTTATATTTAATCTAGGATGCATTATTTAAAATATCTAAAAAGGAAATAGTGAAGACTAATGGGGATCATTCCTTAATCCTTACTCTTACAAATAAGAATAAGTGTAAATATATTACTTTGTGCACCATAATTTTCAAAATCTGCAACTGATTTCTGTATTTTACTACCAACAAAATACTTTTATCAGGAATACTAAACTAAAAGTAGATGCTCGAAAAATTGCAACTGCAACAATTACCCGATAAGGACATGATCTCCACTACTGTTAAAATCGAAACATTCGATAAACAACCATGCATTCCAGTGGAATAAAAATATTAATGAACATTAGCAATATCATACTCTGAAGTTAAAGAACTAAGAGATAAGTACCCTAATCAGAAGTAAGTTAATTATTTAGCTCATATGTAAAGTAAAGATAGAAGCTTGCAAAAATGAAAGCGCGAGTTTTTGGAACTCTGAATTTGTAGTATACTCCTGAACTTTTTACTGCTTTATATACATGCCGTCGTGCATGTGGCTAGTCCATATTATAGGGGAGACTCTGGCGAAATATTTTTATTGGTCGGGTAGTTGCGAACATTTATAATATTAACGAGCTCTTTATGTGCTTACTAGTATGCTCAAGTCTTATGCTTACTGGCTAGTATGCTCTACTCATATGCTTACAAGTATGCTTAAATGTTAATCATATGCTTACAAGTATGCTCAAGTCATATGGTTACAAGTATGCTCAAGTCATATGCTTAGAAGTATGCTAAAATGTTAATCATATGGTTACAAGTATGCTCAAGTCATATGATTAATAAGCTCATGTTGTCTGTACCGCGGAATCATGGACCTCTATTCAGACTGTAGTTGGATGGCACAATGAAAGTCAAGTGCCCAGATAGGTGCTACAGCTGAATTTAGAGCTAGTTGCCAAGTGTTTTTGGAGTATGTGTATAGTCGCCCGGAATGTATAAATGGTCAGTCGTAGATACGATGTACATGTTTGAAGTGTAAGAATGTAAATTATATGGACAGAGACATGGTAAACTATCATTTACTTGTTTCTGGGTTCATGAGAAATTACGAAGAATGCTGGTGGGCACATGGGCAGAGAAGAGAGGGTGGCATCACAGAAGTACACAATTTGGGCAGTAGTACTCATCGTATGAATGAAATGGTTCATGATATTGCAGGGCCAGATTTTGATTGGGAACAAGGCAGAGAACAACTTATGAATTCTGATACCAAAGACTTCTTTAAGTTGTTAGACGAGGGTAGCGAGCCATTGTGGCATGGTTGCGCCAAACACACTACATTATCTGCAGTGGCGACATTACTTAACATCAAGGCGGATCACAACATGAGCCATGAGTGTTTTGAGTCGCTCTTGAAGGCCATTAAGAGTATGTTGCCTGACGGTGAGAAATTACCTGGTAACTATTACTTTTGTAAGAAAATGGTGAAGAAGTTGGGTCTTGGATACCAAAAGATCGATGCATGTCCCAACGATTGCATGTTGTTTTATAAGGAAAATGAATAGATGGCAAGGTGCACGTTTTGAAGTCATGATCAGTTTAGGCCTAATAAAGAGGGTGTGACTACAAAAAAATCAAGTATACCGTTTAAGATTCTAAGGTATTTTCCAATAACACATCGGCTAAAAAGATTGTACATGTCTTCAAGAACAAATTTGAACATATGAGTTGGCATGCGAAATCTCCGACTAAATATGGAGAAATAAATCATCCCGCAGATGGGCAGGCTTGGAAAGATTTCAACTTAGCACATCTTGGGTTTGCATTGGAACCTAGAAATGTGAGGCTTGGATTGTCCACCGATGGTTTCAATCCGTTTGACCACTTAGTTGTTCTGTACTCATGTTGGCCTGTGATTGTTACTCCGTACAACTTGCCTCCTTGGATGTGTATGAAACAGCCATACTTGTTTCTTTCGCTCGTGGTTCCTGGTCCTAAGAGTCCTGGAAATAACTTAGATGTTTACTTGAGACCTCTTATAGACGAGTTGAAGGTATTGTGGGAGGATGGAGTATAGACTTGGGATGTTGCAACGAAAACAAATTTCAACCTTAGGGCAGCGGTTATGTGGACTATAAGTGACTTCCCAGCTTATGGTATGTTAGATGGATGGAGTACACATGGGAAGTTGGTTTGTCTGTATTGTATAGAGCATACAAAGTCATTTAATCTATCAAAAGGTCGAAAGCCTTGCTGGTTTGACTGTCATCGTCGGTTCTTACCGGTAGATCACCCGTTTCGAAGAAATAGAGAACACTTCAGGAAAGGGAAAGTAGACAAAGATTTACCTGCGCCGCGATTATCGGGAACGGAGATACGAGATCAAGTGATGAGATTGCCGGTTATCCCATTTGGTAAGATTGATGCCACAAATATAATCAATGGGTTTGGCGAATCTCATAACTGGATTCGGAGAAGCATCTATTGGGAACTGCCTTATTGGTCTACAAATTTGATTTTACATAATCTAGATGTGATGCATATTGAGAAGAATGTGTTTGACAATGTGTTTAACACCGTGATGAATGTTACAGAGAAGACAAAAGATAATGATAAGGCATGTTTGGACATGAAAGATATTTGTAAGCGTCCCGGATCAGAACTTTATGAATCTCCTAATGGTAAGATTGTCAAACCGCATGCAAGGTATACATTGTCCACAAAGCAAGTTGAAGATGTGTGCACATGGGTTAAGTCTCTGAAACTACCAGATGGATATGCGTCAAACATTGCAAGGTGTGTTATGGGTGGGAAATTGCAAGGGATGAAGAGTTATGACTATCATGTGTTCATGGAGAGACTCATGCCTATAGTATTTCAGGATTTGCTTGATAAACCAATATGGGATGCATTGACGGATCTTAGTCATTTCTTCAAAGACTTATGTTCAAAATCATTAAATGAGATGGACATGTATGTACTTGAGAAGAACATCATAGAGATCACGTGTAAACTGGAAAAATATTCTCACCTGGTTTTTTTGACTCCATGGAGCATTTGCAAATCCATCTTCCCTATGAAGCTCGTGTTGGGGATCCAGTTCAATATAGATGGATGTACCCTTTCGAGAGGGTGATGGGAAACCTTAAGAGGAAGGTGAAGAATAGAGCTTATGTCGAGGGGTCGATATATGAGGCATACAGTTTGGATGAGATATCTACGTTTGTCTCAGACTATTTTTCGGATGAAGTCTTGACAAAGGCCAATCGAGTATCGAGACATGATGATGGGGGAAATGTTGAACTAAATGGTCGGCTCTCTGTATTTGGTCTATCAGGCTGCGCTTATGGAAAAGGGAAGCGCATATTCCTCTCTGAGCAAGAATTACATGATGCACATACTTACATTCTTCTCAATTGCGAGGAGATTGACGAATTTGTGAGGTACAAATGTAAACTTAATGATTTATCTTTTAAGTTGAAAATGTATTCCAATATGTTAATGTTTTTAACATGGTATAGATTGTATAATGACGAGTTAAAAGTGAAGCATCCCGACATAACTGATTAAGATATTCAAATCAATCGTGATAAATAATTTGCACTTTGGCTAAAGGACAAAGTAAGTTTAATTTCTTAAGTACGACATATATATATATATATATATATATATATATATATATATATACTCCATATTAACTATGACTTCATTTAATAAGATGGTGTTTTTGTAGGCTTTGACTGAGGGATCAACGATTCCGGTTAATGTACAAGTCCTTGCTATGGGACCAGACAGGGACCAAGTCAGCAGCAATAGTTCCAAAATAAATGGTTGTGAGTTTTATACAAAGGCATATGGGCGCGGTAAAAGAACAATGAACTCTGGAGTGTGTGCCAAGGAGATTGTTACAATGAGCTTGGTTGTGCCTTTTATGGGGAGTTGGAGGAAATCGTAGAGTTGTCGTACAAGGGCACGTATGGGGGTCATATTCACTTGTTCAAGTGCCGTAGGTTTGATTCAGAAAAAGGGATACGTGTTGACAGACATGGAATCATCGATATTGATCTCCATAGGTCTGCGTACTCCAACGAACCATTTGTTTTACCAACTCAAACGGTACAAGTATACTATACTCCTAGTCCTGTTAGGAAAGGGGGATGTAACCGCCTTCTGATTGGCAAGTTGTAATTCATACTCCGTGGCGTAGTAGTGTAGTAGAAGTAGTTGATGGGGAGATTTACCAAGAGCAGATGCTTCATAGTCAAATTATAATAAATGTGGAGGATGACAATGAAGTAATCCAGTTAGATGGTGAAGATGAACCACATGAATTAGATCCTGAGTAAATACTTGTGTCAGATGACATTGATACTGAGGAGGAAGAGCTATTGACTGAATCTGACACTGAATCTGAAGAAGATGATGGTTATGAATCTGCAACACATATACAAGATGATTCTGAATCAGACACTTGAACAAATGAAATGTATGTTTAGCATTACATGTTTTTTATATCATTGTCATGTTTATGTACTTAACTATTTAAATGCAATTTTTGTTTATTGTTATTTTATATATTCATATATACATGTTTATATCACTTTCATGTTTATTGTCATTTTATATATTCATATATACATGTAATCAAATATAACTCATATATACATCTTGAAATTTGTAATATACAGATGGCTTCTGAAGGAGCGCAGAAAAAGTGTGGGTTGGGTAGGGGACCTAATCATGTGCCCAAGGCCCCTACTAATCCGAATGATTGGATTCTTAATCAGATTCTCCCTCCTTCGAATAACACGTACGTCTCGCATCATTTATATATAAGCATTTTAGATTCCATTTATACAAGATATATAGAACTTAGATGTAAATTGCTTTAATATATCTACTTATCGTTGATGTAAATTGTTGTAAACTATAGTGATTTTTCAGATAATAAGATCGTCAAGTGCATATCATAGCTGTATTTACAGAATTGGCCTACACCTATGATTACGTGGGTGAGCACACCTATCGCCCACAAGGATGCTGTTTGGGCTGAATTTCAGGTATGTTTTTTTAATTATGACAGATAATATAATATTCTAATTAAGGATAATTGTTTAGTAATGTTATTATTGTTGTTTTATTTGCAAAAAAGGTATAGATGGAAGGATGCGCAAGCTTCAGTGATTCAGACATTATTCTAGCAGAAGTGCGTCGTCCGAACCAAGGATAATTTGAACAAAGAACGACAAAAAGCCCTTCACAATGCCGAGATCGACCATCCAGGCTAGGGAGAGGATTACATCCATGAGCATAGCCCCTGGTGGTGCACCCAGACTATATGGGCTGAGATGTGCGACCAATGGAAAGCTGAGAGCTAGGTGAAAAGACGAAAGACTGTCGCCACCAACAGATCCTCGGGTGTACTCGATGGCAAAAAGGTTAAAGGAACATACAAGGGCGACAGTATTTCATAGTTGCAGCATATAACTACCAGGGTACGTATTTACAAGTTTTAATATGTTTATAATCATGAATTATAGAAAATATATCATATTTTTACTTAGTAATATTGTGCTATTTTTTGTATAGGAGTCTCAGTCTCAAGGTCAGCTTATCCATTTGTTGGATGTATGCGTGGCCACCCATGATGGTTCCACTCGATGCTATCTCGATAAGCGGTAATAAGTTTTAACAACTTGATCTTGTTTATCAATGCTTACGTAATTTATTTTAACTATTTAATTGTTAACATGATGACGTGGATACTTATAAGTGTTTATTGAATTAAGCGTTATCTCGAAGGCACTCCACGTCCTTTATTGATCAAGAGTTGTGGGAGAGGCGTCATTGTGAAGAACATTAAAGGTTAAGGACAATGACGACGCCCATCCTTTAGTAACTCAAACTGCTCTTCTACCCAGTCTTCACAGTCATCGAGTCATCCAGCTGTTCATACTCCAACTGACTGTGTTAGAGCTATATGTCGAGATCGAGATCTTCAAGATATCGGGCATCGGGGGCTCACGAGTCTTGATGAGTTATTTGAAGCGATGGCAATGGCGCAAGGAGAATGTGATGGGGATGACGACGTGGTATAAAATTAATTTGTTGTATATATTGTCGTAATATATACCAGTATTAACATAGTTACTATATTTGTAACTTGTTTTATTATTTTGTTAATTACAGGGTGATCAAGGAGGCGATGATGCTTGATGTACCTGCTTTAGTGTTGTTTTGTAGTTATTTGATAAGCTTCTACTTGTATATTCATTCTGCAAAACAGTGATGTTTGTTACTTAAACAATATTAGATTTGTTTATATTTATTCAATTCATATTGGTTTTTAAAGGTTTATATACTAGTTTGGTGTATGTGTCGGTGGACGATGGATGTTTATATTGTTGTGCATGTTGTTTATATTAGTGTGTATGTATGTTGGGATAAAGCAGGTGTGACGCACCCAAAATAGGTATACATCACCCATCTTGGGTCGCCAAATACATGGTACATAATACAAATACAAACTTAATTATACAACAAGAGCTGAGAGTTTTTACACTAATATTGTCTCATAGACAGTATCCAAACTCAAATTCAATCCTCATTACATTTATTATCATACTAAATAGTGAGGATTTCTAAAACAGCCATCTCGGACCATCACTCCGTTCCCCGACTAGTTCTGGTTACGTTCTCATTTCCTGAAGAGAACAATGGAAGTAAAAGGGTGAGCTCAACTAGCCTAGTAAGAAATATTATGACTAAGATAATGCAAAATAAGTTATCATTAGCCTTCAACAATGTTAAATTGATAGAATATAATCGACAACAAGTTTAACTGCAGCGGAATAAGCAATCCATTAGAAGAGTTAAGTAGAGGATGATATCTACTATCTTCTATGATTTAAAAAGGTTTTTCATCAACTTTTATCGCTGAGACTCAGCTTAAAAAATAAACCACATCATCGAATCATCCCTGCACTACGGGCCAAGGATATTCATGTAATCATCAATGGTCATGATTATACCGAATAATCACTGGTTATAATCATTGTAAGGCCCCCAAATCCAGGTACTTGAAACCCAAACTCGGTGCTTCACGATACCATTTCTATGAGCGGAATAATACTAATAATAATAACAATAATATAAAGATCAACTTAATTTACATATTTATCAGAGTCTGAATCTCAAGTACGTAACCTTTAAACAATCATTACAACCCATGATAGATAATATATATCATATTTGTCTTAATAAAGTCTAAACTATTTCATAATATATAGCATAACACTTATTCAACAACTTTCCCTTTTCCTTTGTTTTTAGCAGAGCTCCCTGGTTGTTCACCCTTAGCTGAAAACATTTAAATTAAGCAAGGATGAGCATTTGAGTGCCCAGCAAGTAATAGCAATTATATATATAAGCTGAAAGAATTTAAATGTTTTCTTTATACTACCCTTCTACAACGATTCAACAGTTGTGAAGTAATCTGTACCAATGATAATAATATATCAATTCTACCAAATTTTTGAAACTACGTACTGACTATAAATAGGGTTTAGGTGACATGCTATGAACATTGTTTTCAAATTTCAAATAGGTTAAGCGAAATTCATCTCAAGAAAATGTCATAACTTACTTAGCACGCAGGGGGTGATCGGCCGTTATGCCTGCATCGATGATCAATACTACGTGCAAGAACGAGGTATCATTCACTGTGTCGCTTGGGCATATAAAAGTTTTCCGTGTAGGGATGTTCATACTTATTCGGGTTCCAAATCAAAGGTTTTATCTTGTCAACAATAATCTATAATTCAACATATATGTATACGGGTAATTGACAATGGTATATCAACACGTGATTAAATACAATGATTATCCAAGTGGGGACACTTGTATAACCATTTATAGAAATTAACGAACAGAATATATATATCTGAATTACCATATACTAAATGTTGATAATCAATGAGCGTATATAATATAGGGTTAATAATATAGCATAATAATAATATAATTCTGAAACTTCTTACTCATGTCCATTGCATAAAGGAAATGCAAAGGTAAGATACTTGCACGATCTACCGCTTACGATTCAGAGTAACTTAGATTTCTATCTTTTATATCACGACCTATCATTAATCTGATCATTTTACTGATTAGAATAATATATTATAACACATAATACTACTTATTGCAGTCAGCACATAACCTAATCACATTGTCACCCATGCTTAACAACCATTGAATCACAAATAATAACATATCTAATTAAATTATCTAAGTCCAGATCGAATTTACAAAACGTATGGATTGTCTGAAACAACTTTATTGGGTAACAATCGAGTCTAAGACTCTGTCCTGTAACTTAGTATTAGTCATATTATTTTTAAATGACTTAATATAATTTTAAAACATTTATTATAATTTATCATGAATTTTCAAACATCGGAATCATTATTAAATGATTTAAATTTTCAACAATTCTATTATCATTAATATTTAATTAATATTAAGTTCTATTAATGAAATCATTTCCAAAATATTAAAGTTATTTATTCTAACTCAAAATACTTTTAAAGTATTAATATTACCCTTAAATGATTTTTAAAACACTTAAAATCATTCTTAAATAATTACCATTAATATTAAAGTATTAATGTTTTATTTATCAAAATATTAAAAGTCATTAATTATAACTTAAAAATATTTTTAATTCATTTATATCTTTTTAAATGATTTTTAAATTAATAAAACCATTTTAAACTATTAATTTAATATAATTATTAAATAAATTTAATATCATTAATAATAAATTAATAATCATTAATATTAAGTTATTAATGAAATTATCCTTTAAATATTAAAAGTTATATTTTATAACTTAAAATAATTTTAAACACTTTATTTTCATTTAAAATGATTATTATAATATTAAAATTATATTTAAACTAAATTATTTAATATAATTATTAAATAACTTTAATATCATTAATAATAATTAATTAATATAATTTATCTTTAAATATTAAAAATTATATTTTATAACTTAAAATATTAACAAATACTTTTTTATCATTTAACAAGAGCATCACTTTTGCATGCTAAGAAGTCGGTGAAATTAGTGTCATGGCATGTAGAAATGTCTTCCCTTTTGCACCCTTCCTTTTCTATACTTGAAGCAAGTTTAGCACATATACATATCAAGTCCTTATATATTCTTGTAATGGGATTTCAATAACCAGTAAGCAGTACAAAGAGGTTGAGAGGACTTATGGACCCCTCTCCAAATCAGAACAACTAAGATGACATAAGTGATAAGACCACAATACCACTGACGTGCATAACATTCTATAATGATTGCTACAGTTCTTCTATATATCCCATTGCAGGAGTTAAAACAAATAACCAAAATGTTTGCAATCAAAAAGTAAAAAACGGATCCATTTTCCAATCAAAATAAAAGCAACCACAAAACATGTAAGCATAATAAGATTGCTTAGTTTAAAAATGATTTTAATATTATAATAATCATTTTAAATAAAAATAAAGAGTTTAAAATTATTTTAAGTTATAAAATATAACTTTTAATATCATTAATAATAATTAATTAATGAAATTTATCTTTAAATATTAAAAGTTATATTTTATAACTTAAAATATTAATAAATACCTTTTATCATTTATTTAATGTATTTATTAAATAAATAAAATATCAATAATATCCAAATAAATATTAATATTTTTGAAAAAATATGTCAAATTATTAAAAGTTAATTTTTTATAACTTCAAATTAATTTTGTAATTTTCAGAATTTATTTACTATTTTTAAATGATTTTTCGAAATTAAAATAAATATAATTATTAAATCTGTCACTATAACCTTTAGCGACAGAAAGCGTCGCCGTAGGTGTTCTTGAGCCCTTAAGAACATTCATAGCAATTAACAAGTGAGCACGTTTGACCACGTGTAGATCTTAGCTCATTAAGTTTCTGGGATTTCTGCTCGTCATACCTTGTAGTACTAGTAATATACTACAAGCTCCAACAATCAACATGATCACAAAGTAACTAACAAAGGAGATCTAATCGTCCAAAGTGGCTGTCAGAGCTGTTATTCATTTCTGGGTTACCAGAAATGAATAACAGTTCGAGTATGCATCTTTGGGCTTCCACAACTTGAGATCTAGGTGATGTTTTAGTTATTTAAGAGATCCAGGTTGTAGAACACATGTAGTACTACAGATCTATCACCAAACATTATCATAAAAACAACATAATAGTTAAAGCAGTCAGGTCCGAAACCATGTCGAATCACGCTCATGAACTTTCTGGGTTACCCAGAAAGCTCATCCGTGAACTTCTGCTTGGTTTGACCATCCCCCAAATTCCAGTATGATGGTGATAAAACCGATCTAAGAGCATCAGAATGTAGTATAACTATCAAATAATAACTGTATCACAACAACAAACACAAATCAACAATAAGTTACGAGATAAGAGGCCTCAAAATTCTTGTCAGACCATTTTTGGGCAAGATCTGGGTTACCCAAATTTTGTCCAATCATGGTCGGTCAACGACTTTTGACTAACAATAACTTGCAATCTGTTGAAGATATGTACTTGATTCAACTTCCAGAGTAAAGATCTTATATCATACTACAAGAGCAAAACTACAAACAACAAAAATACATAACAGAGAAAGATTGGTGGCGACTGACATTCGTTGTTAGACCACTAAGAATTTTTTTTTACAGTTTTTGAAGAACATTAAATCCGAGCCTCTAGATGTTATGGATCTAACATATAGCAACCCAGATCATGATTATACACTAATAACAACATATTTTAACACTAAATCATAACATCTAACAAAGGATCATTGAACAAATTTTTAATTTAGGGTTTAATACCATTCTTTGATAAATTTTGATTTCTAGCTTCTTGATCTGTTAGTAGTATTCGTGGGGCTGGTCTTGGGATCTGATCTAGCAAATATTTTTGTGGGTCTTGAGCTTGAGAGAATTTGGTTGAGTGTTTGAAAAAAAATGGCTAACAAATGAATTCTTTCTCTCTCTTAATCTATTTATACTTCATAGATTCAATGTATCTAACATGCAAGGTGTCAATAGAGATAAGCTTGAATGAGTTTTAGGAATGTGCTATAAATCTAGAGTGGTGACTTGCATTCTAGCTCATTAAATAAATACCAAAAAGGCTATTTTAGTAAACTAACAAAGTATTTTAAGGGTATTTTTGTCCATGATGCTTGAATCTAGGTTAAAATCAATAGATCTTAAACCTTAAGGTTTCCCAAATAATTTCTATGGTTTAAAAGTTTAAGTTTAAAGTTTAATAAAATTTTAATTTAACCACACTAATTAAAATTAGGGGTTTTAATAGAAAATTAGGTTTTTAAAATAATTAGGGTTCCTAAATAATAATTAGGGTTTCTAATTAACCTTAAATTCTATAATACTCAACATTAATCAAATAACACAATTTCTTACCAATCACAAACTCGGTTTGAGTTTCAAATTCTGATTTAACACAGTAAAATTAGGGTTTTCAAATATTGTACCATTATTGACTAATCATTACTTGAGACGTACATACCGTATATATTTATAGCACTAAAAATCAAAATATAATATTATTATATTATTATTCTCATTCTTGATAAAATCCAAAATTAGGGTTTGGATTCCATATCGATTATTCTTCCATATTTAACCTTATTAATTAAGGTAAAATAATTAACTTAATAACTGTACTAAAATTCATATAATAAAATAATTATTATAATTATTCAAAGAAATCATTTCCTATATTATTTAAATAATATGAAACTATATTTTTATGGAAAATATTTAATAAAACATTTCTACAATAAAATAATTATTATAAGAATATACTTTTTAATAATCAATAATTCTAAAATAAAATTATTTGTAAATATTCATGTAATAAATTTATTTTTATTTACCACATAAATACATATATACATTATCTTGTACAAATCCTCATCTTTAAAATAAAAAAAAAATTTATACGCAAAATTTTCTTATTAATTTATATAAAAAATATCGGGATGTTACATTCACCCTCCCTTATAAAGATTCCGTCCCCGGAATCACCGTTTTAAAACCTATACATACAAGGGTACATAGCATACATAATCATTTGCAAGTAGATCTTGATCAACTTTGATCGAACTGATCTTTAACTATCCACATAAAGCTAGTCTTTCTAATTAAATAGAAATTTAATTTCTAAAAGAACTCAAATTCCTCCCTCAAAATTTCTTTAAAAATAATTTACTATATATAATAAAATCATGCAAAAGAAAATAAGAGTTTATCTGAATAATACACAGAGTTGCATTACCATTTTGCCATCGTATCACGGACGATCGTCATGTTGTAGACCCTTGCTGTTGATTTTGTTGGTTTGTTTAACGAGGTCAGTCTGGTGATTGCTAAAGTCCAGCTGCCTGTGCCAGTATTCCCACTTCCTGCCTCCGTCCTCCTCTTCGAACAATCCTTCACCTGGTGTTCAGTCGATCCGCACAGAAAACACCCACTGTTCATCCTAGGATTGGGGCAGTTGGGAGAGATATGGCCCTCCTGCCCGTACTTGTAGCACACGAACTTCCCCTTCAAACATTCCCCCGAGTGGTTCTTTCCACAATTCTTACACTGTACTGTTGTCTTCTTAACACCTTCTTATTTTACCTGCACACTTCCAAAACTGCTCCCCTTCCTCTTGCTACTACCACCCCTATTCCCACTATTAATTTCCACCTACCCAGCTCCTTCGGTCTTACCCTTATTCTTTCTCTCCTTGTTGTAGAGGCTTATAGCCTCACTCCCCTCTTCAGCAATAATCACCTTCTCCATGAGTGCTGCAAATGTAGGAATCTGCAACACCGCCACCTTGTTGTAGAGCCAGGGTTTTAATCCCAGCTCAAACCTTCTCGCTTTCCTAGCCTCCGTATCAACTTGATGAGGGGCAAACCTAGCTAACTCATTAAATTTCGTGGCGTATTCTGACACCGTCATGTTTTCCTACTTCAACTCTAAAAATTTTACCTCCATCCTAGCCTGCATACTAGGTGAAAAATAGTTTTCGAAAATAAGTGTTTTGAACTTATCCCATGTAACTACACCTTCTACTGCCCTCACCTGATTCGCTTCCCATGAAAAGTTTGCCTCCCCCTTCATCATGTAAGTGGCAAAAGCAGTTTTCTGCCCTTCAGCTACCCTAGCTACCATGAATGCTTTTTCAATCTCTTTAACCTAAGTCTGGGCTTCAATAGGGTCAGTTGTACCTTTAAATTACGGCGGTCCTACAGCCTTAAAGTCTTTGAAGTTCGCCAAGCGGTTATCCGGCTGATTTCCAGCGACTGGTATTCCTTGCTGCATAGCTTGTGCTACCATATTTACAAAGTGCTGTATCGGGTCTACTTGTTGTTGTCCCTCAACGTTGTTGACAGATTCTTCTGCCCTTTGATTTCGAGTTTGACGTCTTGGCGGCATTATCTGGTTAAATAAAATCATAAATTTAACTTACATTCTAAATCTTATCGCATAAGATGAGTATATTAAACTCGTTTCATTACTCAAACATAGGTTTATATTCATTTAACGAATATTTTACATAGCATAACACATAATGCTTTAAACATCAGTTATCCCTTTGGGACCACAAAAGTCAGGATTTAGAGTCTTGACTAATATAAAAGTTGGGAACATTACACTACACACACATACTTATCATAAATATTACATTTAACACACCTACACAATACAATCTATACTACCTATTTATTACACCGTTTTCTTGGACAACCTTTCGGCTGATGACCTTCTATCCCACAGATAAAACATGCTCATGGTTTATAGTCAGGACAATACAGAGTGGTATGTCCTTCATAGCCGCAAAGGTAACATATTCTTTTCCCTTTCTTCTTATCAGGTTTTCCTAAGTCATGGTCTTTAATCTTTCTTTTCCCCTTCTTGTTCGGAGCTGCACACGATGTGTTGTTTGAGGCTCCCATCTGATCAATTTGGATTTTAAGCTTATCCTGTTCTTCCATTGTTTCTATTAACGCCTATCACAATTGACTATTTAACAACTTTTCTATCTCCCACAGCCTTTCCAGAGAAGAAACCTTGTTCCTCAGATCCTGCACCTCCGTTGATGCTTGATCAGCTTCAACTTTAGTGTCCGAATCGCTATCTATCAGCTCCACCATCTCCGGATCTGGTACTACGTTTTCTATAATAACCACCTCGTCTGAGTTGTTTGCATCGTGAGCCTCCATTTCAGCTATTGGCTTCGATATCAGCTCGGGTGTATGGATTTGATCATTCTTCATGCTATAAGCATATAACAAGCCTTTTCCACCATACATCTACACACATAAATTATCTTGATTAGCATATAGAATATACACACAGTAAGTAATAGTTTTATATAAGTTATCTTTTATTTTATTTGACGATGAACTTAGTCAATTCATCTCTTTTTAAACTCTATATGAGTTATTTATATTTTCAACGTTTTCCTCTGTTCTAAGGTTATAGCCTAAGGTCTAACCCACCTAAGGTTTTTAACCCTAAGCTCTGATACCAACCTGTAAGGCCCCCAAATTCGGGTACTTGAAACTCAAACTCGGTGCTTCACGATACCATTTCTATGAGCGAAATGATACTAATAATAATAACAATAATATAAAGATCAACTTAATTTACATATTTATCAGAGTCTGAATCCCAAGTACGTAACCTTTAAACATTCATTACAACCCATGATAGATAATATATATCATATTTATCTTAATAAAGTCTAAACTATTACATAATATATAGCATAACACTTATTCAGCAACTTTCCCTTTTCCTTTGTTTTTAGCAGAGCTCTCACAGTTGTTCACCTTTATTTGAAAACATTTAAATTAAGCAAGGATGAGCATTTGAGTGCCCAACAAGTAATAGCAATTATATATATAAAATTTGAAAGAATTTAAATATTTTCTTTATACTACCCCTTCTACAACGATTCAACAATTTGTGAAGTAATGCATACCAATGATAATAATATATAAATTCTATACCAAATTTTGAAACTACGCATCGACTATAAATAGGGTTTAGGTGACATGTTATGAACATTGTTTTCAATTTTCAAATAGGTTAAGCAGAAATTCATCCGTAAACCGCCATAACTTACTTGGCAATGCGGGTGATCGTCGGCCGTTATGCTACGCATTGATCAATCAATACTACTGCAAGAAACGAGGGTATCGTTCACTCTGTCCGCCAAGTAGCATAAAAGCTTTCCCGTGTAAGGATGTTCATACTTGTCTGGGTTCCAAATCAAAGGTTTTATCTTGTTCAACAATAATCTATAATTCAACATATATGTATATGGGTAATTGACAATGGTATATCAACACGTGATTAAATACAATGATTATCCAAGTGGGGACACTTGTATAACCATTTATAGAAATTAACGAACAGAATATATATATCTGAATTACTATATACTAAATGTTGATAATCAATGAGCGTATATAATATAGGGTTAATAATATAGCATAATAATAATATAATTCTGAAACTTCTTACTCATGTCCATTGCATAAAGGAAATGCAAAGGTAAGATACTTGCCTGATGCGCTGCTTACAGTTCGTAACTTAGTTCTATCTTTTATATCACGACCTATCATTAATCTGATCATTTTACTGATTAGAATAATATATTATAACACATAATACTGCTTATTGCAGTCAGCACATAACCTAATCACATTGTCACCCATGTTTAACAACCATTGAATCACAAATAATCACATATCTAATTAAATTATCTAAGTCCAGATCAATTTTTGAAATATGTCGATTAATAAATGACTTTATTTGGTAATAATCGAGTCTAAGACTCGTCACCGTAACTTAGTATTAGTATATTATTTTTTAAATGACTTAATATAATTTTAAAATATTTATTATAATTTATCATGAATTTTCAAACATCGGAATCATTATTAAATGATTTAAATTTTAAACAATTCTATTATCATTAATATTTAATTAATATTAAACTATTAATGAAATTATTTCCAAAATATTAAAGTTATTTATTCTAACTCAAAATACTTTTAAAGTATTAATATTACCCTTAAATGATTTTTAAACACTTAAAATCATTCTTAAATAATTACCATTAATATTAAAGTATTAATGTTTTATTTATCAAAATATTAAAAGTCATTAATTATAACTTAAAATATTTTTAATTCATTTATATCCTTTTTAAATGATTTTTAAATTAATAAAACCATTTTTAAACTATTAATTTAATATAATTATTAAATAAATTTAATATCATTAATAATAAATTAATAATCATTAATATTAAGTTATTAATGAAATTATCCTTTAAATATTAAAAGTTATATTTTATAACTTAAAATAATTTTAAACACTTTATTTTCATTTAAAATGATTATTATAATATTAATATCATTTTTAAACTAAATTATTTAATATAATTATTAAATAACTTTAATATAATTAATAATAATTAATTAATGAAATTTATCTTTAATTATTAAAAGTTATATTTTATAAATTAAAATATTAATAAATACCTTTTTTATCATTTAAAATGATTTTTAATATAAAAATCATTTTTAATTAATTTATTTAATGTATTTAATAAATAAATAAAATATCAATAATTTCCAAATAAATATTAATATTTATGAAAAAATATGTCAAATTATTAAAAGTTAATTTTTTATAACTTAAAATAATTTTTAAAATTAATGTTGTAATTTTCGAAATTTATTTACTATTTTTAAATGATTTTTCAAAATTTAAATAAATATAATTATTAAATCTGTCACTATAGCCTTTAGCGACAAAAAGCGTCGTCGTAGGTGTTCTTGAGCCCTCAAGAAAATTCATAGCAGTGAACAAGTGAGCACGTTTGACCACGTGTCGATCTTAGCTCGTTAAGTTTCTCGGATTTCTGCTTGTCATACCTTGTAGTACTAGTAACATACTACAAGCTCCAACAATCAACATGATCACAAAGTAACTAACAAAGGAGATCTAATCGTCCAAAGTGGCTGTCAGAGCTGTTCTTCATTTCTGGGTTACCCAGAAATGAATAACAGTTCGAGTATGCATATTTGGGCTTCCACAACTTGGGATCTAGGTGCTGTTTTAGTGATTTAAGAGGTCCAGGTTATAGAACACGTGTAGTACTACAGATCTATCACCAAACATTATCATAAAAACAACATAATAGCCAAAACATGTCCGGTCAAACCATGTCAGAATCCACGCTTATGAACTTTCTGGGTTACCCATAAAGCTCATCCGTGAACTTCTGCTTGGTTTGACCATCCCCCAAATTCCAGTATGATGGTGATAAAACCGATCTAAGAGCATCAAAATGTAGTATAACTATCAAATAAGAACCATATCACAACAACAAACACAAATCAACAATAAGTTACGAGATCAGAAGCCTCAAAATTCTTGTCAGACCATTTCTGGGCAAGATATGGGTTACCCAGATTTTGTCCAGTCATGATCGGTCAACGACTTTTGACTAACAATAACTTGCAATCTGTTGAAGATATGACCTTGATTCAACTTCCAGAGTAAAGATCTTATATCATATTACAAGATCAAAGCTACAAACAATAAAAATACATAACAGAGAAAGATTGGTGGCCACTGACATTCGTTGTCATACCACAAAGAATTTTTTTTTACAGTTTTTGAAGAACATTAAATCTGAGTCTCTAGATGTTATGGATCTAACATCTAGCAACCCAGATCATGATTATACACTACTAACAACATATTTTAACACTAAATCATAACATCTAACAAAGGATCATTGGACAGATTTTGAATTTAGGGTTTAATACCTTTCTTTGATAAATTTTGATTTCTAGCTTCTTGATCTGTTAGTAGTATTCGTGGGGCTAGTCTTCGGATCTGATCTAGCAAATATTTTTGTGGGTCTTGAGCTTGAGAGAATTTGGTTGAGTGTTTGAAAAAAAATGGCTAACAAATGAATTCTTTCTCTCTTTTAATCTATTTATACTTCATAGATTCAATGTATCTAACATGCAAGGTGTCAATAGAGATAAGCTTGAATGAGTTTTAGGCATGTGCTATAAATCTAGAGTGGTGACTTGCATTCTAGCTCATTAAATAAATACCAAAAAGGCTATTTTAGTAAACTAACAAAGTATTTTAAGGGTATTTTTGTCCATGATGCTTGAATCTAGGTTAAAATCAATAGATCTTCAACCTTAAGGTTTCCCAAATAATTTCTAGGGTTTAAAAATTTAATTTTAAAGTTTAATAAAATTTTAATTTAACCACACTAATTAAAATTAGGGGTTTTAATAGAAAATTAGGGTTTTAAAATAATTTGGGTTCCTAAATAATAATTAGGGTTTCTAATTAACCTTACATTCTATAATACTCAACATTAATCAAATAACACAATTTCTTACCAATCACAAACTCCGGTTTGAGTTTCAAGTTACGATTTAACACAATAAAATTAGGGTTTTCAAATATTGTACCATTATTGACTAATCATTAACAGTACGTACATACCGTACATATTTATAGCACTGAAAAAACAAAATATACTATTATTATATTATTATTCTCATTCCTTGATAAAAATCCAAAATTAGGGTTTGGATTCCATATCCGATTATTCTTCAATATTTAACCTTATTAATTAAGGTAAAATAATTAACTTATTAATCTGTTCTAAAATTCATATAATAAAATAATTATTATAATTATTCAAAGAAATCATTTCCTATATTATTTAAATAATATGAAACTATATTTTCATGAAAATAATTAATAAAACATTTCTACAATAAAAGAAATTATTATAAGAATATACTTTTTAATAATCAATAATTCTAAAATAAAATTATTTGTAAATATTCATGTAATAAATATATTTTTATTTACCACATAAATACATATATACATTATCTTGTACAAATCCTCATCTTTAAAATAAAAAAAAATTATACGTAATATTTTCTTATTTATTTATATAGAAAATATCTGGTTGTTACAATCATACTAATCAACAGTCCATCTATGCACATAAGCTAAAGATAACTTTCATCACAATATAAGTATGAGAATGATGACAATGATATAAGCATTCAATTAAATGAAAGCAAATGATAAATTTTAAAGATTCATAATTTAATCTATCCAGTATTCACTAATGTCTAAATTGTCAACATGATACTGCTTTGTGGAGTAAAATTCAAGAATAATATCTATGTATCAAAAATATTTTGGACAGAAAAGAAATCAATTTTTCGGGTGAATAGTAACTGGGTGAATAGTACCACGTGAATAGTACTTTGTGAATAGTAACTCGACATGAAAAGTACCCCAAATACCCGAGTGAATAATATTTGAGTGAATAATAACCTGTGAATAGTAACTCGTGAATTGTACCCCGACATGAAAAGTGTCCCGAATACCCGAGTGAATAATATTATAGTGAATAGTAACTGGGTGATTTGTAACCCATGAATAGTAACTCGTGAATAGTACCCCGATATGAAAAGTGTCCTGAATACCCAAGTGAATAATATTATAGTGAATAGTAACCGGGTGAATAGTAACCCGTGAATAGTACCCCGGGTGAAAGTATTGATATTTAATAGGAAAGTTCAGATCAATATTCCAATGAAACGATAATGGATGAAGCGCAAAACTTCAAGGATATCCCACTAATTTCAGGGATTATAGAAGCAATACTTACCATAGTAAGTTTAGATTTAAGAATATGAAAAGAAATAACATACGAAACTACAAATGGATTTTCACCCGTCATACGGTACGTAATCCGCGTAGACAGGTTATTCCGACATATTAAAGGATGAATACGAAAAGTAGTATTCCTTATGAATATGAAAGAAATAATATCCCTTACGAATACAACAAATAATATCTCTTACCTTAGTAGAAAGCTGGATACTGCAAAAGTGAAGTAGCAGAATACTCTTCTTCTTGCTCTCTATGGTTTCTCTCTCTATAGTGTCTCTTATGAATCTCAGTGAATTAGTGAGAATGAAAGAAGAATTAAGCTTCTATTTATAGGAGAATGGACTAAATAGTAACTTATTCATGAACGGTCCAGATTGATTTACTATTAGAACGGATGGTCCATATTGATTACTATTAAAACCAAAACCGACGGTCCAGATTGATTTACTTTTAAAACCACCACCGACGGTCCAGGTTGATTACTTTAAAAACCACCATCAACGGTCCTGATTGATTTACTATTAAAACCACCACCAACGGTCCAGATTAATGTATTATTAAAACAACCACTGACGGTCCATACTGATTTACTATTAAAACCACCATCAATGGTCCAGATTGATTTAACTTATTACACTTTGGTACCCCTAAAGTTTTCTAAGTTTGCAATATTCCCCTCTAACTTTTTTAATTCACTTATCTTCAATAAACACATTTTTAATACTTCAACAATTATTCATCACTAATATTATAACTCACAGTATTTAACAACCAGATCATTCTCGGGAAGAGGGGCTTTCCAATAAGGATTTCTCCTATTGGCGCCATGATTAGGTGACCAAACCTCTCCTCGATGAGAACTTTCTAGACATTGTCGAGATTGTAAATAATAATATGAATAACTTTGTTGTCTCAATTATTGATTTAATAATATAAAATATTATGTAGATGATATTGTTACAATAATTGAATCAAATAACGTGAGATACTATGCAACAATTACTGTAGCAATAATTGAGTAAACTAAGTGGCTTCTTATGTAAGCATTAATAATCAATACAGTGTGCTACTATGCAACCACGCATATTACTGTACTTTTACCACCGGGTAGTTCAACAGTTAATGGTAAAACTTTCGCCGTTATTTTTATAAAAAGATATTTCTGTCGTTTTCGAACTACGAAAATACTTCCGTTGTGGGGTCCACCAATGATTGTACAATCGTACTAATATTCCCTGTTAAAACGAATATTCCCCGACCAATCGAATATTCCCCGACACAACGAATGTTTTATATCAACTTGCTTACTTTGCAAAATTTTCAAATATCACCCTTAACTTTAAACTTTTATCAATTTAACCATTTATTAAATAGAATAATAATTATAAGAAAATTAGATACTTTCATTTCATATAATTAGGGGTCTTACAACCTCCCCTCCTTATGAAATTCGTCCTCAAAATTGGTGTACGTACCTGGTATGACGAAGAGGTGAGGATACTTTGATTTCATTTCAGATTCTAACTTCCAGGTCATTTCCTCAACATCGTGGTTTCTCCACAAAACTTTGACTTGAGGTGTAATCTTAGAGCGTAGAATATGTTCCTTCTTATCTAAGATTTTAACAGGTACCTCTTTATACGTTAAATCTTCTGCTATTTCATCCGGTTCTAACTCAATAATGTGGTTCGGGTCTTCCATATATTTACGTAACATAGATATGTGAAAAACATTATGAACACGAGACATACTTGGCGGTAACGCAAGTCTATAAGCCACAGTTCCTACTCGATCGAGGATTTCGAATGAGCTTTCCTCTCTTTCCAATGAATCTTGTAACTCCTTTCCATAGAGCAACACGTAACAACACATGATCTCCAACATTGAACTCCACGTCCTTTCGATGAAGATCAACATAACTCTTTTGTCGATCTTGTGAGGTTTTTATACGTTGTCGGATCATTTGAATCTTTTTTGTAGTCATACGTACCAACTCCGGTCCCAACAACGTTGCTTCACCCACCTCGTCCCAGCATACTGGAGAACGATACTTGCGTCTGTATAACGCCTCAAATGGAGCCATGCCAATACTTGCTTGATAACTGTTGTTGTAGGAGAATTCCACTAATGGCAAGAACTTGTCCCAACTTCCTTTGAAGTCAAGGACATAGAGTCTTAATAAATCATCAAGAGTTTGAATAGTCCTCTCCAACTGCCCGATCGTTTGAGGATGATATGCTGAACTAAATCGTAAATCCGTGCCCATAGCTTTTTGCAAACTAACCCAAAATCTTGAAGTGAATCTTGGGTCTCGATCAGAAACTATGGATACTGGCATGCTATGCAGTCTTACAATCTCATTTATGTACATACGAGCAAGACGTTCAAGTGTATAAGTTTCTCGTATCGGTAAGAAATGAGCAGACTTAGTCAATCTATCAACAATGACCCAAATTGCATCTATGCCTTGAGAAACCTTGGGAAGACCAGTAACGAAATCCATGGTAATGTGCTCCCACTTCCATTCTGGAATTTCAATTAGTTGCAATGGACCTTTTGGCACTTGATGCTCTGCCTTGACTCGTTGACAAGTTAGACACCTTGAGATAAACCCCGATATCTCTCTCTTCATATTGCTCCACCAAAATGTATGTCGAAGATCACGATACATTTTGGTACTCCCAAGATGGATTGCAAACGGTGTGTTGTGCGCCTCCATCATAATTTTATACTTCAAGCCAGAATCGTTAGGAACATAAAGTCTGGAGTTGACTCGAAGTATTCCTTCTTCATCGATTCTTGCTTCCAGAATAGCACCTTCTTGCACTTTCTTCTTCATACGCATTAGCTCCAGGTCTTTAGCTTGAGCAGTTTTAACTTTATCGATTAAAGTCGGTTCTACTCGTATATTCACCATCATCACATGGGTCCCTAGAGTCTTTAACTCTATCTCCATCCTTTGTAAGTCATACAAAATGGGCCTTTGCGTTGACAATATCGCACTCGTACCCGCATATGATCTTCTACTCAATGCATCAGCTACTTTGTGCACTTTTCCAGGATGGTATTGAATGGTATAATCATAAATCTTTCAACAGCTCAAGCCATCGTCTTTGCCGCATGTTGAGTTCCTTTTGAGTGAAAAAATATTTGAGGCTTTTATGATCTGTATAAATCTCCACTTTCTCTCCATACAGGAAAATGCCTCCAAATCTTAAGCGCAAAAACGACAGTTGCCAACTCTAGATCATGAGTAGGATAATTTCTCTCGTATTCTTTGAGTTGTCGTGAGGCACAGGCTATGACTTTCCAATGTTGCATGAGAACACATCCTAAACCTTTGCCTGAAGCATCACTGTAGATGACAAATCCCTCCGAACCAGATGGTATTGTCAGAATAGGTGTTGAAATGAGTCTCTTCTTGAGCTCTTGAAAACTCTTCTTACATTCTTCTCCAACCAAATTTTGTATCTTTTCGAGTCAGCTGAGTTAATGGAGTAGCAATTCGAGAAAACCCTTCTACAAATCTCCGATAATAACCAATTTAAGCGAGAAAGCTACGTACTTGATCCATCGACTTGGGTTGCTCCCAGCTTTGAATTGCTTCAATCTTTACTGGGTCAATAGATATTCCATGATTTGATATCACATGCCCAAGGAATACTACTTCCTCAAGCCAAAACTCGCACTTCTTCAACTTGGCATAAAGCTTGTTTTCACGAAGCTTTTGGAGTATCAACCTCAAGTGTTGCTCATGATCTTCACGGATTTTGGAATATATGAGGATGTCATCAATAAAGACGACTACAAAATGATCCAAATATTCCTTGAATACTCGGTTCATCATATCCATGAAGGCAGTAGGAGCAATAGTCAATCCAAAAGACATAACTAAGAATTCATAATGCCCGTACCGAGTTCTGAAAATAGTCTTTAGAATGTCATCAGTTTTAATATTTAACGGATGATATCCGGAATGAAGATCGATCTTTGAAAAGAACTTGGCGCCTTGCAACTGGTCAAATAGGTCATCAATGCGAGGCAACGGGTACCTATTTTTGATGGTGACATGATTCAACTCCCGATAATGAATATAAAGTCGCATATTCCCATCTTTCTTCTTTACGAATAGAACAGGAGCACCCCAAGGAGACGTACTAGGACGAATGAAACCGATGTCTAACAATTCCTGAAGTTGGGTCTTTAACTCCTGAAGTTCAACAGGAGCCATTCGATATGGGGCTTTGGAAATGGGTTTTGTACCGGGTTCAAGGTCGATACAAAATTTAATTTCATGCTCTGGGGGTAGGCCAGGAAGTTCTTCAGGGAATACGTCAGGAAATTTATTAACAATAGAAATATCATTCAAGACTGACGTATTTTTGTTTAAATCCGTGACATGAGCTAAGAAAGCTTGACATCTATTTTTTAATAAACGAATAGCTTTATGGCTTGAAATGACAGTAATTGACTTTAATGGTTTGGTTGCTTGAATTCGCATAATAGGTTGGTTAGGAACATGAAAGCTAATCACCTTACGAAAATAATCAATTTTAGCATGATGAGTAGTCAACCAATCAATTCCTAAAATCACATCGAATGCAAGTATTTTTAAAGAGATAAGATCGAAAGGTAACGTGCGGTTACCGATTTGAATCAAACAAGACTTATAAATAGTAGATGTAATAAAGGTTTCCCACAATGGAGTTTCAACCGATAAGTCAAAGTCTAATTTCTCTGGAGTCAAATTTAAACGTTGAGCACAAGTAGGAGAAATAAAAGAATTGGTAGAACCAGTATTAAATAAGGTATAAGCTTCGCAAGAGTTTATGATTAGCTTACCCGTGATCACCTCGTTCGGATTCCTCGCTTTTTGGGAGGTTACAACAAACGCTCTCCCTTGAACTACAGTTTTTGTCTTGTCTGGGATGGCCTTTGATGCTTCCATTCTAGCTGGACTTGACTTTGGTGCCCCACAAAATTGGGCTAGGTGACATTCTCTTCCACAATTGTAACATGCTTTGGACTACTGCGTACAGTTTGGACTGATATGTCCCTCCCCTCCGCATTTGAAGCATATGATAAGTGGTCATTCTCCTTCCTTAACAACGGGTGCTGATGTTGACGTCTTTCCATCATTGTTGAATCTCCTCTTCTTGAAATGTCCACTTTTATTGTAATGACCGTGATTACCACCAAAGTGGTTACCATTTCTGGCATGTTGATTCCCTCCACGTTTGTTGTCAACGCTTCGATTCCCTCCACTGGTATTATCATTTTGTCGACGGCTTTCTCTTGGTTGGGTTGGCTCGTTATCGCGGTCCAATAACTTAGCCCTTTTTACAACATCTGAATACAAATACAGTTTATGAGAAATTAGATACTGACGTATCTCAGTTTTCAAACCTCTTAGAAACATCTGCGTCATTCTCTCCTCATTATCAACCAAGTGCGACGCAAACCTGGACAACTCGGCAAACTTAGCTTCATACTGCGACACGGTCATATTATTCTACTCTAACTTGATGAGCTCTACCTCTTTCATGTGACGAATACTTTCGGGAAAGTACTTGTCGTTGAATAGTTCTTAGAACTTCTCCGAAGACATCTTGGTCTGGCGGAGTTGAGACGCTTTACCGATTTCCACCGATGAATGCCTCTCCTCGTAATATAAAGGTGGCAAAGGGAACCTTTTGCTCCTCCGAGCATCCCAAGACATCAAATATCTTCGTGATCTGCTTTATCCATGTCTCCGTCTTAAGTGCTTTTGGCTCTCTAATAAACTCCGGTGGTCCCAGCTCCTTGAACTGCTTGGCGGTGACCGTCCGAGAGTTGCCAGTGTTTCCACCTGCATTTTGGACAGGAGTCGCTCTCGCCTGATGTTGCATGAATTGCATAAAGCTTCTGAACATCCCATCATTCATCATTTGATCAGTGTTGTTGTTTACGTGATGATTATTGTCTTCCTGTTGTACATTATCCTGGGTATTGATCGTTAGTGACTCAACGGTCTCATGTGCTTCATTGTTGATCTCAACATTTTAAGATGCCATTTTCAAACACTGCCACAAAACAAGGGTTAATTGACATATCACATATTATCCCTATACTCTGACCGACCAATTAAATACCAGCGAAGGAATTCTTCGTCTCTCCCCTCCTAGTTCTTGTCTCACATCTCAGCCAGGGATCATATCCCTAAGCTTTGATACCAACTGTGACGCCCCCAAAATAGGTATACATCACCCATCTTGGGTCGCCAAATACATGGTACAGAATACAAATACAAACTTAATTATACAACAAGAGCTGAGAGTTTTTACACGAATATTGCCTCATAGACAGTATCCAAACTCAAATTCAATCCTCATTACATTTATTATCACACTAAATAGTGAGGATTTCTAAAACAGCCATCTCGGACCATCACTCCATTCCCCGACTAGTTCTGGCTACGTTCTCATTTCCTGAAGAGAACAATGGAAGTAAAAGGGTGAGCTCAACTAGCCCAGTAAGAAATATTATGACTAAGATAATGCAGAATAAGTTATCATTAGCCTTCAACAATGTTAAATTGATAGAATATAATCGACAACAAGTTTAACTGCAGCGAAATAAGCAATCCATTAGAAGAGTCAAGTAGAGCATGATATCTACTATCTTCTATGATTTAAAAAGGTTTTTCATCAACTTTTATCGTTGAGACTCAGCTTAATAAATAAACCACATCATTAAATCATCCCTGCACTACGGGCCAAGGATATTCATGTAATCATCAATGGTCATGATTATATTGAATAATCTCTAGTCATAATCATACGAATCAACAGTCCATCTATGCACATAAGCCAAAGATGAATTTCATCATAATATAAGCATGAGAATGATGACAATGATATAAGCATTCAATTAAATGAAAGCAAATGATAAATTTTAAAGATTCATAATTTAATTTATCCAGTATTTAATAATGTCCAAATTGTCAACATAATACTGCTTTGTGGAGTAAAATTCAAGAATAATATCTATGTATAAAAAATATTTTGGACAGAAAAGAAATCAATTTTTTGGGTGAATAGTAACCGGGTGAATAGTACCCTGTGAATAGCAACCCGACATGAAAAGTACCCTAAATACCCGAGTGAATAATATTTGAGTGAATAGTAACCGGGTGAATTGTAACCCTTGAATAGTAACTCGTGAATTGTGACGAACAAGATTTTTTTAATTTAAATCTTAATATTTATTGAATTAAATAAATTTTTTTGATGATTTAATTATTAGATTAAATAATTAATTGATGCAATTGTGATAGATTAATTTAATAATATGTGTTATATTTATTAAATTAATGTAGAGAATTTTATTATTCAAAGTTTGTAATTATGTGAGTTTATTAAATTAAAAGAAATATTTAATAAACCTAATGTTATTTTAATTAATGTAATAATTAATTAGAGATTTAATAATTTGATATAATTAATTAATGAGAAAATTAATTATGTGACTATGTGAATTAATAAGAAATTATTATATTTAATTTAATTTAAATTAAATAAGACATTCGAATTAATGTGTAAGGGTGTGACATGATTTAAACTATAGTATAAGAGATTTATTAAATTTAATGATTTTGAACCAATTAAGTCTAGCCAAACATGGCATTTGTGGGAGTTATGGACAGTTAACCCATGATGGGTAACTGACCATAATGCGCGTCAGTTCTTTAATTTATACGACGTCTTCTTCATTCTTCATTTTTCTAAAGTCTAGCAAAGAAATCAGAGAGAGTTCACAGAGAGAAATTTGAGAAGTTTGAGAGAAAATTGTGAGTGTGTAATTAACAATTATTTGTGAAAGGATCATCATTGATCACCTCTTCTGAAACTATACTCTGGGTAATTTCTCCAAAACCAATTTCTCTTTTACGTCATTAAGATTTCATGAAAATGTCTTTCAAAGTTTTTGTTTAATCCTCTGTATTTGGAAAAGTGTATTGTTTATGTGGATATATGTGATAATATGTTAGCATAACATGTTTTACTATAGGTTCCCATATCATTAGTATCATTAAACATGTCGTATATGTTGCTCAAAACTTACAGAGTATAGAATATGACCATATGGCCTTATACGTGATTTTAATATGCCAAACATAAATGATTTTGTAAAATTTACACTCGTATATTATTATGCATGTGAATACGAAGAGACCAAACTTTAAATGAACGGATTTGGTGTTATAACGAATCCGTAGTATTAATTTTCATGATTTATGTTCAAAACCTTCAAGTACAGTGAAATTTACATATTTGAATTATGTAATTATATGTTTTAATGGGTTAAAATCATTCTATAATTGTTGGGTAATGATTATGTATGAATTCTAGCATGTGGGTATGTTAATATAATGAAATTAATGATCATGTAGTGTCCATTTCGCTGAACTTTGTGTTCTTCGTGAACTGGAGAATCAAAATCTGGAGTTTCAGGCCATGGCCAACTCCATAATCGAAGTCTCATGTCCAAGCTTAAGTCTCCGACCAATGCCGCCAAGAGTCCGGCCGTAGTGCCATCGCGTCAAATGGCCTTGAAGTACAAGTATAAAAAGAAATACAATACCACTCTGTAGAATGTCCAAAAATGAATTTTTAAAAATGTTTAAGTCTAGCAATGTGGTATTAACATAATTTAATAAACATAGAAATATGTTAGAAGTATAATGAGATGTTAAAATAGATACTTAACATGTAAATAACATAATTGCATGTGGATTAAATTATTGAATACATAATTAGCTTGTTAATTGTGAAGTGTAAACTATGTGACAATGGATGTGATAAATTGACTAAGTATAGTCATAACCAAAGTTAGACAAAAAGAATGAAGTTGCTATGATTAGTTACGTTACAATTGACTGGTATTGTGAACGTAAATGATATGTAGGATTTAAATCAAGGAACGAGTTTAATTAACGTGTAATCTACGCACGAGGCAAGTTTCCTAACCCTACTTGTTATCATTATTCAAGTTATAAATCAAGTTCATTTGTTATGTTAAAGATTTACTATCTTGTCAAAGTATGATTCTGTTATACAATAATTGTCCTATTGTATACCTCTTGAGATTATTATTCAATTTAATTACCATTTATTGTTAAATCTTGTTAGACTAGTGAACCCTCATTTAATTCAACTAGTCCATAGTTGATGAACATTATAAATTTCAGAACCTTTATTGATTTATCCAAACCAAACTTCCTTTGGTGCGGACTCTAATATCAAACTGAGATGAACAATCCTGTATAGGGGTTATTTATGCGTTAGCGTTAAGATATTGTGCACAGTATGGTACTAAGGGCTGATCCCCCTAAGTACGAGAAGAAGAGTCCATAATCTTAAGACTGTTAAAGGGTTCAAGTATAACCCTTGATAACCTAGGACATAGTTCAAGGTCTTATGACCCTCAGAAATCTTTTGATTCTTGTTATTCATTCTTGATTCAAAAGTTGAGCTATTATTTCAGAAGTCTTTGATTCACACGCATGTTATTATACATTATTATTTTATTATTTTACTTGTGGGCAATAGTGCTCACTCTTGCGTAATAATAACATTGCAGTTAAGAACGAAAGGTCCGACCAGCCTTCTACTAGCAAAGGCAAGGGCAAGATTAACAAGTGATGAAGACTTATTGTTTTATATGATGATGTATTTCTGTTTAAGACTTAAGTTAATGATGTTTTTAAGACTTATTTGTTTATGTTTCCGCACAGATGTTTAAGGTTAGTATGACCTGGGCTTATGTTTATTATTCAGATGTTGTAACCCCATAAGGGGAAGATTTATTTCTATATATTGCATGGGTTGCATTTATTATGGGTATATAGATAGATGATGTTTGTACAGTGAACACCAAATCCCGTGGAATCGAAGTACCTGGATTTGGGGGTGTTACAGGTTGGTATCAAAGCTGTAGGTTATGAACCTTAGGTGGGGGAACAACCTTAGGTAGTAGCCTTATTGGAAGAACATAGTGATGGAAAACTCTTATCGAGTTCTAGGAAATGAATTTTTGTAATTCATTGAAAATAATAAAAGACTTTATGTGCTTATGTGTTAAATTATGTGCTCACTAGTACGACTTAATAACTAAAACTTAAATTTTTGTTGTCAGGATGTCGGATGTTGGAGGAACTAGACGAACTGGGGAGGAGGAGCCCCGGGACATTCATGTCATTAGGGAGCAGTTGGTACAGATAGAGCCATCTCCTTTGATCACTGTTGTTGGTCAGGAGCATGAGCCTGAGACTGATCCAGAGGAGGATCTTGAGGAGGAATTTAAAGAGGAAGAGGAAGAAGAGGAGTTTCCATAGCACTCCATTGATGATGAAATGTACGACGCGTTATACGACCGTAACGTAGAGTTACGAGACGATGTCCAGGATCTGACTGAGAAGGCTATTATTCAACAGATTACTCTAGAGCAGAAGGAGAGGGAGATTTCGACTCTTCACTCACGACTGGGAAATGTAGAATGGGATTTGGTCCACGAGAAGGGTCAAACCAAAGATAAGACCGAGGAGATAGAGAAGTTGAAGAAGGAACTGAAGGAAAGCTCTGAAAGACTGATCATAGCAGAGGAAGGCTGGGTAAGAGAGTCACGTCGTGCTGATCTTGCAGAAGAGGATGGTCGTGCAAAGAAGGCGAAGCATGGGGAGACATACTCTACACTTAATCATGCAATGGATGTGGCCCAGGATCGAGTTTTGAGGTACCCCATCCAGTTCGAAGGACTTCCATCGTACATGCTGGATTGCAGGACGATGTCTCACATCATAGAAGAGGAGCGTAGCAAGACTATTCAGTGCCTTGACAGACAGTAATAGAATTTGTTTGCTTATGTGAGAAACTTATCTAGTACTTAGATGTAAATTCCGATGTAGTTATAAACAAAGGAATATTTTAATATTTAAATCCTGTAGACTCTTTATCTCAGGATAGTTGATGTAAATAGCAGTGATGCTATCATTTGATGTAAAACTTTTGACTTGAATGAATATATATTAAGTTGTTTGAGTTGATGTGTTAAATAATTATATTAAATTATTGAGTTAAGTCTTAACTATTTAGAGAATTTAATAGAGATTTAATAAGCATATATTTTAACATAAATATGGCGCCAAGAAGAAGATAACAACGTCAACCAGCTCAGGAAAAGTCAACAAATAACAACAATAATGCCAATGCTAATCCCGTTCAGCAGTTAGTTAACTTACTGACTAGAGCAATGAATAATCAACCTTAAGCTCCACCAAATACTACGTTTAAAGATTTCAATGCGGTGGGACAGCCAGAGTTTAAAGGTTCCATGAACCCGATCGAGGCTCAAACGTGGGTTATGGAAATGGAGAAGGTTTTCAACGTTGCTAAGGTTAGAGAAGACCAGAAGACCGCTTTTGCAACATTTATGCTAAAATCTGAAGCTAGCTATTGGTGGCAAGCAAACAAAGTTCGTGGAGGTGAAGGTGTAATTACTTGGGAGAGATTCAAAGAGATGTTTTTTCGAGATGTATTTCCCGACCAGCTCACAAAACCAAATGGAGGTTCAATTTCTGGAATTGAAGCAGGGGAATATGACCGTACCTGATTATGCGGCTAGATTCAACGAGTTGGCGAGGTTCGCCCCTTATCAAGTACACACGGACGAGAGAAAAGCCAGAAGATTCGAACAAGGACTAAAGCCTTGGGTATATAGTAAAGTATCAATGATTCAGATAAACACATTTGCCGGAGTATTGGAAATGGCCATCCTCACTGAAGGTGGAAGCGATGCGGTGACCAAGTACAATCAAGATCAGAAGAAGAAGAAGAGTGAAGGTGAAAGAAATAACAAGGTTAGTGGAAGTGGCACATGAGGTGGAAATTTTAATCAGAAGAAAAGGTGGAATGACAACTTATCATCGGGGAATCAACTAGGAAATCAAAAGAAAAGAATCGAGGCATGCCCGACCTGTGGGAAAGCTCATTTGGGAGTTTGCATGAAGGGAAAAAGAGTGTGCTACAATTGTGGTCAGGAAGGCCACATAGCACCTAACTGTCCTAACCCAAAGAAGGGTGCTTGCTTCAATTGTGGTTCGAAGTACAACACTGAAGAAGCTACGTGGGAATTCGAAGATAATATGATAAAGAATTACCCTCATTTATTTACTTAAATTATGTGTAAGCGATTCTGGGGACAGAATCTTTGTAAGGGGGGAGAATGTAACGGGTCGAATTTATTGAGTCGTGATTCTGGGGACAAAATCCTTTTAAGGGGGGAAAGATGTGACGAACAAGATTTTTGTAATTTAAATCTTAATATTTATTGAATTAAATAAATATTTTCGATGATTTAATTATTAGATTAAATAATTAATTGATGCAATTGTGATATATTAATTTAATAATATGTGTTATATTTATTAAATTAATGTAGAGAATTTTATTATTCAAAGTTTGTAATTATGTGAGCTTATTAAATTAAAAGAAATATTTAATAAACCTAATGTTATTTTAATTAATGTAATAATTAATTAGAGATTTAATAATTTGATATAATTAATTAATCAGAAAATTAATTATGTGACTATGTGAATTAATGAGAAATTATTATATGTTATTTAATTTAAATTAAATAAGATATTCGAATTAATGTGTAAGGGTGTGACATGATTTAAACTATAGTATAAGAGATTTATTAAATTTAATGATTTTGAACCAATTAAGCCTAGCCAAATATGGCCTTAGTGGGTGTTATGGACAGTTAACCCATGATGGGTAACTGACCATAATGCGCGTCAGTTCTTTAATTTATACGACGTCTTCTTCATTCTTCATTTTTCTAAAGTCTAGCAAAAAAATTAGAGAGAGTTCACAGAGAGAAATTTGAGAAGTTTGAGAGAAAATTGTGAGTGTGTAATTAACAATTATTTGTGAAAGGATCATCATTGATCACCTCTTCTGAAACTAAACTCTGGGTAATTTCTCCAAAACCAATTTCTCTTTTACGTCATTAAGATTTCATGAAAATGGCTTTCAAAGTTTTTGTTTAAACCTCTACATTTGGAAAAGTGTATTGTTTATGTGGATATATGTGATAATATGTTAGCATAACATGTTTTACTATAGGTTCCCATATCATCAGTATCATAAAACATGTCGTATATGTTGCTCAAAACTTATAGAGTATAGAATATGGCCATTTGGCCTTATACGTGATTTTAATATGCCCAACATAAATGATTTTGTAAAATTTACACTCGTATATTATTATACATGTTAATACGAAGAGACCAAACTTTAAATGAACAGATTCAGTATTATAACAAATTCATAGTATTAATTTTCATGATTTATGTTCAAAACCTTCAAGAACATCAAGAACAGTGAAATTTACATATTTTAATTCTGTAATTATATGTTTTAATGGGTTAAAATCATTCCATAATTGTTGGGTAATGATTATGTATGAATTCTAGCATGTGGGTTTGTTAATTAGTGAAATTTAGTGAAATTAATGATCATGTACGAATTGGAAATCAAAATATGGAGTTTCGCTACCGTGGGCGCCATGACTCAATTGAAGTCTCATGTGGCCATACTACTGTATTGCTGCTTAAACTAACGTAATAGTAATACTAACGTGTAAATACTTAAGTCTTCAACAGAAGGCATACTTGCGCAAGCAACTAAGAGTCCTGAAATACAGCCACTTGTGTAGTAAGTATAAAAGTGGCGCAATAACGCCACTCGATGAATGAATCGTAAACGAATTTTTAAAATGATTAAGTTTAGCAATGTGGTATTAACCTAATTTAATAAACATAGAAATATGTTAGAAGTATAATGAGATGTTAAAATAGATACTTAACATGTAAATAACATAATTGCATGTGGGTTGAATTATTGAATACATAATTAGCTTGTTAATTGTGAAGTGTAAATTATGTGACAATGAATGTGATAAATTGACTAAGTATAGTCATAACCAAAGTTAGACAAAGAGAATGAAGTTGCTATGATTAGTTATGTTATAATTGACTGGTATTGTGAACGTAAATGATATGTAGGATTTAAATCAAGGAACGAGTTTAATTAACGTGTAATCTACACACGAGGCAAGTTTCTTAACCCTACGTGTTATCATTATTCAAGTTATAAATCAAGTTCATTTGTTATGTTAAAGATTTACTATCTTTTCAAAGTATGATTCTGTTATACAATAATTGTCCTATTGTATACCTCTTGAGATTATTATTCAATTTAATTACCATTTATTGTTAAATCTTGTTAGACTAGTGAACCCTCATTTAATTCAACTAGTCCTTAGTTGATGAACGTTCTAAATTTTAGAACCTTTATTGATTTATCCAAACCAAACTTCCTTTGGTGCGGACTCTAATGTCAAACTGAGATGAACAACCCTGTATAGGGATTATTTATGCGTTAAGCGTTAAGATATTGTGCGATGATATGGTACTAAGAAATTTGATCCCCTAAGTACGAGAAGAAGATTCCATAGTCTTATGACTGTTAAAGGTTTCAAGTATAACCCTTGATAACCTAGGACATAGTTCAAGGTCTTATGACCCTCATAAATCTTTTGATTCTTGTTATTCATTCTTGATTCAAAAGTTGAGCTTTTATTTCAGAAGTCTTTGATTCACTCGCATGTTATTATACATTATTATTTTATTATTTTACTTGTGGGCAATAGTGCTCATTCTTGCGTAATAAAAACATTGCAGTTAAGAACGAAAGGTCCGACGAGCCTTCTACTGGCAAAGGAAATGGCAAGATTAACAAGTGATGAAGACTTATTGTTTTATATGATGATGTATTTCTGTTTAAGACTTAAGTTAATGATGTTGTTTAAGACTTATTTGTTTATGTTTCCGCACAGATGTTTAAGGTTAGTATGACCTGGGATTATGTTTATTATTCAGATGTTGTAACCCCATAAGGGGAAGATTTATTTCTATCTATTGCATGGTTTGCATTTCTTATGGATAGATAGATAGATGATATTTGTACAGTGAACACCAAATCCCGTGGAATCGAAGTACCTAGATTTTGGGGTGTCACATGGATAGTACCCCGACATAAAAAGTGTCCCGAATACCCGAGTGAATAATATTATAGTGAATAGTAACCGGGTGAATAGTAATCTATGAATAGTAACTCGTGAATAGTACCCCAACATGAAAAGTGTCCCGAATACCTGAGTGAATAATATTATAGTGAATAGTAACTGGGTGAATAGTAACCCGTGAATAGTATCCCAGGTGAAAATATTGATATTTAATAGGAAAGTTCGGATCAATATTCCAATGAAACGATCTTTGGATGAAGCGCAAAACTTCAAGGATATCCCACTAATTTAGGGATTATAGAAGCAATACTTACCATAGTAAGTTTAGATTTAAGAATATAAAAGAAATAACATACAAAAGCAAGAATGGATTTTCACACCATCATACGATGCACGTAATTAGCGTGAGCGGAGTTATTCAGAGCATATTAAAGGATGAATACGAAAAGTAGTATTCCTTATGAATATGAAAGAAATAATATCCCTTACGAATACAACAAATAATATCCCTTACCTTAGTAGAAAGCTAGATACTGCAAAAGTGAAGTAGTAGAATACTCTTCTTCTTGCTCTCTATAGTTTCTCTCTCTATAGTGTCTGTTATAAATCTCAGTGAATTGGTGAGGATGAAAGAAGAATTTAGCTTCTATTTATAGGAGAATGGACTAAATAGTAACTTATTCATGAACGGTCCAGATTGATTTACTATTAGAACGGACGGTCCATATTGATTACTATTAAAACCATCACCGACGGTCCAGATTGATTACTTTTAAAACCACCATCAACGGTCCAGATTAAATTACTATTAAAACCACCACCGACGGTCAAGATTAATTTACTATTAAAACCACCATCAATGGTCCAGATTGATTTAACTTATTACACTTTGGTATCCCTAAAGTTTTCTAAGTTTGAATTATTCCCCTCTAACTTTTGTAATTCACTAATCTTCAATAAACACATTTTTAATACTTCAACAATTATTCATCACTAATATTATAACTCACAATATTTAACAACCAGATCATTCCCAGGAAAGAGGGGGCTTTCCAATAAGAATTTCTCCCTATTGGTGCGCAATTAGGTGACCAAACCTCTCTTCGACAGAACTTTCTAGACATTTTTTGTATTGAAAATAATAATATGAATAACTTTGTTGTCTCATTTATTGATTTAATAATATAAAATATTATGCAGATGATACTGTGACAATAATTGAATCAAATAACGTGAGATACTATGCAACAATTCTTTGTAGAAATAATTGAGTAAACCGAGTGGTTTCTTACGTAAGCATCAATAATCAATACCTGGTGCTACTATGCAACCAATGCCAGACATCGTATTTTTACCATCGTGTAGTTCAACAAGTTAACGGTAAAACTTTCACCGTTATTTTTATAAAAGATATTTCTTTCGTTTTCTAACTACGAAAATACTTTCGTTGTAGGGGTCCACCAATGATTGTATTGTCCGCAAATTAATATTCCCTGTTAAAGCGAATATTCCCTACCAATCGAATATTCCCCGACACAACGAATATTTTATATCAACTTACTTACTTTGCAAAATTTTCAAATATCACCCTTAACTTTAACCTTTTATCAATTTAACCATTTATTAAATAGAATAATAATTATAAGAAAATTAGATACTTTCATTTCATATAATCCGGGGTCTTACAGCAGCTACAAAAAAGGTACAGGTTTTTGGGAATTCTGCAAAACAGCAAAAATCTGGTTTTCATTTTTTACAGATCAGCGATCGTATGCGGTCGCTGATAGTTATTAGTGACGGCTAAACATTTTGACTGTATCCGCGAACGCATGCGGTCGCTGATAGCAGTCGCTGACACGTGGACCACGTCAGCTTTGGCCCTGGACTATGCTGACTCAGCTTAGCGATCGTATTTGTCATTTCGGTCGCTCATATCGGTTGCCGATAGGTCGATCGCTAGTAGTGGTCGCTGATGTGCATCCCAGCAACCAGATTTTGTGCGACGACTATCAACGACCGAACTCGGTCGTGGATAGCTATCTACGACCGCGTGCGGTTGCTGATAGACGGTCGCTGATAAGCCTTTTCTTGTAGTGTCTCCATGTTAAAAGACCATCAACAATGTTTATACCTGTAACATCAATCAACAGTTCCGATCCACAATCATGTGAATAACTCATAATCATAATTGTGGTTCTAAATTCCTCTTCTCATCGAGGACGAAGATAATTTTCATCACATGACTTTACCTGAAACATCAAAGATCATGGTTATACCAAATCATAATTCTTGTTCATAATTACACTAATAAATTCATCTTTGCACTACGGGCTAAAGATATTCGTCAGTAGTTCATCCTTACACACTGGCCAAAGATATTCAACAACAGGTCATCTTTGCACTACAGGCCAAAGATATTCAACAACAGATCATCTTTACACTACAGGCCAAAGATATTAATATCTCAAAGAAATATATAATAATTTCAGAATTTATATAAACAATAATTATAACCATGTTGATCAAATCACCGTTGCACTTAAGCTAAAGATATTCAATTATAAATTCAATGGTCATGATCATACCAGTCAACAATTCAACTTTGCACTACTGGCCAAAGAGAACCCATAGTCACGATCATACCAATAATCTACCAATCTTTACACTCAAGTCAAAGAGAAATTTCATCACCAGATTATAAAAATGTTATATATGATAATAAAAACAATATGATCAACAACTGTATTTAATTTCAAGAGTAAGATTCATAAATCAACGATTATTTGGTCAGAAAAAGAAACCAATTTTGTCGTGAATAGTAACTCGTGAATAGTAACTCATGAATAGTAACTCGTGAATTATACTCCGTATTCGTACATAGTACCGTATACGTAAATAATGTCATATCCGTATTCGTACATAGTACCATACCAATATTTTGGTATAATGATATTGAAAGAATAACATCATTATAAAGAAAATAACATCCCTTACTATCCCTTACCTCAAAATAGCAGTACTTTTAACTGGAATATCGGATATTATGCTGAAGGAAACTTGCACTGATTAGAAACTCTCAAAGTATCTAAATACTCACAAAATACGCTCGATAATATATAGAGAGAAAACTTATGTTTCTTGTGTGATTTTCAATTCTAACTTAAGCGCCTATTTATAGGAAAATGCTAGAACGCTAAAGGAGACTAAATTAATAAAATATTTTTTTTCTTTCTTCCTACGCTTCCTCCTTTTCAAGCCAGCCATGTTGGAAAAAAAATAGCAGCCCATATGTTTTAAAAACAAAAGTGGGTCCCACCCAATTTTAATAAAAAAAATTAATTTCCAAAACTTCAACAATTCATAATAAATAGCTCTTTTATCAGAAAAATACGAATTTTATGTCCATTCCTTAGGAAATTGAATTCTCTACAACTTTGTAGCTTTACGTTTTTCCAAATTCCAAATGAAAAATGCCCGAAATCCACATACGGACAATTTTCAACATCTCTTAAAATTCATTACAAATCATACTTTAATTTTTAACGGCTCAAAATTTGTGGACATATACTCAACTTATATATGTATAACATATCCAAAAATCACAATGATCCAACGGTCGGATTAAAATTATAACTCCCGCAATAAAGCTTTAAGAACACTAATTTGATTTTCGGACTATAAGTCCCTCGTACCAGTTTCACTAAAACAGTCACCACGAAAAACCACAAAGAATATTTGGGTGATTCAAATTTATACGGTTAACTTATTTACAAGGCTTTCTTTTGATATATGTCTCATCTCATAACTCATTACACACAACGAGTTATGGATTTTACAAAATCAAGTAATAAACTAATGTTTCTGAAAATCCCATATTTTGTTCTTCTTTTGATTTCTAGATTTCTCTCATTTGATTCATGCACCGTGAATTTAGTGTGAAAATATCACCATTATTATATAACCACATTATACATTTATAATGTAAGATAAAATATCAATTTTCAATAATTGACACTTTTCTATAAATTCCTCCATTCTGACAAAATACTGATAAAACACCTCAGCATTAATTCCTTCATTTATATCCACACAAAATAAATATTTCCCTATCCATCATTTATATCCACATAAAATAAATATTTCCCTATCATATAAATTAATAATTAATTATTCACAAATAATATTACAGAATCACAATTATGACAACCAGGTCGTTCCTAGGAAAAAGGGGGCTTTCCGATAAAGATTTCTCCTTATTGGCGCACAATTAGGTGACCAAACCCCTTTCCTAGACAGAACTTCCTTAGACACTGCCAATAATGTTATCTAATAATATTATTCAAATAATATGAATTATTGATATGATAATAGAGATACTGTGCAGTAACAATTATTGAACAACAATAATATAAAATATTAACATAGCAATTATTAAATCCATAAAATAAAATATTAAACTGTAATTATTGTAACAATTATTGAGTAGTGCCTTCTTACGTAAGAATCAATCATTCAAAAATATTGTGCAATACCGTGTGTTACTGTGCAACCACGCGTATTACTGTATTTAAACCACCGAGTATTCCAACAGTATTAACGGTAACCATTACGTCGTTATTTATAAAAACTCAAACTTGTTGTTTTCTTCATCCGACAGTTATTCTGTTATGGGGCCCTCAAATGGATGCGCCGTCGTACGAATATTCTCCGACAGTAAGAATATTCCACGACCAAACGAATATTCCCCAACGACAATAAGTATTTTATAACCATTTGCTTATTAAAAATATTACATATATCACCCTTAACTTTAACCTTTTTATCAATTTAACCATTTACTGAATAATAATAATAATAAAATTGAATACTTTTATTTCATAAAATTTGGGGTCTTACAATCTCCCCTCTTTATGAAATTTCGTCCCCGAAATTTATGTACCTGGTATTTCGAAGAGTTGAGAATACCTTGCTTTTATTTCAGATTCTATCTCCCCGGTCATCATGATTTCTCCATTGCTCATCTCCTGTATTTCAGATATCATTCTAAAATACAGCTTCAAAACAAAGGTTAATTGACATATCACAATTTATCAACTTAAATAAGAAAATTTAGCTTAGGTAGGTCACACACTAGCGAAGGATATTTCTCGTCTCTCCCCTCCTAGTTCTATTCCCTGATCTCCGCCAGAGACCATATCCCTAAGCTCTAATACCAACTGTGACGCCCCCAAACTAGGTCCATTCCACCCAACCTTTTCTGAGTCGCCAAATACATGGTACATAAAATAACTACAACTTTATTACTATAATTGTCGTGCAAAATACAACAACACATATTTTGTGAGTTTTGATACAAATATATATCAACTGTGACTCTCATCCTAACTTTGGATAGCACGTCACAATGACACCTTACATAAAGGTACAGTCAATAACTGTTTTAGAAATTAAAATATTTGGGAAGTGCTTAAGGAAACCTTCGTACATGGGAGGCCATGCGTCTAGGTTATGATAGATATCATATGTCCACAGAATTATCCTTGGTTGACCTAATAGACCCCAAAAAAAACAAGAAGATTGCTATCATATTCTTTCCAATGGTGAGTCTTCTCTTGACATATAATTATCTCTATTGTCTCTAATTGAGCATCATATTTCATCCAAACTCCGAGAATATATAGGTAGTGCTCGTAGATATACTCAGCAAATGGATGTGCACAACCTTGTCTTATAATAACACGAAGTCGCATGTCATTAGACATCTTGTATGATAGTGGCAAAACACCCTTCCAACGTTGGGTTCGCCTCACCCTATTTGATTCACCAAATATAACTACTAAATGATGTATAAAATACAACCCACTTTTCTATACTGTTTAGGGAGAACTTCCATAGCTAGAGACCACCGTTCTATTTCTATGTTACCCCCACTCGACCCAGCTACGCTCTTATTACCTGAAAGGAATTGTGAAACAAAAGGGTGAGCACAAATGGCTTAGTAAAGAATATCATGACTAAAGATAATTAAATTATCAATAGCCTCCATCACTAATAAATCAGAGATTTAGAACATATGGTAGATGATAAAACTTTTCAACCATAGTTGCAGCGGAACGAGCAATCCATTAGAAGAGTCAAATAGACCATAAAGTATATTATCTTCTCCATGTTAAAAGACCACCAACAATGTTTATCCCTGTAACATCAATCAACAGTTCCGATCCACAATCATGTGAATAACTAATAATCATAATTGTGGTTCTAAATTCCTCTTCTCATCCCAGACGAAGATAATTTTCATCACATGTTTTTACCTGAAACATCATAGATCATGGTTATACCAAATCACAGTTCCTGATCATAATTATACTAATAAATTCATCTTTGCATTACGGGCCAAAGATATTAGTCAACAGTTCATCTTTACACTACTGGCCAAAGATATTCAACAACAGGTCATCTTTGCACTACAGGACAAAGATATTCAATAACAGATCATCTTTGTACTACAGGCCAAAGATGTAAGACCCCAACTTTTTAATGAATAAAATCAAATTTCCTCTATTTATTATTTGGAATAATAAAGTGTTAATTTGATATAATACTTTGGTTATGGGTAAAATGTGCAAATTTTGCAAAATAAGCAATTGGTTATAAAGTATTCATTTTGTTTGGGAATATTCGTTTGGTCCCGGAATATTCTTTCTCGTCGGAGAATATTAAATGCGATGGCATGACCATTTGTGGGCCCCATAACGGATAAGCGTCGGATGAAGAAAGCACAAGTTTGAGTATTTATAAATAACGGCGTAATGGTTCACAATTAACAACTTTGTTGGAATACCCGGTGGTTAAAATACGATGTCGTGTGGTTGCGTAGTAGCACTGCGGTATTGTAATATTTTTAATTCTTGATTCTTACGTAAGAAAGCGAGACTCAATAATTGTTACAATAATTACTATTTAATATTTTATTTTATTGATTCAATAATTGCTACGTTAATATTTTATATTATTGTTGTTCGATAATTGTCCAACGATAGTATCTCCATTATCAGATCAATAATTCATATTATTTGAATAATATTATTAGATAACATTATTGGAAATGTCTAAGGAAGTTACATGCAGGAAAGGGTTTGGTCACCTAATTGCGCGCCAATAAGGAGAAATTCTTATCAGAAAGCCCCCTCTTTCCTAGGAACGACCTGGTTGTCATAATTGTGATTCTGTAATATTATTTATGAATAATTTGTTAGTGATTTATATGATAAGGAAATATTTATTTTATGTGGTTATAAATGAAGGAATTAATGCTGAGGTGTTTTATCAGTATTTTGTCGAAATGGAGGTTTTAAAAATTGTCCGTATGTGAATTTTGGTCATTTTTCGTTTGGAATTTGAAAAAACTTAAACTTACAAAGTTGTAGAGAATTAAATTTCCTTTGGAAGACACATGAGATTCAAATTTTTCTGATAAAAGGGTTATTTATTATGAATTATTGAAGTTTCGAAAAATAAAATATTTTTATTAAAAATATGGTGGGCCCCACGTTTGGTTGGTGAGTAATGAAATGTGCTAGAATTTATTTTAAAAAGTGGTGGTCTTGAATAGTAGCAGGTAAAGCCATCAGGTAGCAGGTTAGTCTGCTATGGCGTTCTAAGCATTTTTTTATAAATAGGGTGCTTAGTTAGAATTGAAAATCACAATAGACTTAAGTTTTCTCTCTTTCTCTCTATATTATCGAGCATATTTTGTGAGTATTTAGATACTTAGTGAGTTGTTATTCATCAGTACAAGTTTCCTTCAGCCTTATACCGATATTCCGATCAGAAGTACCGATATTTTGAGGTAAGGGATGTTATTTTCTTTCTAATGATGTTATTCTTTCAATATCATTATACCAAAATATTGGTATGGATTTTATTATGGAATTTCTACCTTTTTGTGTCGCGGTTATTATTCACGTATACGACACTATTCACGTATACACCACTATTCACCGAAAAATAAAATTTTCTCCTTTTTGTCCAAGATGTCTATTATGGATACTATCTTTGATTGTATCCATGTTTTGATCTTTATTTTTGAATTTTGCTTCATAATTGGTTATTATGGAGTATTTTTAAACTTGGATAAACTAAAGTACGAATCCCTAATCTTTGATCTTTTATCTCACTGAATTCGTTTTCTTTAAGATATTTTTCATCATCCTCAATCCTAAATAATGATATTACTGAATATCTTTGGCTTGTAGTGCAAAGATGAATGATTACCTAATGAATATCTTTGGCCCGTAGTGCAAAGATGAACATGTGTTGAGATGAACATGACCAACTGGTGATACAAATGAATATCTTTGGCCTGTAGTGCAAAGATGAATATTTGATTCAAGATGTATATTTATTGATGTTACAGGAATAAAATATTGATGACGGACTTTTAAATCTTAGAAGATAGTAGAATTCTTTCTCTACTTGACTCTTCTAATGGATTGTTGTTTTCGCTGCAGTTGTTGATCTAAAACTTGTTGTCTATTATATTTTATCATATTTTTTCCTGTTGAAGATTAATGATAATTTGTTTTATATTATCGTAGTCATAATATTCTTTAACGGGCTAGTTAAGCTCACCCTTTTCCTTTTTGTTCCATTGTTCTTCTCAGGAAGAGAGAATTTAACGAGAACTAGCCGAGGTATGGAGTGATGATTCAAGATAGTTGTTTTAGTAGTCCTCACTATTTTTAAAAATAGTGTATTAATAATTGTAATGAGGACTCTTTTTGAGTTTATATACTGTTTATTAGATAATATTTGTATTCAAACTCACAGTATATGTGTTGTCGTATTTTGCACGACAATTGTATTGCTGAAGTTGTATTTGTTTCTGTACCATGTATTTGGGGACTCAGAATGGGTGATTTATACCTATTTTGGGGGCGTCACGGTTGGTATCAGAGCTTAGGAATATAATCCCTGGCTGAGATGTGAGACAAGAACTAGGAGGGGAGAGACGAGGAATTCCTTCGCTAGTATGACCTGACTAAGTTTATTTGGTATTATTTTGGTCGGTCAGAGTATAGAGATAATATGTGACATGTTAATTAACCCTTGTTTTGTGGCAGTATTTGAGAATGGCAGCTGCAAATATTAACAATAAACTAAATCAGACCGTGGAGACACCTTTAATCACCACCCAAGGGAACGTGCAACAGGAAGGCAATATTCCTCCTGTAAACAATACTACCGAACAAATGATGAATGATGGGATGTTTAGAAGTTTTTTGTAGTTCATGCAAAATCAGACGAGGGAGACTCGTGCACAAAATACGGGTTTAATGACAAGTACTTTTCTGAAAGTATTCGTCATATGAAGGAGGTGGAGTTTATCATACTGGAACAAAACAACATAACGGTGTCCCAGTACGAGGTGAAGTTTGTAGAGTTATCTAGGTTTGCACCTCATTTGGTCGAGAATGAGGAACAAATGACGAGGATGTTTCTGAGAGGTCTAAAACCCGAGATTCGGCAATATCTTATCTCTCATAAATTTTTTTTATATCCAGATGTTGTCAACAGGGCTCAATTATTAGAGCGAGATAATGAGTATGCCCAATCGAGGGACCACAATCGAGTCATCATCATCTGGTGATGTGATCGATCGTCCGAGCAATGATAACCAGCTGGGAGGAAAGAATACAGACAAAAGCAGTAACCACTCGGGTGGTAATCGTGGTCATAATAATAGGAGAGGTGAGTCAAGTGGAAATTTTAGAAAGAGAAGATTCAACAATGACGAGAACACATTACTATGGATTTTGTTACGGGTATTCCCAAGGTTTCTCAAGGCATAGATGCGATTTGGGTTATTATTGATAGATTAACCAAGTCTGTCTATTTTTTGCCTATACGGGAGACTTATTCCCTTGAACGTCTAGCTAGTATGTACGTAAATGAGATTGTGAGATTTCATGGCATGCCAGTATCCATAGTTTCGGATTGTGACCCAAGATTCACTTCACGATTTTGGGTTAGCTTACAGAAAGCTATGAGCGCGATTCTGATTGATTCGGCATACCATCCTCAAAGCAGACGGGCAATCAGAGAGACTATTCAAACACTTGAAGATCTATTAAGACTCTGTGTCCTAGATTTCAAAGGGAGTTGGGATAAGTACCTACCATTAGTGGAATTCTCCTACAACAACAGTTATCAGGAAAGTATAGGCATGGCTCCATTTGAAGCATTGTATAGATGAAAGTGTCGCTCTCCAGTATGCTAGGATAAGGTGGCAGAAGCAACATTTTTGGGACCAGAATTTGTACACATAACTACATAAAAGATCCAAACGATTCGACAACATATACAAACGGCACAGGATCGACAAAAGAGTTTTATGCGAATCTTCATCGAAAGGACATATAATTTAATATTATGGATCATGTATTGTTACGTATTGCTCCATGGATGGGAGTTACAAGATTTGGGAAGAGAGGAAAGCTCAATCCAAGATTTGTTGGTCAATTTGAGATTCTTGACCAAATAGAAAATGTGGCCTATAGACTCGCATTACCTCCAAACATGTCTCATGTTCATTGAGTTTTTCACATATCTATGCTTCGTAAATATGTGAAAGACACGAACCACATTATTGAGTTAGAACCGGACGAGATAGCCGACGATTTAACGTACGAGGAGGTACATGTTAAGATCTTGGATAGGAAAGAGCATGTCCTACGCACCAAGGTTATACCACAAGTTAAGGTTTTGTGGAGAAACCGTGCTATTGAAGAAATGACCTGGGAGTTAGAATCAGAAATGAAAGCGAGTTATCCTCACCTTTTCGAAACACTAGGTACGTACGTTAATTTCGAGGACGAAATTTCATAAGAAGGGAAGGTTGTAAGACCCCAACTTTTTAATGAATAAAATCAAATTTCCTCTATTTATTATTTTGAATAATAAAGTGTTAATTTAATATAATACTTTGGTTATGGGTGAAATGTGCAAATTTTGCAAAATAAGCAAGTGGTTATAAAGTATTCATTTTGTCGGAGAATTTTTGTTTGGTCGTGGAATATTCTTTCTGTTGGGGAATATTCGTACGACGGCGCAGCCATTTGTGGGCCCCATAACGAATAATTGTTTGATGAAGAAAACGAGAAGTTTGAGTTTTTATAAATAATGGCGTAATGGTTACCGTTAAAACTGTTGGAATACCCGGTGGTTAAAATACAGTAATACGCGTGGTTACACAGTAGCACACGATATTGCACAATATTTTTGAAATTATTGATACTTACGTAAGAAGTCACTACTCAATAATTGTTACAGTAATTACTGTTCAGTATTTTATTTTATTGGTTCAATAATTACTGCATTGATATTTTATATTATTGTTGTTTCAATAATTTTCACTGCACAGTATCTCCATTATCAGATCAATAATTCATATTATTTGAATAATATTATTAGATAGCATTATTGGCAATGTCTAAGGAAGTTCTGTCTAGGAAAGGGGTTTGGTCACCTAATTGCGTGCCAATAAGGAGAAATCCTTATCAGAAAGCCCCTTCTTTCTTGGGAACAACCTGGTTGTCATAATTGTGATTCTGTAATATTATTTATGAATAATTAGTTATAGATTTATTTGATTTATTTTATGTGGTTATAAATGAAGGAATTAATGCTGAGGTGTTTTATCAGTATTTTGTCAGAATGGAGGTTTTGAAAATCGTCCGTATGTGGATTTCGGTCATTTTTTGTTTGGAATTTGAAAAAACTTAAACTTACAAAGTTGTAGATAATTAAATTTCCTAAGGAAAGTGTGACGCCCCCAAAATTAGGTATATATCACCCATATTGGGTCGTCAGATACATGGTACAAAATTCAAATACAACTTACTAATACAACAGTCGTGTACAATATGACAAAACATAACTGTGAGTTTGAATACAATTATTGTCTACTAGAGATTATACAAACTCAAAAGGAGTCTTCATTACAATTATTAACGCACTATTTCACATAATTGTGAGGACTACTAATGCTATCCTCTAGACCGTCACTCCGTTCCCCGACTAGTCCCTGCTATGTTCTCATTTCGAAGAGAATAAAGTGAAAGAAAGGTGAGCTCAACTAGCACAAGAAGAAATATTATGACTAAGATAATGCGAGAATAAATTATCGTTAGCCTTCAACAAGATGTTAAACCGATAAAATATAACAATATCAAGTTTAAGCTGCGATGGAACAAGCAATCCATTAAAAGAGTCAAGTAGAGAATAAAATCTACTATCTTTTATGATTTAAAAGTTTTTCATGACTTTTATCATTTGGGACTCGATTTTAATAAATAATCCACATCATCGAATCACCCCGCACTACGGCCAAGGATATTTTTTAGTATCACGACCACAAATTATCCATGCACTTCTGACCGAGGACATTCGTGTATTCATTAATGGTCATGATCATGCCAACAATCGTCCATCAATGCACTACGGGCCAATGATAACTTTTACCACATCATTTGTAACATTACGGTCATGATTACAAAGAATAATCCTCGGTCATAATCATACCAAGTCCATCTATGCACTCTGAGGACACAAATGACTTTCAACATAATATAAACATGAGGATGATGACAATGATATAAGAATTCAATTAAACAAGTTCAAGAATTAATTTATCCAGAACTAATAATGTCCAAATTGTCAACATGATATCGCTTTGTAGAGTAAAATTCAAAATGATCGGAAGAATATTTCCATGAAAAGATATCTTTGGATAAAGCGCAAATATCAAGGATATTCTACTAATTTCATGGAGTATAGAAGTCAAAACTTTAACCAATCGAGTATAATAAAGAATGGAATAACAAAAGAAATCACCATGCATGCGCTTACTTTGCATAGACAAAGTTATTCAATAGAATAATAATAACGGAACGAAGTCGTGCAAAATTTGCAACCGGCTGGATGTTCCAACAGAATAATAAAGAGGCGGAACCAGTCGGTGTAAAAACACACCGACGAGGATGTTCCGGCGAATAATAATAAAGGCGAAACCGTGTCTAGTGTAAAATACATGAGATGGGATGTTCCAACGAGTAATAATAATAAAAGCGGAACCAGTCCATTGTAAAACACACGCATGAGGATGTTCCAAATGTAATAATAGAATAATGTCACCAAGTATAGGTAAATCATGATCTGATTATTCCAATGAGAATAATAAGCAATGGAATAACAACAGTTCTCTTCATGAATAAGAAAGAATAACACCCCTTACATTAGTAGTACATTGAATACTGCAGTAGTGTAGTAACAGAATACTCTTCTTCTTTCTCTCTTATTCTCTCTATACTTTCTCTCTCTATAGCTTGAATGAATTCGTGAAAAATAATGAAGCACTAGGCCTCTATTTATAGAAGATTTCTAGCTTAGCACTTGAAATGTGAAAAGGCAAGTGGCTTGACGACTGGTGATGTGAAAAGAAAAGTGGTTTGATGCCTGTAATGTGAAACGACAATTGGTTCGACGCCTATAATATGAAACGACAAGTGGTTTGATGTCTTGTAAAGGTAGTTACTATTGACGAAGGTAATTACTATTGATGAAGGTAATTACTATTGACGAAGGTAATTACTATTAACGAAGAGACTCTTAGATGATGACATATGGGCCCCCCCATAAAATAACCAATCTTACCACAACGTCTCATAATAGACTCTTTATATACATTAAGGATTGAGTAAATATTACCACAAATCATTTTATTTTTAATCAACACATATTTAATCTTTCAACAATTATTAATCATTTATAACTTGTCATCTCAATTATTGATTTAATAATATAACATATTATCTGATGATGATCTTGTGACAATAATTGAATCAATAATATAAGATATATGATGCAACAATTCTTTGTAGAAATAATTGAGTACAATTTGAGTGACTTCTCACGTAAGCATCAATAATCAATACCGTAGTGCTACTATGCAACCACGCGTATTCATCGTACTTTTACTACTAGGGTAGTTCAACAATTTTAACAAAGAATACCTCTCGTAGTTATTTTCATAAAGTATTTTTGCCGTTTTTTCTCAATCCGATAATAATTCCGTTGTGGGGTCCACTAATGATTGTAGTCGTGCGAATATTCCCAAACAAAAAGAATATTCCCAACCAAACGAATATTTTATAACAACTTGCTTACTTTGCAAAATTTATAAATATTACCCACAACTATAACATTATATCAAATTTACTCCATAATATTCAAAAATAATATTTATAGAAAATTCATCTTTATTTATAAAAGTTGGGGTCTTACAGAAAGCACACGAGATTCGAATTTTTCAAATAAAAAGGCTATTTATAATGAATTGTTGAAGTTTTGGAAAATAAAATATTTTTATTAAAAATATGGTGGGCCCCACTTTTGGTTGGTGAGTAATGAAATGTGCTGGAATAAATTTTCAAAAGTGGTGGGTTTGAATAGTAGCTGGTAAAGCCATCAGGTAGCATGTTAGTCTGTTATGGCGTTCTAAGCATTTTCCTATAAATAGGGTGCTTAGTTATAATTGAAAATCACACCAAAAACAATTTTTCTCTCTTTCTCTCTCTATATTATCGAGCATATATTGTGAGTATTTAGATACTTTGTGAGTTGCTATTCATCAGTACAAGTTTCCTTTTCAAATTTTATATACCGATATTCCATCGAAAATCCAGATATTTTGAGGTAAGGGATGTTATTTTCTTTCTAATGATGATATTCTTTCAATATCATTATACCGGAATATTGGTATGGATTTTATTGTGGAATTTCTGCCTTTTTGTGTTGGGGTTACTATTCACATATACGACACTATTCACGTATACTTCACTATTCATGAATACGACATTATTCACCAAAAAAATGAAATTTTCTCCTTTTTTGTCCAAGATGTCTATTATGGTTACTATCTTTGATTGTATCCATGTTTTGATCTTTATTTTTGAATTCTGCTTCATAATTGCTTATTATGGAGTATTTTTGAACTTGGATAATGTGACGCCCCCAAAATTATGTATACGTCACCCATCTTGGGTCGCCACTTACATGGTACATAAATTCAAATACAACTTACTAATATAACTGTAGTAGTATGCAATACGACATAAAGCGTGAGTTTGAATACAAATTTTGTCTACTAGATATTATACAAACTCAAAAGGAGTCCTCATTACTGACTATTATCACACTATTTCACGAATAGTGAGGACTACTAATGCTATCCTCGGACCATTACTTGCGTTCGACAGACTCGTCAATTATGTTCTCATTTCTCAAAGAAACGGTGAAAAAAGGGTGAGCTCAACTAGCCCGAAGAAGAAATATTATGACTAAGATAATGCGAGAATAAATTATCATTAGCCTTCAGTGATGTTAAACCGATAAAATACAATAGACAACCGGTTTAATCTGCAATGGATAAGCAACCCATTAAAAGAGTCAAGTAGAGAATAAAGTCTACTATCTTTTAGGTTTTAAAAGGTTTTCATTAATTTTATTATCGCCGAGACTCGATTTTAATAATAAACCACCACATCTAATCATCCCCGCATTACACGGTCAAGGATTTTCATCAAATTATCAATGGTCATGACTATACCGAATCACCCCCTCGGTCATAATCATACCAAAAACTATCCATCATCGCATTATAAAAGCCATCGAGGACTTTTGTCACATCATTTATATCAAGTCATGATTATCCGAATGATCCCTAGTCATAATCATCATACTAAGTTCATCTATGCACGTAAGCCAAAGATAACATAATATAACATGAGGATGATGACAATGACATAATAATTCAATAAAACAAGTTCAAGAATTATTTAATCCATGAATTATTAACGTCCAAATTATCAACGATAATCTTTGTTTCGTAGAGTTAAATTCAAGAATGATCGGAAGAATATTTCCATGAAAAGATTTGGATGAAACGCAAATATCAAGGATATTCTATTAATTTCATGGAGTATAGAAGTCAAAGTTTTAACCAATTTGGGTATAATAAAGAATGGAATAACAAAAGAAATCACCATGCATGCGGTACTTTGCATAGAGCGAGTTATTCCAGCAGAATAATAATAACGGAACCGGTCGGTGAAATTCACTGCAAGCAGGATGTTCCAACAGAATAATAAAGATGGAACCGGATCCGGTGTAAAACACACGAGATAGGATATTCCAACAGAATGATAAAGAGCGGAACCAGTCCGGTGTAAAACACACGCATGGATGTTCCAATGAAATAATAAAAGCGGAACCAGTCGGTGTAAAACACATGCATGGATGTTCCAAAGAATAATAGAAGAAAGAATGTCAAGTATAGGGTAAATCACAGATATAAAAGTTATTCCAATGAGAATAATAAGCAATGGAATAACATAAGGATTTCACCAAGTATAGGGTATCTGGCGTATACAAGAGTTATGTATAGGGTATGCCACTTTTTAAAGTTATTCAATGAATAATAGTGAATGGAATAATGAAGTTCTCTTCAAGAAAAAGAATAACACCCCTTACTAGTAAAAGAATGAATATAGAAGTAGTGAAGTAGCGAGAATACTCTTCTTCTTTCTATAATTTTTCTCTATAGCTTTCTCTATAATTCTCTCTCTAGAGTTTCAATGAATTCGTAAGAAAATAATGAAGGAATGAGCTTTATTTATAGGAAAATGGAATGCATAGTAACTAATCCATGAGCGGTCCAGATTGATTTACTTTAATCGACGGTCCATATTTAAAGAAAATCTTTTAAATAAAATATAATATATTTTATTTATATAAAACATTTTACTATGCAAACACTATGCAATACTATGCAAAACACTATGCAAAAACACTATGCAACACTATGCATAATAAAATATAATATATTCTATTTATAGAATAACTTTAATAAAGTATTCTATTTTATATAAAAGATATTTCATTTTATTACGTTAATAATACGAATAAAACAAAACGTCATTATCGCTATAATAATTCATATTATTAATCGACAATAATGGAATCAACCTGGTGACTTCTCACATAAGCATCAATAATCAATCCGGTATTACTATGCAACCACACGTATTACTGTACTTTTACTACCGAGTAGTTCAATAGTAACCACGGTAAAACTTTCGTCGTTATTTCAATAAAATATTTTTGTCGTTTTCTCAATCCGACAATAATTCTGTTGTGGGGTCCACCAATGATTGAGTAGTTGTTATTTAATATTCCCTGCTAAACCAAGAATATTCCGACCAATCGAATATAATATAACCACTTGCATACTTTGCAAAATTTATAAATACTACCCACAACTATAATATTATCTCAAATTCACACCATAATATTAAAAAATTATTTTGACAAAATTTAAATCTTTATTGATAAAATCTGGGGTCTCACAATCTCCCTCCTTTGGAATTTCGCCCTCGAAATTAGGGTACGTACCTGATATGATAAAGAGATGAGGATACCTTGAATACCTTTATTGTTAAAAATATTAAATTCATCTTCGTAATCCGCCAAAGATATTCATTAACAATTCATCTTTGCACTACAGGCCAAAGATATTTATTAACAATTCATCTTTTGCACTACAGCCAAAGATATATAAGCGTAAAACCAATAATCTCGAGACTTAGCTTAATAGTATCACAACCATGAATTATCCATGCACTCTTGGCTAAGGATATTCGTGTTTTCAATTACTGATCATGATTATACCGAATAATCCGTGGTCATAATCATACCAAGTCTATCAATGCACTACTACTAAAGATGACTTTTACCACATCCATGAATTAATATTTCATTTTTGAGACTCATTTCAATAATTAATCCATATCATCGAATCATCCCCGCACTACTGTGCCGAGGATATTCATTTAGTATCACGACCACGAATTATCCATGCACTACTACCAAAGATAATCGTGTATTCATTAGTATCACGACCACAAATTATCCATGCACTACTACCAAAGATAATCGTGTATTCATTAGTATCACGACCACAAATTATCCATGCACTACTACCAAAGATAATCGTGTATTCATTAGTATCACGACCACAAATTATCCATGCACTACTACCAAAGATAATCGTGTATTCATTAGTATCACGACCACAAATTATCCATGCACTACTACCAAAGATAATCGTGTATTCTTTAGTATCACGACCACAAATTATCCATGCACTACTACCAAAGATAATTGTGTTTTCAATTACTGAGTTATGATTATACCGAACAATCCACGGTCATAATCATACCAAGTCCATCATCTATGCACTACAGCCATGAGATGACTTTCAACATAATATAAGCATGAGGATAATGATATAAAGAATCAATCAAATGAGATAAAGGATAAATATTAAACATTTATAATATAATTTATCCAGATTCAAGAATATCCCCATGTTATCAATCACTTAATAATCTCATAATCTAATATCATTAATATTATAACAATATTTTAATCACTTCTTAAATTTATAAACAATTTATCTTAATTGTTTACGCTTTTACCATATAATGCATTTAATCATTTCAAAATGCCATACTCATAAGATATCATTACCAATTATCAAATCTCTCAAAAAATATGCATATACTCTATATAGGATTCTTTAGCCATAAAAATCCTATTTTCAACTTTGTTACTTCACATAACATATTTAACTCATATGTTCGTAACTAAACTATTTTCATGAAAATACCAAATCAGTCCCAAAAATATTTCTTTTCTGGGATTTAGCATAATATAGTCCCATAATGAAAATATATTTTTCTCGAATTTTAAAATTCATTTACTATTTTTCAAAAATCAATTTCTAATTAATTCCTTAAGAAATTAGCTACCTCAAGGTTAACTCCAAAATTCCCAAATCTTGGCAGGACCTTACACATGTTAACGTGAGCTTCAGTTTAAATTTCATGGTCATCGGAGTTATAGAACTCCGGTTATAGCGTTTTAATTCGGAAAAACCTAAATATTGAAATAGTCATAACTTGCTCATTTTAAGTCGAGAATGAGCTCATTTTTGGACAAGAGATACTTTATACCATATACTTTCATGTCCCAAAACCCAGAATTTTTCTCATAATTTAAGTGGCCGAAACAGCCCTCTAAAATCATGGCAGCAGCTTTTTTCGGTTTTTGCAGCTTTGCACTCCTTTGCTAAAATCAGTCCACACAAAAATCTACAACACCTTTTCCAGTAATTCCACTTGAATTAGTTAGGTAACTCATAGATCTAACTCTAGGTCTTGACCACATTCAAAAATTCAAAATATAATAGGAGATATGGTCTATTGAATTTCATGTTACGTTTTTCACCAAAATCGATTTTCAACTCTTTGTGATTTTTAAGAAACTTTCATGTTTTTACATACTAACCAACATAACTCATCATAAAACTTACTAATACCACGAATACCCATGATTTTCATTAGTCCAATGCTTTTATTATGACTTTCATCATAAACCACGTAAAGCTGTTCATTTAGTTGAAGAAATATTTGAGGGTTTAAGAAATGGGTTTTTATCTTTGGGGTCAATACAAAATTCGATTTCACGCTCTAAGTAGGCTAAGAAGTCTTCAAGAATACGCCAGAAATTTATTAATAATAGAAATATCATTCAAAACTGTGACTCTCATCCAAGACTTGGATAAGACGTCACATTGATACCAACTGTGACTTCTATCCCTTAACCTAGATAGCACCTCACAATGATACCTATAAACTTGCCATCTTCATTCACGATGTTGCCTCTGAGAAAGTAAAGCTCGGTGCATTCCACACAAGGAAGTCAACAACGAAAGGTTCGGGACTCTTTACTTATGGCTTGATATGACAATGATTAATTTTAGGGTTTGGTTACTTTGAATTAGGTAATGAGGTTGTTATAAATATAAAAGCTAACAACCTTACGAAAAGCATGATGAGTAGTTAACCAATTGATTCCTAAAATCAAAGGCAAGTATTTTCAAAGAGATAAGATTGACAGGTAACGTGAAAGTTTTGATTTGAATCAACAAGATTTATAAACAGTGGAGGTAACGAAGGTTTCTCCCAACTAAGTTTAAACAGATAAATCAAAGTCCAATTTCTCTGGAGTCAAATTTAAACGTTGAACGCAAGCAAGAGAGATAAAATAATAGGTAGAACCGGTATCGATTACGATATAGACTTCGCAAGAGCTTATGATTAACTTACCCGTGATAATTTTATTCAGGTTCCTCGTCACGAGAAAAAAAAACGCTCTCTCTTAAACTACCGGCTTTGGATTGTCTGGGACATCCTTTGGCATCACTATCTCAACTAGACTTGACTTCACCATACGACAAAATCGAGCTAAGTGACCTTCTCTTCCGCAATTAAAACACGCTTTGGATTGCTGCGTACAGTTTGGACGGATGTGTCCCTCCTGTCCGCATTTGAAACATACGACCGGTGGTCGTTCTTCTTCCTTTGAAACGGGTGCGATGCCGAACGTCTTCACGTCATTGTTGAACCCTCTCTTCTTGAAATGTCCATTCTTATTATCTTGGCCATGATTACCATCAAAATGGTTACCATTCTTGACATGATAATTTCCCCACGATGGTTATCATTGTTAGATGACCGAATTGCCCGCCGTTATGATTATTATCGTGTTGTTGCTCATTACCTTTTGGTTGAGCTGACTCAACGGTCTCATGTGCTTCATTGCTTATCTCAATATTTTCAGATGTCATTTTCAAATACTGCCACCAAACATGGGTTAATTGACATGCAACATATTATCACTATACTCTAACCGACCAATCAAATACCAAATAAACTTAGGTAGGTCATACTAGCGAAGGTATTCCCCGTCTCTCCCCTCCTAGTACTATTCTCACATCTTAGCCAGGGATCATATCCCTAAGCTCTGATACCAACTGTGACGCCCCCAAAATTATGTATCGTCACCCATCTTGGGTCGCCACTTACATGGTACATAAATTCAAATACAACTTACTAATATAGCGTAGGTGTACAATACGACATAAAGCGTGAGTTTGAATACAAATTTTGTCTACTAGATATTATACAAACTCAAAAGGAGTCCTCATTACTGACTATTATCACACTATTTCACGAATAGTGAGGACTACTAATGCTATCCTCTCGGACCATTACTTACGTCCCCAGGCTCGTCCGGCTATGTTCTCATTTTCAAGAGAACGGTGAAAAAAAAGGTGAGCTCAACTAGCCCAAGAAGAAATATTATGACTAAGATAATGCGAGAATAAATTATCATTAGCCTTCAATGATGTTAAAGCGATAAAATACAATAGACAACCGGTTTAATCTGCAAGCGGAATAAGCAACCCATTAAAAGAGTCAAGTAGAGAATAAAGTCTACTATCTTTTAGGTTTTAAAAGGTTTTCATTAATTTTTTATCATTTGAGACTCAAATTTTAATAATAAACCACCACATCTAATCATCCCCGTACCACGACGAGGATTTTCATCAAATTATCAATGGTCATGACTATACCGAATCAACCCCGGTCATAATCATACCAAAAACTATCCATCATCGCATTACAGCCCCACGAGGACTTTTGTCACATCATTTATATCAAGTCATGATTATACCGAATGATCCTAGTCATAATCATACTAAGTTCATCTATGCACGTAAGCCAAAGATAACATAATATAACATGAGGATGATGACAATGACATAATAATTCAATAAAACAAGTTCAAGAATTATTTAATCCATGAATTATTAACGCCCAAATTATCAACATGATCATTGTTTCAGAGAGTTAAATTCAAGAATGATCGGAAGAATATTTCCATGAAAAGATCTTTGGATGAAACGCAAATATCAAGGATATTCTATTAATTTCATGGAGTATAGAAGTCAAAGTTTTAACCAATTTGGGTATAATAAAGAATGGAATAACAAAAGAAATCACCATGCATGCGGTACTTCGCATAGGCAAAGTTATTCCAACAGAATAATAATAACGGAACCAAGTCGGTGAAATTCACAACCCCATGGATGTTCCAATGAATAATAAAGATGGAACCGGATCGGTGTAAAACACACGAGATAGGATATTCCAACAGAATGATAAAGAGCGGGAACCGGTGGGTGTAAAACACATGCATGAGGATGTTCAGCAGAGTAATAATAAAGCGGAACCAGTCCGGTGTAAAACACATGCATGAGGATGTTCCAAATGAATAATAGAAGAATGTCACCAAGTATAGGGTAAACCAAGCGTGATACAAAAGTTATTCAACAGAATAATAAGCAATGGAATAACATAAGGATTTCACCAAGTATAGGGTATGTCCAGATATCAAAGTTATGTATAGGGTATGCCACTTTTACAAAGTTATTCCAAGCGTAATAATAGTGAATGGAATAATGAAGTTCTCTTCAAGAAGAAAGAATAACACCCACTACCGTAAAAGAACTGAATATAGAAGTAGTGAAGTAGCGAATACTCTTCTTCTTTCTATAATTTTTCTCTATAGCTTCTCTCTATAATTTCTCTCTCTAGAGTTTCAATGAATTAAGTAAGAAAATAATGAAGGAATGAGCTTCTATTTATAGGAAAATGGAATGCATAGTAACTAATCCATGAGCGGTCCAAATTGATTTACTTTAATCGGACGGTCCATATTTAAAGAAAATCTTTTAAATAAAATATAATATATTCTATTTATATAAAAACATTTTACTATGCAAACACTATGCAATACTATGCAAAACACTATGCAAAACACTATGCAACACTATGCATAATAAAATATAATATATTCTATTTATAGAATAACTTTAATAAAGTATTCTATTTTATATAAAAAGATGTTTCGCATTTTATTACGTTAATAATACGAATAAAACAAAGCGTCATTATCATTATAATAATTCATATTATTAATCGACAATAATGGAATCAAACTGAGTGACTTCTCACATAAGCATCAATAATCAATACCGTGTGCTACTATGCAACCACACTTATTACTGTACTTTTACTACCGAGTAGTTCAATAGTAACCACGGTAAAACTTCCGCCGTTATTTCAATAAAATATTTTTGTCGTTTTCTCAATCAAATGATAATAACATTGCTAGGGTCCACCAATGATTGAGTTGTTATGCGAATATATTCCCCGCTAAACCGAATATTCCCAAGGACCAATCGAATATAATATAACCACTTGCATACTTTGCAAAATTTATAAATACTACCCACAACTATAATATTATCTCAAATTCACACCATAATATTAAAAAATTATTTTGACAAAATTTAAATCTTTATTGATAAAATCTGGGGTCTCACGGATAAACTAAAAAATCTGAATATCTAATCTTTGATCTTTTATCTCACTGGATTCATTTTTTTAAGATATTTTTCATCATCCTCAGTCCTAAATAATGATATTTATGAATATCTTTGGCCCTGTAGTGCAAAGATGAATGATTACCTAATGAATATCTTTGGCGCGTAGTGCAAAGATGAGCAGTGTTGAGATGAACCGACTATTTGGTGATACAAATGAATATATTTGGCCTGTAGTGCAAAGATGAATATTTGATTCAATATGTATATTGATTGATGTTACAGGGATAAAATATTGATGATGGACTTATAAATCTTATAAGATAGTAGAATTTTTTCTCTACTTGACTCTTCTAATGGATTGTTGTTTTCGCTGCAATTGTTGATCTAAAACTTGTTATCTATTATATTTTATCAGATTTTTTCCTGTTGAAGACTAATGATAATTTGTTGTATATTATCTTAGTCATAATATTCTTTACTAGGCTAGTTGAGCTCACCCTTTTCCTTTTTGTTCCATTGTTCTTCTCAGGAGGAGAGAATTTAGCAGGAACTAGCCAGGGTATGGAGTGATGATTCAAGATAGTTGTTTTAGTAGTCCTCACTATGTTGTAAAATAGTGTATCAATAATTGTAATGAGGACTCCTTTTGAGTTTGTATACTGTCTATTAGACAATATTTGTATTGAAACTCACAGTATATATGTTGTCGTATTTTGCACGACAATTGTATTACTGAAGTTGTATTTGTTTCTGTACCATGTATTTGACGACTCGGAATGGGTGATTTATACCTATTTTGGGGGCATCACAAAAGATATAAATATCTCAAAGAAATATATAATCATTTCAGAATTTATATAAACAATAATTATAACCATGTTGATCAATTCACCTTTGCACTTAAGCTAAAGGTATTCAATTATAAATTCAATGGTCATGATCATACCAGTCAACAATTCAAGTCAAAGAGAACCCATAGTCACGATCATACCAATAATCTACCCATCTTTATACTTAAGTCAAAGAGAAGTTTCATCACCAGGATTATAAAAATGTTATATATGATAATAAAAACAATATGATCAACAACTGCATTTAATTTCAAGAGTAAGATTCATAAATCAACGATAATTCGGTCAGAAAAAAAACCAATTTTGTCGTGAATAGTACCCGTGAATAGTAACTCGTGAATAGTACTCTGTATTCGTACATATTACTGTATACGTAAATAATGTCATATACGTAAATAGTGCCATATGCATGAATAGTGTCGTATACGTGAATAGTGTCGTATACGTGAATAGTAACCCCGAAATGAAAAAAGTAGAAATTCCACAATAAAATCCATACCAATATTTCGGCATAATGATATTGAAAGAATAACATCATTATGAAGAAAATAACATCCCTTAATATCTCTTACCTCAAAATAACAGTATTTCTGATCGGAATATCGGATGTAAAGCCGAATGAAACTTGCACTGAATAGTAACCCTCAAAATATCTAAATACTCACAAAATACGCTCGATAATATAGAGAGAAAGAAAACTTGTTTCTGGTGTGATTTTCAATTCTAACTAAGCACTCTATTTATAGGAAAATGCTAGAACGCCAAAGGAGACTAAATTAATAAAATAATAATAAAAATAATTCTACGCACAATTCTTTGAAAATATTTCAGTCACCACAAGTGGGGCCCACCAAATATGAGCCATCTTCCCCAACAACCAAAAGTGGGTCCCACCTTCTAGAAATCTCCACCCAAAATCATTTATAAAACTAATTTTTGAATCAGTCACCTCTTAAAATTCATAACAAATCATACGTTCATTTTTAACGGTTCCAAATTTGTGGACATATACTCAACTTATATATGTCTAACATATCCAAAAATCACAACGATCCAACGGTCGGATTAAAATTATAACTCACGCAATAGAGCTTTAAGAACACTGATTTGATTTTTGGACTATAAGTCCCTCGTACCAGTTTCACTCAAACAGTCACCATGACAAATCCACAACGAATATTTGGGTGATTCAAATTTCTACGCTTAGCTTACTTCTAGGGTTTTCTTTTGATATATGGCTCATATCCTAACTCATTATACACAAAGCGTTATGGATTTTACAAAATTAAGTAATAAACTAATTTTCTTAAATTTTCCAAATTTCGTTCCACATTTCGACAAAATACTAATAAAACACCTTATCATTAATTCCTTCATTTATATCCACACAAAATAAATATTTTCCTTAACATATAAATCAATAAATAATTATTCACAAATAATATTACAGAATCACAATTATGACAACCAGGTCGTTCCCAGGAAAGAGGGGACTTTCCGATAAGGATTTCTCCTTACTAGCGCGCAATTAGGTGACCAAACCTCTCATCGACTGAACTTTCTAGACATTGCCAATAATGCTATCTAATAATATTATTTAAACAATATAAATTATTGATTTGATAATGGGAAATACTGTGCAATGACAATTATTGAAACAACAATAATATAAAATATCAGCGCAACAATTATTGAACCAATAAAATAAAATATTGAACAGTAATTACTGTAATAATTATTGAGTAGTGCCTTCATACGTAAGAATCAATAATTCAAAAATACTGTGCAATACTGTGTGCTACTATGCAACCACGCGTATTATTGTATTTTAACCACCGGGTTTTCCAACAGTGTTAACGGTAACAACTACGGCGTTATTTATAAAAACTCAAACTTATCATTTTCTTCATCCGATAATTATTCTGTTATGGGGCCCACAAATGGCTGCGCCGTCGTACGAATATTCTTCTACAGTAAGAATATTCCACGACCAAACCAATATTCCCCGACAACAATGAATATTTTATACCCACTTATTTATTTTGAAAAATAAATCATATATCACCCTTAACTTTAACCTTTTATCAATTTAACCATTTACTGGATAGTAATTATAAGAAAAATTGAATACTTTTATTTCATAAAATTCGGGGTCTTACAATCTCCCCTCCTTATGAAATTTTGACCTCGAAATTTACGAACCTGATATTTCAAAGAGTTGAGAATACCTTGCTCTCATTTCAGATTCTATCTCCCTGGTCATCATGATTTCTCCATTGTTCATCTCCTATATTTCAGATATCATTCTAGAATATAGCTTCAAAACAAAGGTTAATTGACATATCACAATTTGTGAACTAATCAAGAAACAAAAATTAGCTTAGGTAGGGCACACTAGAGAAGGATTTACTCGTCTCTCCCCTCCTAGTTTTATTCCCCGATCTCCGCCAGAGACCATATCCCTAAGCTCTGATACCAACTGTGATGCCCCCAAAATAGGTCCAATCCAACCAACCTATTCTGAGTCGCCAAATACATGGTACATAAAACAACTACAACTTTATTACTACAATTGTCGTGCAAAATACAACAATACATATGTTTTGAGTTTTGATACAAATATATACCAACTGTGACTCTCATCCCAACCTTGGATAACACGTCACAATGGCACCTTACATAAAGGTACAGTCAAAAACTGTTTTAGAAATTAAAATCTTTGGGAAGTGCTCAAGGAAACCTTCGTACATGGGAGGCCATGCGTCTAGGTTATGATAGATATCATATGTCCACAAAATTATCCCTGGTTGACCCAATAGAACCCAAAGAAAAAATGAGAAGATTACTATCATATTCTTTCCAATGGTGAGTCTTCTCTTGACATATAACTATCTCCAATGTCTATAATTGAAAATTATATTTCAACCAAACTCCAAGATTATATAGGTAGTGCTCGTAGATATACTCAGCAAGTGGATGTGCACAACCCTGCCTTATGATAACACGAGGTTGTAGGTCATTAGGCATCTTGAATGATAGTGGCAAAACACCCTTCCAACGTTGGGTTCGCCTCACCCTATTTGATTCACCAAATATAACTACTAAATGATGTATAAAATATAACACACTTTTCTATACTGTTTAGGGAGAACCTCCACAACTAGAAAACACCATTCTATTCCCCTGTTACCCTCACTCGTCCCAGCTACACTTTTATTACCTGAAAGGATTTGTGAAGCAAAAAGGTGAGCACAACTAGCCCAGTAAAGAATATATCATGACTAAAGATAATTAAATTATCCATAACCTTCGTCAGTAATAAATCAGAGATTTAGAACATATGGTAGATGATAAAACTTTTCATCCATAGTTGCAGCGGAACGAGCAATCCATTAGAAGAGTCAAATAGACCATAAAGTTTATTATCTTTTCCATGTTAAAAGTCCACCAACAATGTTTTATCCCTGTAATATCAATCAACAGTTCCTGTCCACAATCATGTGAATAACTCATAATCATAATTGTGGTTCTAAATTTCTCTTCGCACCTGTGATTTAAGATAATTTTCATCACTGTCTTTACGAAACATCAAAGATCATGGTTATACCAAATCACAGTTCTTGTTCATAATCATACTAATAAATTCATCTTTGCACTACGGGCCAAAGATATTCATTAACAGTTCATCCTTGCACTACAGGTCAAAGACATACAACTGTATTTTAGAAGAGTTAACTAGAGCATGATATCTACTATCTTCTACGAATTAAAAGTTTATTGTCAATATTATATCGTTGAGACTCAGCACAATAAATAATCCACATCACCGAATTATCCATACGCTACGGCCAAACATATTCGTTAGTATCACATCTATGAATTATCCATGCACTACGGGCCAAGGATATTCATTATCATCACATCCATGAATTAATATTTCATCGCTGAGACTCAGCTCAATAATTAATCCACCTCATCGAATCATCCCTGCACTACAAGTCAATGATATTCATTAGTATCACATCCATGAATTATCCATACACTACGGGCCAAGGATTTTCATTATTATCACATCCATGAATTAATATTTCATCGCTGAGACTCAGCTCAATAATTAATCCATTTTATCGAATCATCCATGCACTACAGGCCAAGGATATTCATTAGTATCACGACCACGAATTATCCATGCACTACGGGCCAAGGATATTTGTGTTTTTATCAACGGTCATGATCACGCCATCAAACAATTCATCTTTGCACTTTTGGCCGAAGAAAACCCATTATGATCATACCAAAAATAGTCCATCAATGCACTACAGGCCAATGAGGACTTTTACCACAACATTTGTAACATTATGGTCATGATTATACTGAATAATCCCTGGTCATAATCATACCAAGTCCATCTATGCACGTAAGCCACAGATGACTTTCATCTTAATATGATCATGAGGATGATGACAATGATAAAATAATTCAATCAAATAAAAGTAAAGGATAAATATTGAAGACTTTAACAATTTAATTTATTAAAAATTCAATAATGTCCAAATTGTCAACATGATACTGCTTTGTGGAGTAAAATTCAAGAATAATATTGTACAAAAAATGATTTGAATAGAAAATAATATTTTAACGAATAGTTAACGAAGATAATAACATTATTCATTATATTATAAACTCCATTTAATATTATTCATTATATAATAACATTAAATTTATTTACTAATATTATTAAACATTAAATAATATTTTAAATCAATGATTTCATAACACCTTAATCCAAATGTTATCAATCACTTAATAATCTCATAATCTAATATTATTAATATTACCACAATATTTTAAACATTTCTTAAACTTATAAACAATTTATTTTAATTATTTACACTTTACTAATTAATGCATTTAATCATCCTAAAATGTCAAACTCATAAGATTTCATCACCAATAACCAAAACCCTCATAAAAAATCTGCATATACCTTATATAGGGTTCTCAAGCCACAAAATCCTATTTTCCAATTTTCTTTTTTCACATAACATATTTAATTCATTTACTAATAACTAGTCTAATTTCATGAAAAATACCAAATCAATCCCATAAAATTTTCCTTTCTGGGATTTAGCAGAATATAGTCCCATATTGAACAAATATTTTTCTCGAAATTTTTAAAATTCATTTACTATTTTTCATATGGCCAAAACTGCCGAATATTTAGACATTTATCAGAAACTGTATTTTTGTCCAAATATTCCAAAATTTACAAAGTATACTGCTATTATATACATGTACTCCCAATACAAATTTCACCAATTTTGGAGTTAACCACAAGGAGTTATAAGGGTTTACTTTTAAAATAGTCTTTTCCCATAAAATTCATAACTCCTAATCTATACATCCAAAAATCGTCATTTTTGGACACAATCTAGAAAACTCATCAAATTATCATTTTGAATTTTTCCAGAATTTTTGAGAGTCAGAAAAATTACGAAAATGAAAAACATAATAACCCTTACAATCCCTTACCTCAAAAGAGTAGTATTTCTGACTGGAATATCGGATGTAATGCTGAAGGAAACTTGCACTAAATAGCAACTCTCCAAGTATCTAAATACTCACAAAAATACGCTCGATAATATATATAGAGAGAGAGAGAGAGCTTATGTTTCTGGTGTGATTTTCAATTCTAACTAAGCACCCTATTTATAGGAAAATGCTAGAACGCCAAAGGAGACTAAATTAATAAAATAATAATAAAAATAATTCTACGCACAATTCTTTGAAAATATTTCAGCCACCACAAGTGGGGCCCACCAAATATGAGCCATCTTCCCCAACAACCAAAAGTGGGTCCCACCTTCTAGAAATCTCCACCCAAAATCATTTATAAAACTAATTTTTGAATCAGCCACCTCTTAAAATTCATAACAAATCATACGCTCATTTTTAATCGGTTCCAAATTTGTGGACATATACTCAACTTATATATGTCTAACATATCCAAAAATCACAATGATCCAACTATTGGGATTAAAATTATAACTCTCATTTAATAGAGCTTTAAGAACAACGATTTGATTTTCTGGATTATAAGTCCCTCGCACCAATTTCACTCAAACAGTCACCATGAAAAATCCACAAAGATTATTTGGGTGATTCAATTTTCTATGCTTAGCTTACTTCCAGGGCTTTTAGGTGACCAAACCTTTCGACACCCCAAATCCGAAAGTACTTCAATTCCACGGGATTTGGTGTTCACTATACAAATATCATCTATCTATCTACCCATAATAAATGCAAGCCATGCAATAGATAGAATAAAAATCTTCCCCTTAAGGGTTACAACATCCGAATAATAATAATACAATCCCAAGTTAAACTAACCATAAACATTTGTGCGGAATCATAAACAAATAAGTCTTAAACAACATCATTAACTCAAGTTTAACATAAATACATCATCAAATAAAATAACAAGTCTTCATCATTTGCTAACTTTGCCCTTGCCTTTACTAGTGGAAGGTTCATCGGTTCTTTCGTTCTTAACTACAATGTTATTATTAAGCAAGAGTGAACACGCCCACAAGTATAACAATGAAATAACAGTATAATAACATGCGAGTAAATCAAAGACATCTTAATAAAAGCTCAACTTTTGAATCAAGAATGAATAGCAAGAATCAAAAGAATTCTGAGGGTCATAAGACCTTGAACTATGTCCTAGGTTATCAATGGTTATACTTGAAACCTTTAACAGTCATAAGACTATGGACCTTTCTACTCGTACTTAGGGGGATCAACCCTTAGTACCATCTTCGTGCACAATATCTTAACGCTTAACGCATAAGTAAATCCCTTTGCGAGGGTTGTTCATCTCGGTTTGACATTCGAGTCGCACCAAAGGAAGTTTGGTTTGGATAATTCATCAAGGGTTACGAAATTTAGAGCGCTCATCAACTATGGACTAGTCGAATCAATAAGGGTTAGCTAGTCTAATAAGGTTCAATAATAATGATATTCAAATTGAATAATAATCTCAAGAAGTATAAAATAGGATAATTATTGTATAACTAAATCATGCTTTGAAAAGATAATAAATCTTTAATATAACCTTTGAACTTGAATAATAACAATAATAATTTACTCGAGGTAAATAATAAACTTGAATAATAATGACAAGTAGGGTTAGGAAACTTTCCTCGTGCGTAGATTACACTTTAACTAAGCACGTTCTTTGAATTTAATCCTACATACCATTCATATTCACAATACCAGTTAATTATAGCTTAACTAATCATCATAAACTCATTCTATTTGTCTACTTTGATTATTGACTATACTTAGTCAAATTACCACTTTGTCACATAATTTGTACTTCATGAATTAATAAGCTACTTATGAAATCAATAATTCAATCCACATGTAATTATGTTATTTACATATTAAACAACTATTTAATCAACACATTATACTTCTAACATGTGTACATGTTCATTACATTAAGTTGCTTTCACATTGCTAGACTTAATCAATTTAAAAATCTCATTTCTGAACTTTTACGGAGAGTGAGTGCTTGGCTGTGGCTCACTATTACACTTGTCTTCTTCATTATTGACTTCTGGATGGACTCTTCATTTGACACTGGTGTCATGATTGATGACTTCGAGATATAGCGTTGCTGACTTGGTATGCGGTGGCGTGAAAATAGCGGTAGTGGCCATTACATTGTTGGTATGGCGTACCATTATTAATAAAATGGCGGTCGCGAAAATCGCGAGAACATGCCAATTTCTTCCAATTTCTTATTTTTTCTCGAAATTAGACATACACATATGATGTAATTCATGCATAAACATAACCCAACATTTATATAATGACTTTAACCATTTAAAACACATAATCACGTAATTAAAGCATGCAATTTTCTTTGATTTTTGATGTTTTTGAAGGTTTTCAAAATAAAACATGAAAATTTGTCACTGCGGATTTGTTATAACACCGAATCCGTTTATTTAAACTATGGTCTCTTCGTATCAACATGCATAACAACATACGAGTGTAAAATTTAGGGATAATATACGATCAACACATTAAATAACACGTATAAGGCCATAAGGCCAAAACCCATACTCTATAAATTTTTGAAATAGCAATTCATAGTATTATGAAACCGATGATGACATATATATATATATATATATATATATAATCAAATATGATTTGATACATCTTAACCCATATATAAACTCATAATCAAACCCTTTCTCAATTACAGAGATTTTACAATATGAATGAAAGTCATTTTCATAAAACTCAAATAACGTAAAAAAAATAGAATTTGGGAAGGAGGAGATTACCCTGTAGAGTATAAATTAGTAGGCTTAGATTCCTCACTCTCAAATCTCTTTCACAGACTCACAATTTCTCTCTGACAACCCTATTTGATTTTCTCTCTGTGAATAGTTTATAGACTTAGGAAAAAAAATGAAGAAAGAAAAGAGAATACGTCGTAATAATAAACTGGCGCATTGAGGTCAGTTACCCATCATGGGTTAACTGCCTTTAACCTCTACTAGTGCCATGTTTGGCTATCCTTAAAAGGCTTATTCTCATTTAATTTAATAACTCTTTTATCATATAGTTTAAATCAATGTCACACTCCTTCATAAAATAAATCAATATCTTATTTAATTTATTTTAAATAAAATATAATAATTTCTCATAAATTCACATAGTCACATAATTAATTTTCTTATTAATAAATAATGTCAAATTATTAACTCTCTAATTAATAATTAAATTAATTAAATAACATCATGCTTAATTAAATATTTCATTTAATTCAATAAGCTCACATAATTACATACTTGAATAATAAGTATTCTCTACATTAATTTAATAATGTAACACATATAATTAAATTAATCTACCACAACTGCATCAATTAATTATTTAATCTAATAATTAATTCATCGAAAATATTTATTTACTTTGATAAATATTAAGATTAATTACAAAAATCTAGTTAAGTCACATCTTTCCCCCCTTAAAAGGATTCTGTCCCCAGAATCACGATTCAATAAATTTCGACCCGTTACATTCTCCCCCCCTTACAAAGATTACGTCCCGAGAAACGCTTATACATAATTAAATAAATAAATGAGGTAATTCTTCATCATATTCTCTTGAGTTCCCACGTAGCTTCTTGACGTTGTGGTTCCTCCAAATTACCTTAATGAAGGTATAACTTTATTTATGAGAACTTGTTCTTTTCGACTGACAATTTGGACAGGAATTTCTTCGTAAGACAAGTCTTTCTCAAAATGTAGGGGTTCATATTTAATTAAATGCTTGTAATCAGCTTTGTAGGATCGTAACACAGAAACATGGAAGACGTTGTGGACATTCTCGAGTGATGGAGGTAAGGCTACCTCAAATGCGCTACTTCTCGATTCTTCTCAATACTTCAAATGGTCCGATGAATCTTGGACTCAATTTTCCTTTCTTTCAGAACACGATCTTTCCCTTCCGGGGAGAGACCTTCAAGAAAACATAACTACGATTCAAACTTGATATTTTTACGATATGGATCAGCGTATTTCTTCTGTCGATCTTGAGCCGCTACCGGTCTGTGCTCGGATCACTTTGACTATTTTCTCGTGCGTTCTTTGTACCAATTCTTGCCCTAGCAATTGTCTTTCACCAACTTCATCCCGAAGCGGAGTTACGCACAGACTCTGTAGTATAACGCTCCGTGGCGGCATACCAATACTAGCGTGGTAACTGTTATTGTAGCCAAACTCTAGTAACGGTAGGTGATCATCCCAATTTCCTTTGAAGTCCATCACACAGGCTCTTAGCATATCTTCTAATGTTTGAATTATTCGTTCGCTCTGTCTGTCTGTTTGAGGTTGATAAGCTGTACTCATTCGCAATTGCGTACCCATGCATTCCTGAAGACGTTTCCAAAAATTTTATGTGAAGTGTGGATCCCTATCTGAAATAATTGACATCGGCACTCCGTTCCTCGAAACAATCTCTTTTACGTATAGCCTCGCCAACTGATCTAAGTTGAATCTTATTTTGATCGAAAGAAAGTGTGCAGATTTTATCGATTCGATCAGCGATAACCCCATCTTGCGTCGTAGCCTTTACGAGTCGTCGGAAGGCTGACCACGAAGTCCATTGTAATATGTTCCCATTTCCATTACGGGATTTCTAACGGTTGTAGCAATCCACTTGGTCTCGATGTTCCACTTTCACTTTTCGAGAGGTTAGACACTTGGCAACACATTCGCAACATCACGTTTTCAAATTCGGCCACGAAATGTTGTCGAAGATCTTGGTACATCTTGGTACTACCAGGGTGAATCGAATATCGTGAACTATGAGCCTCACTCAAAATTTCTTCCTAAATCTCTTGTACTGGTGGTACCCAAATTCTACTCTCAAATCTCAGTATTCCTTCCTTATCCATCTTAAATCTCGGTTCAGTTCCTTCAGATATCTTCTTTGTCACCTTTTTACATTCTTCGTCCTGAAGCTGAGCCTCCTTAACTTTATCCAGTAGGGTTGTACCAGATTGCATCTGAAATAGCTTCTCATCAATATCCATAGGATACTTTATCTCTAACTCCAGTTTCTCCATTTCTGAAATTAGCTCCTCTTGAGCAGTTAACATCATCAATTTCTCACGACCCTTTCTACTTAAGGCGTCGACAACCACATTTGCTTTACCCGGATGGTATAAAATCTCACAATCGTAATCCTTAATTAATTCCAACCATCTTCTTTGACGCATATTCAAATCTTTCTGTGTAAAAATATATTTCAGACTCTTGTGGTCCGTATATATTTCACACTTCTCCCCGTAGAGATAGTGCCTCCAAATTTTTAAAGCAAAAACAACTGCAGCTAACTCCAAATCATGGGTGGGTATCCCTTATCGTAATCCTTCAATTTGTCGTGATGCATACTGCAATGACTTTGCCATTTTGCATAAGCACACTGACTAAGTCCTTTATGCGACGCATCGTTAAAAACAACAAAATTTCTGTATCATCCGGAAGGATAACACGGTCTTAGTACTCAATCTCTTCTTCAATTCTTGAAAGCTCTCCTCACACTTTTCCGTCCAAGCAAATTTCACAGCTTTACGAGTTAAATTCGTTAACGGAGTTGCGATCTTGGAAAAGTCTTGTATGAATCTTCTATAATATCCAGCTAATCCAAGAAAACTTCTTACTTCCAACGGCATTCTCGGTTGATCCCAGTTAATCACGGCTTCGACTTTAGATGGATCTACCGAAATTCTGTTTTTATCGATCACGTGACCAAGAAATTGTACCCGTTCAATCCAAAATTCGTATTTCAAAAACTTGGCGTCCAACTTTTCCCTTCTTAATACTTCCAACGTTAATCTCAAATGTTCTTCGTGTTCTTCTTTGGTTTTGGAATATACCAAAATTTCATCTATAAATACAACTACGAACTTGTCCAAAAACGGTTTGAACACACCATTCATTAGTCCCATAAATGCTGCAGGAGCATTCGTAAGACCAAACGACATTACTAAAAATTCGTAGTGACCATATCGCGTTCTAAACGTTGTCTTCGATACATCCTCTGGCCTCACCTTCAGTTGATGATAACCGCTTCTCAAGTCTATCTTGGAAAAGTATCTCGCTCCCTTCAATTGATCAAACAGGTCGTCGATCCTCGGTAATGGATATCTATTCTTAATCGTGACCTTATTCAGTTCTCTGTAGTCAATGCAAAGTCGCATCGATCCATCCTTCTTTTTCACAAACAACACCGGCGCTCCCCACGGCGATACGCTCGGTTGAATGTACTTCTTGTCCAATAATTCTTGTAGTTGTACCATTAATTCTTTCATCTCTACTGGTGCCATTCGGTATGGTGCCTTCGATATTGGAGCGGTTCCGGGCGCCAAATCGATCACAAAATCTACCTCTCTATCTGGTGGAAGTCCTGGTAAATCGTCTGGAAATACATCGATGAAGTCCCTCACAATCGGTATCTCTTCTACCTTTGGATTCTCTTTTCGACTGTCGACTATGTAAGCTAAGTATCCTACCACGGCCTTGTCTTAATAACTTCGGCGCCTGCATCATCGTCAGACAACTCGCTTATCTAGGCGACTTGCTACCATAAAATACAACCTTTTGTGAGTCATAAGGTTATACGCTTCTTTTGGCAATCAATTCTGTGACCGTAATTGAATAACAATCCATTCCCAAAATAACATCAAATTCCCCAAGTCGAATAGGGATAAGATCTCGTTCATGATATTACCCTTAATATCCACTCTCTGAGTTCTTATATGCGTACTTAATGAGGATTATTTCTCTATTCGCAATTTCTATGTTCATGGGGTAATCAATTCATTCTTAGGCAAATCTAAATTCTTGGAAAAATCATCGGATATAAAGGAACAAGTAGCACCCGAATCAAATAAAACATAAGCATTAATTTTATTGATCGAATGATACGACACCACATCACGGATTGAAGCTGCATCTTTCTTGCGTCGTGTTGAAAGTCAAAGGTGGTCGGTCGGTTTGTTGCGGTTGGTCCGGTGATGGTTAAGGAATTTCCTTTATTATTTCCCGGTTTCCTCCTCGATCCCGACCCTCCCGATCCCTTCTTGGGACAATCTCTTGCAGATGGTCCTTCGAACCACAAGTAAAACAAGCACCCTTCTTTGGGTTTGGACAGTTTGGTGCCATGTGGCCTTCCTGACCACAATTTTAGCACACTCTTTTTCCTTTCATACAAACTCCCAGATGGGCTTTCCCGTAAGTCGGGCATGCTTCGATTCTTTTCTTACGATTACTTTTGTTGATTTCCGATGATGAGATGTCGTTCCACCTTTTCTTCTGATTGAAATTTCCACCTCCTGTGCCACTTCCACTAGCCTTGTTATTAATTTCACCTTCACTCTTCTTCTTCTTCTTCTTCTTCTGATCTTGATTGTACTTGGTCACCGCATCGCTTCCTCCTTCAGCGAGGATGGCCTTTTCCAATACTCCGGCAAATGTGTTTATCTGAAACATTGATACTTTACTGTAAACCCAAGGCTTTAGTCCTTGTTCAAATCTTCTGGCCTTTCTCTCGTCAGTGTGTACTTGGTACGGGGCGAACCTTGCCAACTCGTTGAATTTAGCCGCGTAGTCAGGTACGCTCATGTTTCCCTGCTTCAGTTCTAGAAATTGAACTTCCATCTGATTCTGCGAACTAGTTGGGAAGTACATCTCGAAGAACATCTCTTTAAATCTTTCCCACGTAATTACACCTTCACCTCCTCGCACTTTGTTTGCTTGCCACCAGTAGCTAGCCTCAGACTTCAGCATAAACGTTGCAAAAGCGGTCTTCTGATCTTCTCTAACCCTAGCAACGTCGAAAACCTTCTCCATTTCCATAACCCACATTTGAGCCTCGATTGGGTTCATGGAACCTTTGAACTCTGGCGATCTCACCGCCTTGAAGTCTTTAAACGTTGTGTTTGGTGGAGCTTTTGGTTGATTATTCATGGCTCCAGTCAGTAAGTTAACCAACTGCTGCACGGGATTAGCATTAGCATTATTGTTATTATTGGTTGACTCTTCCTGAGTCGGTTGACATTGTTGTCTTCTCCTTGGCGGCATTTTTCTGTTAAATAAACACTTATTAGAACTTTATTTATTTCTCTAAATAGTTAAGGCATTACTCAACAATTTAACATATCAATTAACACATTATCTCAAACAACTTGATATATATTCATTCGAATCAAAGTTTTAACATCAAACTATAGCATCACTGCTATTTACATCAACTATCCTGGAATAAAGAATCCACAGGATTTAAAACATTAAAATATTCCATCGTTCATAAACACGTCAGAATTTACATCTAAAACTAATTTAAGTTCTTCACATAACTAAACAAATCATATCACTGTCGGTCAAGGTACTGATTAGCCTTACTACGCTCCTCTTCTAAGATGTGATGCATCGTCCTGCAATCCATCATGTACAATGGTAGTCCCTCAAACTGAATTGGGTACCTCAAAACTCGATCTTGGGTCTCACTCATTACCTTGTTAAGTGTAGAGTACGTTTCCCCAATCTTTGCTTTCTTTGCACGACTATCATCCTCTCTGCGCACGATCATTTCGCGCGATTCTCTTACCCAACCTTCCTCTGCTATATGTTCGACCTTTCGGAGGTTTCCTTGATTCCTTCTTGGTTTCTCTATCTCCTCGGTCTTATCTTGATTTGACCCTTCTCATGGACCAAGTCCCATTCTATATTTGCCGATCGAGAGTGAAGAGTTGAAATCTCCTCTCTCTTACGCTCTAGAGTAATATCTTTGAATAATAGCTCGCTTTCGGTCGAATCACGGACCTCATCTCGTAAGTCCACGTTACGGTCGTATAACGTGTCATACATCTCGGCATCAGCGGTGTACCGTGGTAACTCTCTCTTCCTCTTCCTCTTCTCTCCTCGGGATCATCCTCGGGATCCTCCTCGGGATCTTAGGGTCTCGGTTCATGCTCCTGACCAACAATGGTGATCAATGGAGATGATTCCCTCTACACTAGCTACTCCCTAACGACATGAATGTCTCGGGGCTCCTCCTCTATCGGTACTATAGGTACACGGGGTTCCTCCTCAGTAAGTACTATAAGTACTCGGGGTTCTTCCTCCCCAGCTTGACTAGCTTCTCAAACATTCGATATCCAGACAACAAAATTTTAAGTTTTAGTTACTAAGTCGTATCATCTAACGCATACTTTAACACATAAGCACATAAAGTCTTTTAGTATCTTCAATGAATTACATAAATTCATTTCTTATAACTCGATAAGAGTTTTCCATCACTATCTTCTTTCTATAAGGCTACTACCTAAGGTTGTTCCCCCACCTAAGGTTCATAACCTACACTTTGATAACAACTTGTGACACCCCCAAATCCGGGTACTTCAATTCCACGAGATTTGGTGTTCACTGTACAAATATCATCTATCTATCTACCCATAATAAATGCAAGCCATGCAATAGATAGAATAAAAATCTTCCCCTTAAGGGTTACAACATCGAATAATAATAATAATAAATCCGAGGTTAAACTAACCTTAAACATATCATGCGGAATCATAAACAAATAAGTCTTAAACAACATCATTAACTCAAGTTTAACATAAATACATCATCAAATAAAATAACAAGTCTTCATCATTTGCTAACTTTGCCCTTGCCTTTACTAGTGGAAGGTTCATCGGTTCTTTCATTCTTAACTACAATGTTATTATTAAGCAAGAGTGGGCACTATTGCCCACAAGTATAACAATGAAATAACAGTATAATAATATGCGAGTAAATCAAAGACATCTTAATAAAAGCTCAACTTTTGAATCAAGAATGAATAGCAAGAATCAAAAGAATTCTGAGGGTCATAAGACCTTGAACTATGTCCTAGGTTATCAAGGGTTATACTTGAAACCTTTAATGATCATAAGACTATGGACCTTTCTACTTTCGTACTTAGGGGATCGACCCTTAGTACCATCACATGCACAATATCTTAACACTAACGCATAAGTAAATCCCTTTGCAGGGTTGTTCATCTCAGTTTGACATTCGAGTCCGCACCAAAGGAAGTTTGGTTTGGATAATTAATCAAGGGTTCTGAAATTTAGAACGCTCATCAACTATGGACTAGTCGAATCAATAAGGGTTCGCTAGTCTAATAAGGTTCAATAATAATGATATTCAAATTGAATAATAATCTCAAGAAGTATACAATAGGACAATTATTGTATAACTGAATCATGCTTTGAAAAGATAATCAATCTTTAATATAACATTTGAACTTGAATAATAGTAATGATAATTTACTCGAGGTAAATAATAAACTTGAACAATAATGACAAGTAGGGTTAGGAAACTTGCCTCGTGCGTAGATTACACTTTAACTAAGCACGTTCTTTGAATTTAATCCTACATACCATTCACATTCACAATACTAGTTAATTATAGCTTAACTAATCATCATAAACTCATTCTCTTTGTCTACTTTGATTATTGACTATACTTAGTCAAATTAGCACTTTGTCACATAATTTGTACTTCATGAATTAATAAGCTACTTATGAAATCAATAATTCAATCCACATGTAATTATGTTATTTACATGTTAAACAACTATTTAATCAACACATTATACTTCTAACATTTGTACATGTTCATTACATTAAGTTTCTTTCACATTGCTAGACTTAATCAATTTAAAAATCTCATTTTTGAACTTTCTGGAGAGTGGTATTGCTGACCACTGCTTTATACTTCTGTCTTCACGTTTGGGCTGCTGATGATGGCTAATTTGGACTCTTAGTATTATTTATGGTGACTGAGCTTGGAGTCTCTGTTATCGAGAGTATATGACTTGATTGATGGAAATAGGCGGAGGAAATAAGCGGTGTTGGCATGGCTTGCGTGTGAGTTTCTGAAATGGCGATTCAGAAAAAATCGCAGAACATGCCAATTTCTTCCAATTTCTTATTTTCTACTAGAAATTAGACATACCCATATCATGTAATTTATGCATAAACATAACCCAACATTTATATAATGACTTTAACACTTAATTACAGAATTTAAGCATGCAATTTCACTGACTTTGATGTTTTTGAAGGTTTTCAAAATAAAACATGAAAATTTGTCACTGCGGATTTGTTATAACACCGAATCCGTTTATTTAAACTATGGTCTCTTCGTATCAACATGCATAACAAATATCTGAGTGTAAAATTTAGGGATAATATCGATCGACACATTAAATAACACGTATAAGGCCATAAGGCCAAAAACCATATACTCTGAAATTTTTGAAATAGCAATTCATAGTATTCTCGAAACTAATGACATGATAATTCACATAATATATATATAATCAAATACGATTTGATACATCTTAACCCATATATAAACTCATAATCAAACCCTTTCTCAATTACAGAGATTTTACAGTATGAATGAAAGTCATTTTCATAAAACTCAAATAACGTAAAAAAAAATTGAATTTGGGAAGGAGGAGATTACCTTGTAGAGTATAAATTAGTAGGCTTAGATTCCTCACTCTCAAATATCTTTCACAGACTCACAATTTCTCTCTGACAACCCTATCTGATTTTCTCTCTGTGAATAGTTTATAGACTTAGGAAAAAAAATGAACAAAGAAAAGAGAATACGTCGTAATAATATACTGGCGCATTGAGTCAGTTACCCATCATGGGTTAACTGCCCTCAACCTCTACTAGTGCCATGTTTGGCTAACCTTAAAAGGCTTATTCTCATTTAATTTAATAACTCTTTTATCATATAGTTTAAATTAATGTCACATTCCTTCATAAAATAAATCAATATCTTATTTAATTTATTTTAAATAAAATATAATAATTTCTCATAAATTCACATAGTCACATAATTAATTTTCTCATTAATAAATAATGTCAAATTATTAACTCTCTAATTAATAATTAAATAACATCATGCTTAATTAAATATTTTATTTAATTCGATAAGCTCACATAATTACATACTTGAATAATAAGTATTCTCTACATTAATTTAATAAATGTAACACATATAATTAAATTAATCTACCACAACTACATCAATTAATTATTTAATCTAATAATTAATTCATCGAAAATATTTATTTACTTTGATAAATATTAAGATTAATTACAAAATTCTCGTTCGTCACATCTTAAATATCGTGCAATGACAATTATTGAACCAATAATAATATAAAATATCAACGCATCAATTATTGAACCAATAAAATAAAATATTGAATAAAGAATTATCGTAACAATTATTGAGTAGTGCCTTCATATACGTAAGAATAAATAATTCAAAAATTACATGCGGCAATCTGCAGTATACTCTCTTTGCAACCACGCCAGACATCTGTATTTTAACCCCGGGTATTCCAACAATTGTTAATTGGTAATAACTACGTCGTTATTTATAAAAACTCAAACTTGTCATTTTTTCATTCGACAGTTATTACATTATGGGCCCACAAATGGTCATGCATTGCATTTAATATTCTCGGACAGTAAGAATATTCCACGACCAAACGAATATTCCCCGACAACAATGAATATTTTATAACCACTTGCTTATTTTGAAAAAAAAATCATATATCACCCTTAACTTTAAATTTTTTATCAATTTAACCATTTACTGAATAGTAATTATAAGAAAAATTGAATACTTTTATTTCATAAAATTCGGGGTCTTACAAAATCAATCTGGACCATTGATGGTTGTTTTAATAGTAAATCAATCTAGACCGTCAGTGGTAGTTTTAAAAATAAATCAATCTGGACCGTCGATGGTGGTTTTAATAGTAAATCAATCTGGACCGTTGATGGTGGTTTTAAAAGTACTCAATCTGGACCGTCGGTGGTGGTTTTAAAAGTAAATCAATCTGGACCGTCGGTTGTGGTTCTAATAGTAATCAATATGGATCGTCCGTTCTAATAGTAAATCAATCTGGACCGTTCGTGAATAACTTACTATTTAGTCCATTCTCCTATAAATAAAAGCTTAATTCTTCTTTCATTCTCACCAATTCACTGAGATTCACAAGAGACACTATAGAGAGAGAAACTATAGAGAGCAAGAAGAAGAGTATTTTGCTACTTCACTATTGCAGTATCCAGCCTTCTACTAAGGTAAGGGGTATTATTTCTTTCGTATTCATAAGGAATACTATTTTTTTTGTATTCATCCTTTAATATGTCGGAATAACTTGTCTACGCGGATTACATATCGTATGACGGGTGAAAATCCATTTGCAATTTCGTATGTTATTTCTTTTCATATTCTTAAATCTAAACTTACTATGGTAAATATTGCTTCTATAATCCCTGAAATTAGTGGGATATCCTTAAAGTTTTGCGCTTCATCTAGTATTGTTTTGTTGGAATATTGATCTGAACTTTCATATTAAAAATTAATATTTTCACCTGGGTACTATTCACAGGTTACTATTCACCCAGTTACTATTCACTAAAATATTATTCACTCGGGTATTCGGGGCACTTTTTATGTCGAGGTACTATTCACGAGTTACTATTCACCCAATTACTATTCATTAAAATATTATTCACTCGGGTATTCGGGGCACTTTTCATGCTGGGGTACTATTCACGAGTTACTATTCACGGGTTACTATTCACCCGGTTACTATTCACCCAAAAAATTAATTTCTTTTCTGTCCAAAATATTTTTGATACATGAATATTATTCTTGAATTTTACTCCACAAAGCAATATCATGTTGACAATTAGAACATTATTAAATACTGGATAAATTAAATTATGAATCCTTAAAATTTATCCTTTGCTTTCATTTATTTAAATGCTTATATCATTGTCATCATCCTCATGCTTATATTGTGATGAAAGTCACCTTTGGCTTAAATGCATAGATGGACTGTTGATTGATATGATTATGATCGGGGATTATTCAGTATAATCGTGACCATTGATGATTACATGAATATCCTTGGCCCGTAGTGCAGGGATGATTCGATGATGTGATTTATTTATTAAGTTGAGTCTTAGCGATAAAGTTGATGAAAACCTTTTTAAATCATAGAAGATAGTAGATATCATGCTCTACTTGACTCTTCTAATGGATTGCTTATTCCGCTGCAGTTAAACTTGTTGTCGATTATATTCTTTCAGTTTAACATTGTTGAAGGCTAATGATAACTTATTCTGCATTATCTTAGTCATAATATTTCTTACTGGGCTAGTTGAGCTCACCCTTTTACTTCCATTATTCTCTTCAGGAAATGAGAACGTAGTCGGAACTAGTCGGAGAATGGAGTGATGGCCCGAGATGGTGTTATAGTAGTCCTCACTATTCTATAAAATAGTGTGACAATAAATGTAATGAGGACTCCATTTGAGTTTGGATATTGTCTAGAAGACATTATTCTTGTAAAAACTCTCAACTCAAGTTGTATAATTAAGTTTGTATTTGTATTCAGTACCATGTATTTGGTGACCCAAGATGGGTGATGTATACCTATTTTGGGGGCATCACATCTTATCTCTCATAAAATTTCTTTATATTCAGATGTTGTAAACATGGCTTAATTATTAGAGCGATATAATGAGTATGTTCAACCGAGGGATTGTTAGGTTTGTAATATTCAAGAAGGCAATCAAATTGCAAAAATAAGTGGAAACGTGGAAAAATCAGAGTTTAAAATTTTATACAAACCATATACCCGGATCACCCTTTATGCACAATTATTAATTAAACGAAAAGATAAAGAATAAAATCATACCCTTGAAGATCGAGCTTCCTCAGGTACAAGTTCACCTCCAATCCTTTTCGCGTTCAACTTGAATCCACCGGGTTTGGTTCCTTCCTTTGATCAACGTTAGCCACCCATGTGTTTGGCCTCTAGAGGTGATCCACCAAGGAAAAAGAATTTTCAAGAAGAAGGGGTATTGGCTCAAACCCTAGTTTTTCCTATCTGTATAGAAAAAGCGTACTCTCCCAACTATTGAAATTATTACGTATGTTGTAAAAGTCAACAACCACCCCACCCATAATAAGACTCCTCTTATTTATAGATGTGGACAACCCACCTTAACAATTAAGAAATTGGGATTTATTTAATTAATTAAATTCTTTTAATTAATTAAGCTCCCTAATCTTATTAGGGATAATTAATTAAACTCCTTTAACTAATTTTCCCTCCTAATCCTATTAGTAATAAATGAGAGTACTTATATTAAATTAATTCCTAAACTCTTTTAGAAATTAAAATAATAATAATTGTAATAATATTAATAAGACTCTTCTTATTAATTTATATTTAATAAATATTAAGCTATTTAATTTATTCTATCACCATAGATTAAATTAAATATACTTAATATATTATTACAATTATTCCATTAACTTCTTAAATAATTATTCTTCCTTTTATGGTGTGACCCTTTAGGTTCTCCATATTAAACCAGGTTGTGAATAAATCAATTAGAAACAATTCTAATCTTATTTAAATAAATAAATTAAATAATTTATTTATTTAAATAAATAATATTTATTCTACAATAGGGATAAGCCTCCCTAGCGATCAACGACTTTCCAGATAATATAGATTTCAACATTAATCATAAAAGAACCTTTGAGTAAATAGTTACCGTACAATTCAATCCTTCCACCATACAATGTCCCAATTAAATATAAGACATGTAATTACTGTCAAGTATTATTTTATTTAATTATATGTATTTCGATCCTTAAATGCACAACTCTAAATAATGCAAATTAGAAACTTCTTTCTAATTTCATTCTGCCTTGGCCAAGGACTACTGGGTTGTCATTTATCGAATCACATAGGACATTTCTCTTCTTTTATTAGAAGTGGTAGATTCTTTATTGATCATACATTATCTCCATGTACAACTTATTATACCCAAGCATACCCTTTGATATACCCCTAAGGGTCTTAAGGAATAAGTCAAAGTATAACTCATCATACACAAGATACTATGATGGCCTCAAGTCCAAGGATCACTGTGACTACTATCACTACAGAATTCCTATTGACAGCAAGTAAAACTCCATTAGGTATTCCTTAACGAGCCAACGCTCAAATGAACTTATTCTCTAATAAGCACCTACATACTTGCTTTAGTGTCTCCACACAAATGATCATGAGATCAATCATCCTCATCCAATGAGCAAAGCAACGATGTACCAATCTATCCCGGATTCACTAATCCCTAATTTAGTAATCCAATGATTGGGAACTATTTTAGTTTTAAGCTTTCTAAGAATTTAGATCTCATTAGAATGATCATCATCATTATTCTAAAAGCATTGCTTAAAACTATGGGTTTATCACATATTATAAAACAGCATCATGTAGATAATTAAAAGCCTTTAATAAATTAATACCTTTTATTAATAAATGAATAAGATTGTTACAAAGTATATGTTTTATCATCAAACATGATTGGCTTGTGTGTATACTACTTTCAATCTCCCACTTGCACTAAAGCCAATCGTCATGATATTTCATACTCTTCTTCTCAAAGTGACGATTATCCTGCTGTTGGATAAGCTTTAGTTAATGGATATGTAATGTTGTTCATGAGAATCCACTATCTTTATAGTGATTTCCCATCTTTCAATGATTCTAATAATCAAATGAATGTGCCACAACACATGTTTAGATCCAAGATGAGACTTAGGAACTATTCCTAGTTCTGTAATGAACTTTTAATCCAAACAATCAACTTGCAGCTTCATTTATAGCTATATACTTTGTCTTTATCACTAAACCAAAGAACTCTTTCTTTGTTTTGGAACCTTTCAATTCATCGCACCACCGCTCAAGGTAACCCTTTACCTTAAAGTGGATTTTTTCTGTCGTCTTGGTCCGCATTCGAAAAACTTGAGTCTGTTAAGCCCTCTAGTTTTAATTAAGACCCACCATGAATATGATCACATCCTTAGTGCTTGGGTTAAGCACTTTAAGATGTTTTCATCGACTCATAGTGAACTTCTCCATAATATGATGATCGACATCAGGTCTCGTACATTTCATTGCATACATGATTGTCACCATGCGACTTCTCTTTTTTGAGAGTCCGTGGGGACTATAAAGGAGATACATTCCATAGCTCATCAACATGAGACATCTCTTGGAGTTTGCCATGGTAAACGACTTTAGCATCAAATGAATATACATTCCTTGGGTTAAGTTGAGCATCCTTTTAAATCTATCTATATAGATTTGCATCCCCAATAACGATACTCTTCCCAAATCATTCATGGAGGATTGTTTAGACAACTTTATCTTTACTGATTGTAGCATTGGTATGTAATTCCTCATCCGTAGTATATCAACATATAATACTAGAAATTTCAGGACGCTCCCACTGACCCTTTTGTACACACTAAAAACTCCTACCTCATCGTATGTAACTCTGGATCATCATCTTCTATGATGCGTACCTCATCATCATCAATCATGATGAATCCATACCTCCTAGGTATCTTCAGTACTATTTCAGATTTACGATTTAGTTGTGGTACAATAGGTCTATCTACAGGTTCCTCTTATTTGACTTATAGTGTTTTGTGGTTCTTGAACTCTTCAAGATCTATTATCCTCCCACTAGCCCCTTTAATGATAAACACCTTTATCTTAGAAGGAAGCGTGTTTCGCAATAAACACCTTTTGCTAAGTAGGATTATAGAACATTTACCCTAAACTTACTTTAGGATGTCCCACAAATCGACACTTATAAAATCTTGTCCCAAGCTTATCCTTTGAAACCTTTTCACATAAGTTGGACAACCCCTTATCTTAACATACTTAAGATTAGGAATCCTCCCTGTCCATAACTTTTATGGAGTCTTGAAATGGATTTTGAGGTTACCTTTTCGTAGATATGCAGCCATTTTCTAGGACATGATCCTGAAGGATCTTTGGAATGTCGGTAAAATAATTATGGACCATACCATGTCCAACAAGGTACGATTTTTCCTTTCAGATACATCAATCAATTATTACGTATCAGGAGGCGTCCATTATGAGAAAACCATTTGAGATGATCTAGAAACTTATTGCTCAAGTATTTATTCCTTTATCTAATCAAAGAATCTTAATACTTTGTCAATTTGTTTCATTTCTGAATTCTTTGAACCTTTCAAATAATTCACACTTGTATTCAACAAATACATACATTCAACTCTTTGAATGATCATCTCCTTTTCTTATACTAGTTTGTTCAATTTACAAAATAATTTTTCACGTAAGTCAAGTATACAAAATCCATTAAGTAATCTTTCAGTTCTATATGAAACATTATTATTATAAATAGAACAACAATTGTTCTTAATTATAATACCAAAGATTTCATTGTCCAACAATAAAATGAAAATAATATTTTAACAAGAACTCGGAATACAATAACAACTTATTGACTTAATAGATTTGCCGTAGGCATTGCTAAACTATAAGTTTCTATGGCTAATATGGCAACCTTTGTTACATTTCCCGCACATAGGATTACTTATATTTGTTTAGCTTTCTACTTCTGCTTGGTCCCTTCATAAATCTATATTTATGATAACCAAAGTCGGTATCCAATACCCAAGTAGAACCTTGACTTAAAGAAAAATTTATTTTAAATCATGAACAAATTTGTATTTATAACCGAAACTTCACTAAGCTTCTTTTGTTAGCCTCTGCAAGATGCTTCTCGCAGTTTCTTTCCAGTGTCCAGGCTTATTGCAGTGGAAGCAAACTCCTTTGCTATCCGTATCAGTTTTGTTCTTATTATCCTTTGTTTATGCCTTTCTATTTACCTTCTTTGAATCGTTCTTCTTTTCAGAAGATCCTTTGGTCCCTACCAGTAAGACATAGTCTTTCTTGGTTGGAAAGTGACTCTCAACATTTTTCAACATGTTAAGCAAATCAGCAAGGCTGATATCTAGCTTGTTCATATAAAAAATTCACAACAATTGTGAAAGGAGTCCGGGAGTGAGTGCAAGATCAAATCTTGGCTCAACTCTCCATCCATGACAAAACTCGTTGTCCTAATTGATTAATCAAATTGATAATGTTAAGGACTTTTATATCGCATCAGTAGTGTCATCTGGTCATTCTAGATCGGAAGAGCTCCTTAGATATCCGATATCTATCATCCTACTTTCCTCACCATCAACTACTTGATGTGCGGGAATATATTAGAAGCATCCATAGTTTCATGTCGACGCTAAAGCTCGTTACTACTCATAGATGCGAACATGATGCATTGAGCCAATTGTGCATCATCTTGCCACTTTCTAAAAGTAGCAATGTCTTCCTCAGAGGCATTATGCGCAACCATTGCTTGAGGATAGGCGTATTAAGGACATAAGATAGCTTTTCACTATGAGAACTATTCTCAAATTCCTTAACCAATCCGATTTAATTGATGCCCCGTTAATTTAGCATCTTATATGCTTCGCAGTTGATAGTAATTTTAGACATTGTAAAATTTCAGTAAATGAATTTGTAATTAACAACATTTTAACATACATTCTTTTATTAATTAACAAAATAATTTAGGTCTTGTTTTAAATTGGTATCTCCCACTATTTTCTTCAAACTATATTACCTCACTTATATAGTTCTAAGCAAAATCTAATTAAAGATTTGCTAGTGAGAATAAGATCCCATTTCAAATATATATAGCCTTGTGGTGACACAACAAACTATATATAAATAAATAGGTAGACAACTTTTGTCAATTACATCAACTATGCAACTCCTTTTCTTTTGCCTCTTAGATTATTTTGATCAAGTGGCGGCACATCCGAATCAAAATTATCCAAGTTAAGTCCAACCTAGCACTCCATATATTCAAAAAAGAAAAATATCATCCTTGTGGTGACACAACAAAACAATATTGTTCAATTTTCTTTATAAGCATCAAATGTGATAAATTAACATCTTAAATACTTAATACTTGCCTTGTGGTGACACAACAAACTCATATTAAATATTTAATACTCTATTAATTTTATCATGCTAGAAGGCGACGTTCGATATTCCAAATATCTTTGAACGCTTAGGACTTAATATAAAAAAAAAATGAGGGGTTTGTTATTAATATGTCTCATCTTGTTTAGCTGCATGCACATATATATATAAAAAATACGTCATATTAATGAACATGCGAAGCATGTTTGCATAATATATAATATATATAGTATAAGCATGCACATATAGAATATTATATTCTACCTGGATTGATTATGGACTTTTATTCTAGTTTGGTTCACTAGAGCCACCAAGTGAACCAAAAGGTCAAACCCTAGGGGTCCAAGAAATAATATTTAAATATAACTATTACATTTAAACCCGGGCTCCATTACAAACGGGTCTTCAAGTGCTCTTTGCCCCTTGACCTCCAATTTTTCAAAATTAATTCTAACTATTCCTATTACAAAATTATTTAAAATAAATAGAAACCTTGATCAGCAGTCAAGGGGAAGTACATAGGAGGGAGATAGAATTTACATTAAAAAAAATTAGAGAAGGCGAGGTACGCAGAGACCTCATTTAATAAAACCCATACATTCATGCATCCAACTAAAATAAAATCCAATCACATGGTCAATAGTCCATAATCAATCTCATTTATTATCATACACATCACCATATGCATCAATAAATAACATTCATCTTATGAATAATAAACATTCAATATATATATTGATATCATTTAATGGGCAAATTTAGTTAGTATAAAATCTAATTTTGAATCAAAATAAACTCCTTTATTTTAATCCAAATTTAAATCAAAATAAAACTATTTTATTTTAATTTATCTAATTTTGAATAAAATAAACTATTTTATTTTAATCAAAATCTTTAATCAAAATAAACTCCTTTATTTTAATTAATTATGGAATCCAATTCCATGTAAAAAAAACTTTTATTAAAGGAAACATGGATTTTCTTTCCTATTCACAAATAAACTCCTTTATTTTGAATAATATAAAATCTTATTTCATATCTAAATAAACTCCTTTATTTAAGAAAACATATAATCCAATTTCAACTCCAATTAGTTATCATAGAATCCAATTCTAACTCTAATTAGTTAGCATGAAATTTAAATTTTAAAATTAAAATAAATTTTATATTTTAATATTAAAATAAACCTTTTATTTTAAGATTAAAATAAACTTTTATTTTAATTATAAAATTATTAAGATATATATATATATATAAAATATATATATATATATATATATATATATATACGTAAAAACGTTATAATATATATACTAACGTAAACAGGAGATTCCAGTATACTAGTTAACATGATTCCAAAAGTGATTCAAATGTAATACATGAATCCAAAAGTGATTCAAGTGAATAATCCTGGAACATTTCAATATGATTACTTTTCAAAAGAATAACGTAATTCATGTAACTGTGATTCACGTGTGCCTCCTTGCAATATGATTCAAAAAAAAGGACGAGTGGTGAATCATAAAAAAAAAAAAAATCAGGAATCTTATTCACATCACTGCACCAGCGAAATAAAGAAAAAAGATTGCCGATTTTATTTTTATTTTTATTTTTTATTATATTTTATACAATAAAATTATGCCCAATTAAATTGTTCTAAACACATATCAATGTACATATCAAATTAAACAATTCATAATTCGCATAAAGGTTTGGCTCTGATGCCACTGTTAGGTTTGTAATATTCAAGAAGGCAATCAAATTGCAAAAATAAGCGGAAACGTGGAAAAATCAGAGTTTAAAATTTTATACAAACCATATACCCGGATCACCCTTTATGCATAATTATTAATTAAACGAAAAGATAAAGAATAAAATCATACCCTTGAAGATCGAGCTTCCTCAGGTACAAGTTCACCTCCAATCCTTTTCGCGTTCAACTTGAATGCACCGGGTTTGGTTCCTTCCTTTGATCAACGTTAGCCACCCATGTGTTTGGCCTCTAGAGGTGATCCACCAAGGAAAAAGAATTTTCAAGAAGAAGGGGTATTGGCTCAAACCCTAGTTTTTCCTATCTGTATAGAAAAAGCGTACTCTCCCAACTATTGGAATTATTACGTATGTTGTAAAAGTCAACAACCACCCCACCCATAATAAGACTCCTCTTATTTATAGATGTGGGCAACCCACCTTAACAATTAAGGAATTGGGATTTATTTAATTAATTAAATTCTTTTAATTAATTAAGCTCCTTAATCTTATTAGGGATAATTAATTAAACTCCTTTAACTAATTTTCCCTCCTAATCCTATTAGTAATAAATGAGAGTACTTCTATTAAATTAATTCCTAAACTCTTTTAGAAATTAAAATAATAGTAATTGTAATAATATTAATAAGACTCTTTTTATTAATTTATATTTAATAAATATTAAGCTATTTAATTTATTCTATCACCATAGATTAAATTAAATATACTTAACATATTATTACGATTATGCCATTAACTTCTTAAATAATTATTTTTCTTTTATGGTGTGACCCTTTAGGTTCTCCATATTAAACTAGGTTGTGAATAAATCAATTAGAACAATTTAATCTTATTTAAATAAATAAATTAAATAATTTATTTATTTAAATAAATAATATTTATTCTACAATAGGATAAGCCTCCCCAGCGATCAACGACTTTCCAGATAATATAGATTTCAACATTAATCATAAAAGAACCTTTGAGTAAATAGTTACCGTACAATTCAATCCTTCCACCATACAATATCCCAATTAAATATAAGACATGGAATTATTGTCAAGTCTTATTTTATTTAATTATATGTATTTCGATCCTTAAATGCACAACTCTAAATAATGCAAATTAGAAACTTCTTTCTAATTTCATTACTCATAACGCCAAGGACTCACTTTGGGTTGTCATTTATCGAATCACATAGGACATTTTCTTCTTTTATTAGAAGTGGTAGATTCTTTATTGATCATACATTATCTCCATGTACAACTTATTATACCCAAGCATACCCTTTGATATACCCTAAGGATCTTAAGGAATAAGTCAAAGTATAACTCATCATACACAAGATACTATGATGACCTCAAGTCCAAGGATCACTTGTACTACTATCACTACAGGAATTCCTATTGACAGGCAAGTAAAACTCCATTAGGTATTCCTTAGCGAGCCACGTTCAGTGAACTTATTCTCTAATAAGCACCTACATACTTGCTTTAGTGTCTCCACACAAATGATCATGAGATCAATCATCCTCATCCAATGAGTAAGCAACGTATGTACCAATCTATCCAGATTCACTAATCCCCAATTTAGTAATCCAATGATTGGGAACTATTTTAGTTTTAAGCTTTCTAAGAATTTAGATCTCATTAGAATGATCATCATCATTATTCTAAAAGCATTGCTTCAAACTATGGGTTTATCACATATTATAAAACAGCATCATGTAGATAATTAAAAGCCTTTAATAAATTAATACATTTTATTAATAAATGAATAAGATTGTTACAAAGTATATGTTTTATCATCAAACATGATTGGCTTGTGTGCATACTACTTTCAGGGATCACAACCAGGGTCATGCCGGTGGCTCCAGTCATTGGAGCAATGACAACCAGCGGGGTGGAAAACATTCAGACATAAGCGGTAACCACTCTGGTGGAAATCGTGGCAATGATGGTAGAAGAAGAGAGTCAGGGGGAGATTTCAAAAAGAGAAGGTACAACAATGATAACGTGAAGACGTCAGAACAAACATCAACTGTTTCTAGGGGAGGAAAACGATCATCGGTTGTATGTTACAAATGCGGGAAAGAGGGACGCATCAGCCCAAACTGCCCACAACAATCCAAGGTGTATTATAACTGTTGAAAGAAAATTCATATAGCTAGAGATTGTCTTGTAGCGAAACTAAGTTCATCAGGGATGGTGACTCCAAAGGCTATCCCGGACAAGTCAAAGTCGGTGGTTCCTGGAAGGGCGTTTGTGGTGACTGGCCAAAACGCGAGGAACCCGAACGAGGTGATCACGGGTAAGCTAATCATAAACTCTTGCGAAGTTTATACCTTATTAGATACCAGTTATACCCATTCTTTTATCTCTCCTGCTTGTGCTCAACGTTTGAACTAGACTCCGGAGAAATTAGACCCTGAATTATCTGTTGAGACTCCATTAGGAGAAACTTTCATTACATCTACTGTTTATAAATCTTGCTTGATCCAAGTTGGTACCATCACATTACCTTCCGATCTTATTTTGTTGAAAATACTTGCATTTGATGTGATTTTAGGGATTGATTGGTTAACCATTCATCATGCTAAAATTAATTATTTTCGTAAGGTTGTTAGTTTTCATATTCCTAACCAACCTTTTATGCGAATTCAAACAACCAAACCGCTAAAATCAATCAATGTAATATCAAGCCATAAAGTTATTCGTTTATTGAAAAAAGGATGTCAAGCTTTCTTAGCCCATGTCACGGACTTGAACAAAAACACGTCAGATTTGAATTAAATTTTGGTTGTTAGTGAATTTTCTGACGTATTTCATGAAAAACTTCCCAGTCTACCCCTAGAACGTGAAGTTGAATTCTTTATTGACCTTGAACCTGGTACAAAGCCCATTTCTAAAACTCCATATCGAATGACTCCTATTGAACTTCAGGAGTTAAAGGTCCAACTACAGGAGTTGTTAGACATCGGTTTCATTCGTCCTAGTACATCTCCTTGGGGTGCTCCTGTTTTATTCGTAAAGAAGAAAGATGGGAGTATGCGACTTTGTATTGACTACTGGGAGTTGAACCATGTCACCATCAAGAATAGGTATCTGCTACCTCGAATTGATGACATGTTCGACCAGTTGCAAGGAGCACAATTCTTTTCAAAGATCGATCTTTGTTCTGGATATCATCAGCTGAAGATTAAAACTGAGGATATTCCAAAGACTGGCTTCAGAACTGGGTACGTGCATTATGAATTCTTAGTCATGCCTTTTGAATTGACTAATGCCCCTGCTGCTTTTATGGGTATGATGAACTGTGTGTTCAAAGAATATTTGGATCAGTTTGTTGTTGTCTTTATTGATGACATCCTCATCTATTCCAAAAGCCGTGAAGATTATGAGCGCCATTTGAAGCTGGTACTGCAAAGGCTTCGCGATAACAAGCTATATGACAAGCTAAAGAAATACGAGTTTTGGCTTGAGGAAGTAGCATTCCTTGGGCACGTGGTGTCAAAACATGGAGTATCTGTCGACCCGACGAAGATTGAAGCAATACAAAGTTGGGAGCAACCAAAGTCGGTGACCGAAGTACGTAGATTTTTTGGTTTAGCTGGTTATTATCGGAGATTTGTGGAAGAATTTTCTAGAATTGCTACTATGTTAACTCATCTGACTCGTAAAGATACAAAATTTGGTTGGAGCGAAGATTGTGAGAAGATTTTTCAAGAACTCAAGAGGAGACTCATTTCGGCACCTGTTTTGACAATACCATCTGGATCGGATGGATTTGTTATCTACAGCGATGCTTCAGGCAAAGGGTTGGGATGTATTCTCATGCAACATGGGAAAGTCATAGCCTATGCCTCGCGACAACTCAAAGAATATGAGAGGAATTATCCTACTCATGATCTGGAGTCAGCGTGATGCCGCTTTCACATTGAAGATCTGGAGACACTACCTGTATGGGGAGAAAGTGGAGATCTATACAGATCATAAAAGCCTCAAATATTTCTTCACCCAAAAGGAACTCAAAATGCGGCAACGACGTTGGCTCGAGTTGTTGAAAGATTATGACCATACCATCCAATATCATCCTGGAAAAGCAAACGTGGTAGCTGACGCATTAAGTAGAAGATCATACATGGGTACGAGTGCAATGTTGTTAACACAAAGGCCTATTTTGTATGACTTGCAAAGGATGGAGATAGAGGTAAAGGCTCCAAGTACCCACATGATGATATCAAACATACGAGTAGAACTAACTTTAATCGATAAAGTTAAAGTTGCTCAAGCTACGGATATGGAGCTGATGCATATGAAGAAGAAAGTGAAAGAAGGTTCTATTCCAGAAGCAAGAATTGATGAAGAAGGAATACTTCAAGTCAACTCCAAACTTTGCGTTCCTAACGATTCTAACTTGAAGCATAGAATAATGATGGAGGCACATAACACACCGTTTGAAATCCATCTTGGGAGTACCAAAATGTATCATGATCTTCGATATACATTTTGGTGGAGCAATATGAAAAGAGAGATCACGGAGTTTATCTCGAGGTGTTTAACTTGTCAACGTATAAAAGTGGAGCATCAAGTGCCAAAGGGTCCATTACAACCACTTGAGATTCCGAAATAGAAGTGGGAACACATTACTATTGATTTCATTATGGGTCTTCCCAAGGTATCTCAAGGCATAGATGCGATTTGGATTATTGTTGATAGATTAACCAAGTCTTCCCATTTTTTGCCTACACGGGAGACTTATTCCCTTGAATGTCTTGCTAGTATGTACGTAAATGAGATTGTGAAATTGCATGGCATGCCAGTATCCATAGTTTTGGATCGTGACCCAAGATTCACTTCACGATTTTGGGTTAGCTTGCAGAAAGCTATGGGCACGGATTTACTATTCAGTTAGACATACCATCCTCAAATGGACGGGAAATCAGATAGGACTATTCAAACTCTTGAAGATCTATTAAGACCATGTGTCCTAGGAGTTGGGATAAGTACCTACCATTGGTGGAATTCTCCTACAAGAACAGTTATCAGGCAAGTATAGGTGTGGCTCCATTTGAAGCGTTGTATGGATGAAAGTGTCGCTCTTCAGTATGTTGGGATGAGGTGGGAGAAGCAACATTGTTGGGACCAGAATTGGTTCGCATAACTACAGAAAAGATCAAAACGATTCGACAATGTATACAAATGGCACATGATCGACAAAAGAGTTATGCGGATCTTCATCGAAATGACGTGGAATTTAATATTGGGGATAATGTATTGTTACGTATTGCTCCATGGAAGGGAGTTACAAGATTTGGGAAGAGGGGAAAGCTCAATCCAAGATTTGTTGGTCCATTTGAGATTCTTGACCGAATAAGAAAATGTGGCCTATAGACTTGAATTACCTCCAAGTATGTCTCGTGTTCATAATGTTTTTCACATATATATGTTTCATAAATATGTGAAAGACCCGAACCACATTATTGAGTTAGAACCAGACGATATAGCCAAAGATTTACGTACGAGGAGGTACCTGTTAAGATCTTGGATAGGAAAGAGCATGTCCTACGCACCAAGGTTATACCACAAGTTAAAGTTTTGTGGAGAAACCATGTTATTGAAGAAATGACATGGGAGTTGGAATCAGAAATGAAAGTGAGGTATCCTCACCTTTTCGAAACACCAGGTACGTACGTCAATTTCGAGGATGAAATTTCATAAGGAGGGGAGGTTGTAAGACCCTAACTTTTTATAAATAAAATCGAATTTTCTCTAATTATTATTGTGAATAATAAGGTGTTAATTTGATATAATGCTTTGGTTATGGGTGAAATGTGCACATTTTTCAAAATAAGCAAGTGGTTATAAAATATTTAATGTTGTCGGGGAATATTCGTTTGGTGGTGGAGTATTCTTTCTGTCGGGGTATATTCGTACGACAGCGTAGACATTTGTGGGCCCCATAACGGAAAACGGTCAGATGAAGAAAACGACAAGTTGAGTTTTTATAAATAACAGCATAATAGTTACCGTTAACACTGTTGGAATACTCGGTGGTTAAAATACACTAATACGCTGTGGTTGCACAAAGAAGCATACCGGTATTGCACAAAGATTTTTGAATTATTGATTCCTACGTATTAGGAAGGAACTACTCAATAATTGTTACAAAGAATTATCGCTCAATATTTTATTTTATTGATTCAATAATTGCTACATTGATATTTTATATTATTGTTGTTTCAATAATTGTCATCGCACAAGATATCTCCATTATCAGATCAATAATTCATATTATTTGAATAATATTGTTAGATAGCATTATTGGCAATGTCTAAGGAAGTTCTGTCTAGGAAAGGGGTTTAGTCACCTAATTACGCGCCAATAAGGAGAAATCTTTATCGAAAAGCCCCCTCTTTCCTAGGAACAACCTAGTTGTCATAATTGTGATTCTGTAATATTATTTGTGAATAATTAATTATTGATTTATATGATAAAGAAATATTTATTTTATGTGGATATAAATGATGGATATATTTATTGTGGTTATAAATGAAGAAATTAATGCTGAGGTGTTTTATCAGTATTTTGTCAGAATGGAGGTATTAAAATCGTTTGTATGTGGATTTCGGGCATTTTCTGTTTAGCATTTTGAAAAACTTTCTTCTATAAAGTTGTAGAGAATTTAATTTCCTATGGAATGGACATAAAATTTGTATTTTTCTGATAAAAGGGCTATTTATTATGAATTATTGAAGTTTTGGAAATAAATATTTTTATTTAAAATATGGTGGGCCCCACTTTTGGTTGGTAAGAAATGAAATGTGCTAGAATTTATTTTCAAAAGTGGTGGGCGTGAATAAGTAGTGAGTAAAGCCATCGTAGTAAAAGTTAGTCTGCTATGGCGTTCTAAGAATTTTCCTATAAATAGGGTGCTTAGTTAGAATTGAAAATCACACCAGAAATAAGTTTTCTCTCTTTCTCTCTCTATATTATTGAGTGTATTTTGTGAGTATTTAGATACTTTGTGAGTTGCTATTTATCAATGCAAGTTTCCTTCAGCCTTATATCTGATATTTCAGCCGGAAGTACTGTTCTTTTGAGGTAAGAGATATTATTTTCTTCATAAGGATGTTATTCTTTCAATATCATTATACCAAAATATTGGTTTGGATTTTATTGTGGAATTTCTACCTTTTTGTGTCGGGGTTACTATTCACGTATACGACATTATTCACGTATACGGTACTATTCACCAAAAAATGAAATTTTCTTCTTTTTGTCCAATATGTCTATTATGGTTACTATCTTTGATTGTATCCATGTTTTGATCTTTATTTTTTAAATTCTGCTTCACAATTGGTTATTATGAAGTATTATTGAACTTGGATACACTATAATACGAATCCCTAATATGTGTCCTTTTGTCTCACTGGATTCGTTTTCTTTAAGATATTTTTCATCATCCTCAATCCTAAATGATGATATTACTGAATATCTTTGACCTGTAGTGCAAAGATGAATGATTAATTGATGAATATCTTTGGTCAATAGTGCAAAGATGAACAGGTGTTGAGATGAACATGACCAACTAGTGATACAAATGAATATCTTTGGCCTGTAGTGCAAAGATGAATATTTGGTTCAAGATGTATATTGATTGATGTTACAAGGATAAAATATTGATGATAGACTTTTAAATCTTAGAATATAGTAGAATTCATTCTCTACTTGACTCTTCTAATGGATTGTTGTTTCCGCTGCAGTTGTTGATCTAAAACTTGTTGTCTATTATATTTTATCAGATTTTTCCCTGTTAAAGACTAATGATAAATTGTTGTATATTATCTTAGTCATAATATTCTTTACTGGGCTAGTTGAGCTCACCCTTTTCCTTTTTGTTCCATTTTTCTTCTCAGGAGGTGAGAACATAGCAGGAACTAGCCGGGGTATGGAGTGATGGTTCAGGATAGTTGTTTTAGTAGTCCTCACTATTTTGTAAAATAGTGTATCTGTGATGCCCCCAAATCCGGGTCCCTTCTGTGACACCCCCAAATCCTGGTACTTCATTTCCTCAAGATTTGGTGTTCACTTAATCAAAACATTCATTTCTAACTACCAAATCATAATAAAATTGAATAATGAAAACCTGCCCATACAGGATTAAACTTAAATACAAAAAGATCTCCCATGTTATCTAACCTTTAGTTACAAACATTAAAATGCGGAAATTAAATAAACTTCATTACAATCTTTAAACCATGGTCTGATAATAAAACTATCAAAACTATTACAAGTCTTCAGTATTTGGTCATCTTTCATTTTTCTCATTGGTGCTAGGTATCGCCACCCTTTTCACTTTTTTAGTCGTAAGAAATTTCTGTGCAAGAGTGAACAAACAAGGCCCACTTGGAATAACAACAAGTAATTCTTTAAACTTTTACATCGATTGCCAAAACTAGGCTCAATAGAACTGAACAATGTGTTCTATTAACTTTCTGAAAATTATAACATTCACTGAGGGTCTAATGACCATGAATAATGTCCACAGTTATAAGTAATCTTTCAACTTTAACTTTAACAGTCATAAGACTATAAGGACTCCACGTACTTAGGGGGATCAACCCTTTGTACAATGTATTGTGCACAACCATTTTAACGCTAAGCGTAAACCTCTAATAAAAGAGTTGTTCATCTCAGTATTTAAAATACAAGTCCGCACCAAAGTAAGTTTGGTTTGGATACATTACAAGATAATTTAGAATTCAACGGTCATCAACTAAGGATTAGTTGAATACAAAAGAAATAACTGTATGCTATGGAATAATCATAACTGAATCGATATTTATAAATTAATATCATGCTTTAGAAATAATCTAATAGCATAAACATTGAATAATCATAACAAAATTTGCTTTGAACAATATTATGTCAAAGTTATTGATAATTGGATACTAAGCATGCATAATGAATAGTAATTTGAACGATAAAGTTGTTTAACACTAGAATATTAAAATATAACGATTTGCATGCTAAATAACAAGTTACATATAAAAGAAACTTGCTCAATACTAAATAAACGATTTAGAATACTTGCATCCCTATGAACAATTAGATACAAGAGCTTTCTCAATAATAAACCATCTAACTCTACGAAAGTATAGAGTTAGCCACTCGTATAATTGAATTTGAATTAAAAACAATAATGTACTCAACGAAATTGAACTTGTACAATGAAGTTTTAGAGTTAGAAAACTTGCGTAAACAACTAACTCAATGAAAGTATGGAGTTAGAAAACTTGCTCAAAAGAGTTTAAATATTTGCACAATTATAAAAGTAGAGTTAGAGAACTTGCCTTTAGCATAAGCTAACCCTTACCACTTGAATCTCAATACCCTATATATATGTCATCATGACATAATTAGTCATTACCAACATTTTATATCTATATAAACAAATATATACATCATGTAGGTTAAATTACCAATTCACATAATCAAACTATGTTAATACTAGTTAACCCTTGATAACATGCTCATTCATAGTTTAATACTACTAAAATCATCATTTAACATTCCTATTATTAACACTTAACATTTATTTTCAAACTTTGTGTAATAAACTAAAAGCGTCGAATATTCGCTAACTTCATGTCACTGCGGTGCCACGATTCTGATGTGGTTGGTTATATCACAATACTGAGATGATGTTGTCTTGTGTCATGAGTAACAGTTAATAATTATATTATGTACATATTTGAAATTTAGATCATTGGGCAATATTGCTTGCTTAAAGTCCGAATTCCTACGACCAAGCTTCAAGCAAAGACATGAACAGAAAGCCAAATTGGCCGACAAGGTCCAATCTAATAAGCTAATTAACAAGTAATTCATACAGAGACTTCATGTAAACATATTGTAAAGACTCCTAACATGATTCTACCCATAAAATAACATAAACATCAATTTACAACACCTAAATTTCATTGGTTTTGATAAAAACTCCATTTTTGACATTTTTAATGATAATTAACACTGTGATTTTATTTTTCGATCAAAATAGTAAATTCAAAATACCATGGTTATGATTATACATACTCTATCAAATTCAATAGTCAATTTATCAATTTAACAACTAATTAAACCTTAATTTTTACTTTAAACTAGGCCATATTCATATATATACTTTCATATGAACTCACTGTGATATATTTTTCTTCACAATTTACATACATACATAAAGTAATTGATTATAATCATACATAACCTATAAAAAACAGTTTTACAACAACAATCATCATCTAAAGCTATATACACAAGAAATTCATCATCCATAATTATTTACAGAGAACTTTTTGGAGAAGAAAACTAAACTTTAAAAATAAAATACAAGGATTAATATCCTACCTTTGATTAAGAAGATGATACTCTAGAGTTAGAAGAAAATGGTGGCTAGCTATGATTAAAATCTTCTTTTCCCCAATTCTTTTCACAATTTCTCTAGACTTCTCTCAAATTTTTCTCTGTACTCTTCTTCTTCTTCTCTTTTCTTCAACTGAGCCTTCTTCCTAACTCTAGTCTAACTAACGTAGAAAACTATAACGTATATAGCAATAATATATATTAATTATATAATATAAATATAGATATAACTTATGTCAGTTATATAAGTTTTGAAAATCAAAAGTCATAAGGCTTGTTTGGTTAACATAATAAAAATAACCCATTAACTTATATAACTTGTTTGGTAAAGCTAATTAAAAATAAATCAATTAATCCTTATACATTGTTTGATAAAACACTATTAGATTAAAGACTTAATTTGCATTAAGACTTGTTTGGCCAAAACTAAATTAAACTCCTTTAATTTATTTTAATAAGTCCTTTATAGCAAGGTTATTTGTCACACTTCTAATAAATTAAATAATCAATTTAATCAATTCAAATGCTAATCTATTAAATTACTTTAACACATAAGTCACTACCACATAATTATAATTTCCTTTATAATTATAAGTTTATTTAACCAACTAACACCTTATTTTAATTACAAATTCTAATTAAAATATTATAATTCCTTTAATCATTATTAGCTCTCTAAATTAATTATTAAATTAAATTAGTATATAATCTCATAACAATTAATTTTCTTAGCTCCTTAATTATTTATTCAACAAATAATTAACTAAACCACGTCAACTCAAATTGAACAATTATTTATTCAACAATAAACATATCCATTAAATACTTAAATAAATAAATAAATACTTAATATTATAATTTAAAATTCTGGAATGTTACACCTTCGAACCTAGGATCCGGTCCGCCACGATACTACTATCGTCAAACTATTTGTATATTTTATTCATAACTTTATGAATATAACTTTGCTTATTATAATTTAGAATATAAATTCTTTCCATTTCCAGGATCTATGTAATGACCCCAAACTTTATAAGTTTCACAACTTGGTCATTTACTATTCCTGTATTACATCACATTCAATGTTATATAAATATGCGGAATAATTTAAACTTTTTCAAACTCCTTTGAAAATAATTCTTTTATTGATTTCTTAACTTGAATAAATTACAAATCCCTGAATCAAATTATTTTATGATTCATTCTATTCAATTATAGTATAAATCTTTACATCTCGATTCGAATTCATCTATGTATCACATAGTACATCTTAAAATGTATTACACATCGTAAACTACTATCATGTACCTCTACTAGAACCTAAACATGGTTCAAGAGTATATATTTAAACAAATGAATCAATCTCCGATGATGTGATTGAACTTTATCAATCAAGTAGCACGTAACCTTTATCGTGTGTCCTTAACCTGCAAAAGTGGTTATTTGCAAGGGTGAGCTCGACAGCTCAGCAATTCTAACAGTTTTCATGCAGCACATAGCATATAATAGCATATCCAGTTCATGCCTTCATAATAAATTAATATTTACTACGCATGTTACTTCACACATAACAGACATATAGATTTACTTCATAAGCACATCATCAAATCAACTTCCATAGTTCTGGTCCTAACAGTTGGCGTTCACCGACTTCATCCCAGTATAGAGGAGTTCTGCACTTTCTGTTGTACAATGCCTCGTAAGGTGGTACATACTAAACCAAGCTTGACAACCTTTTATATGCAATATATATTGGAATCACCTTCCTTACCCATTCATGCACACAACTAGGCCACATTCACATGTTCCCAAAGTCGGAACTTAAAAGACATAAAGTTTGTCAAGTTTTATTTTCAAAACATCTAAATTTTATTCCCATAAACAATGTCATACTAAACTAATCATGCAAGGCAATTTCAACTCACATTTCTTACTTATTTGTACATATTTCTACACATGTTTACAAGGTCAAAATATAACCACTCTATGTTTATAAAACTTGTTTTGCAAAGTATCCGAGTTTGCATCGTTTTAAACCAATTCAAGGCAATCCAACACATACAAAATAAATTTGAATCTTATATCATGCATAATGAAACCTCATATACATGTTATCAAAGTAATAACTTAAATGACTCAAAGTTCATCAAGGTTTGTTTTTCAAAATCTTCAAGTCTCTTTACAAAATCATTAATACCAAGCTAACACCACTCATTATATGCAAGGTAACTTAAAATCATATGTTAGATCCCTTTACATATTTAGTTAGGCCAAACTAGCATGCTTACAAGATCAGAATACAAGTAAGTTTATTTCCAACAAGGTTTGTCTCTCTAAACTTATAAGTTTCCTTTAAAACTCAAACTAATCCAAGTTATAGTGACCTACTATAACTAAAGTAACTTCAATCCATGTATTGGGGTTATTTATATGCATTTCCAAACCAACCTAACATGCTCAGAAATCATATTACAACAAAAGTTGGAGTTCAAGATGCAGACACAGCGGTCTTGTGCGGCCGCTATTGGGATTATCTTGAGGAAGTGGCGCTACTGGCGCCACTTTGGCACAAACCTAGACTTGGCCTCTACTTCTGTAGATTCCAGAACTCAAAACATATATTCCTCAATCTAGCATGCTTAGACCAACTATATAGGTTCCATAACTTACATACTAACTCATACAACATCATGATAGCAATTCATAAACCAATTATCAAGAATTCATTCTAATTGCCAAGAATTCTTCAAACTCAAACTTTAGAACATGGTTTAAGAATTATACCTTTGTGAAGCTTAAATGACTAAACATTGACCCTTAGATTTCTGATTGCTCTTCAATTTCAGCAACCCCACTCAATTGCAACATTACTCTCTCTATGCAATAACAACAATCTCAGAAAACTCAACCAACGTAAATGAAAATGAAAGAGCTCTTTTTATGGAGGTTTCAATACACAGTTAATAGTCTTGCACATTGAAATAATCCAATTGGAGGAAGAAGAAACCGGTGGATGTTGGAGAGTAGGTTACCAACTCCACTTCCCCCATCCTTCTAGCCATCATCAGACTACTACGTAATGAAGAAGAAATGAGATACGCCTATGGCCTATTCATACGGCTGATATATAGTGTGACACTAAAATTGGGACAAGCTTATAACTCAACAGCTGAAGCTTAGTTTAGTTCCTTTTAATTTTCAAAATGAAATTTTAATGTACAATTGTTACAATAATATGAAAATTAGGGATCTATTATATACCCATATCATATAATCCATGTACATTTGGGCTAGTTCAACTAATATTTTAATTGGCCTAAATATCATTCAGTTGGGTACTTTCAACCCATTATCACATTTAAATATCTTAATGATTATTATTAATTCTCTTTTAATAATTTCAGTTAAACCTTTAGTCTAGTTTAACTTTAATACTCAGACCACACAAGGCTCATTTATCCCATTTACCGGAGTTACATATAACTCAAGCTCATTATTTCTATAATAAAATATTAGGGGTCTAGGCCACGTTTGGCTTTTCACCAATTCCACATTATTTTATTATTTATTTAATATAAAGTTTATGTCACACTTTATCATAATGCTAAATTATTTAGCTTACTTAAATAATTACATACATATAATATGTACAACGTTTACACTTAGAATAATTAATATTTACTCTATTAATTATTTAAATTATACATCGTGTGTATAATCATTCGATCGCCCTAAGACAACTTTCTCAATCTTTACATTAACATCTTTCAACTATTAAACCCTTTCATATATTACCATATTATGTAATATATAAAATACCAAAAATTAATTAACATAATTATTTTATTTTCTTTATGTAAAGCACATATATTAATTCACCATTTTACTTAAGTGAATTACTCATTTCATTTAATTTACTATCACGCCTACTTCCACATATTAAGGCTTTAATATTCAAATTATATTATTCCATAATATAATTTTCAACTTAATTTAAGATAACCAATTTGTATTCTTATTTAGTTAATTTCCATAATTAACTCTCATCCATTCATGGACACTATAAATATAAAATATGATCCATATGATAACATATTAGCCACTAAAGTTTAGATTACACAAACTCATCCTAAACCATTTTGCGGATCGGTAGCAGTTCATACTGGTCTTAAAGCTTGATAATTATGCCGGTCGCGCCACCTCAAGTTAGGACGCAGACATGCTATGCTTTAAATCGAAACAGAACTTTACTCGCAATTCCTTTAACATGCTCCCTACATGCCATCTTATTATACTAACCAAAATCAATTTCCTTTTTGACTTTACAATATCAATTTCTACATTCTTCCATAATTTAGATATTAAACTTTAAGTTCAACTCTTCTTTATTTAATCTATACATTTAATCATATCCTAATATTAGTCAATAAATCTCTAAAAATATTTATCTAAAGATATATCGATTTCCTTCTCTCGTCAATAACGTACATATATACAAGTCCAAACCTAGCACACATCGAGTCTTTAATAGTATTCAATATAGTACACTGAGTAGTTTCCCACAAACAACCAACAAATTAGTTTCCGTCTCGTCTACACTATTTTCACAGTGAGTTAGATCGGTTACAAATTCGTATATACCTTCGCTCTCTGAAAGAATCGTTTAGCCCAACGCCTATACATCTACCATTAAAGGGTACGGTCACACTGCCTTAGACTTGATACTTACTCGTACATCTACTCAAGAAATTGGTGATTATCAAATATATTTAATATTACCAACTTACTATGATAAAATAATTTCACATAAATTATTTAATATTGATAGATAAATCTTATCCATCTTCTTACTAATTCATCTCTACAATGTATAATAAATATATAATAGCGATATATATTTATTAAATACAACATCATTTATTACATAGCTCATATTACCCTATGTAACACAATACCACATATCTCGTAACACATATATATTCTTGTTCGAACCCATCTCATGCTTTAAGAATTTTATTTACTAAATTCTTATTTTAGTATTTTTTTTTGAAAATCCGGGTTCTTACATCCTCTTCCCCTTATAAGGATTCCGTCCTCGGAATCACCGAAACCTCCTCTACTCTGTTATTCTGAATATTACATATCCTTTTGAATAATTTTATCCATTCTCTTTTCGGAAGTTTCATTATAACTTGCTCACTTGCATTATACCACATTCTCCTTTCTAAGGAACATTCTACTCACTACATTCATTACACAGAAGAATAAGAGTCTTCCACGATTTTTCAATAATCAAGAAGTAGTATAAATAACTCAGATTCCAAGTTATGCTGAGGGGTCGCAAGACCGTGAACTAGTGCTTCAACACAATCATCCACAATACAAACCAGAGTGTTTATCAATCATAAAGACTGAAAACACCCTCCACACGTACACTAGGTAGCCAACCTATTGTACCACTACGTTGGGCCGCAACGTAGTGTTTTGTAATGACTACATGCGTTACGCTCAGAACCATTGTCCCCGAAAACATGTCCCCTTATAGGGTTGTTCACCTCAGCTTTTCAACAACTGAATCAATTATTGATTTAATAATAATATGAATAACTTTGTCGGCTTAATTATTGATTTAATAATAATAAATATTATGCAGATGATATTGTAACAATAATTGAATCAATAATATGAGAGATATTATGCAACAATTAGTGTACAAATAATTGAGTATAACTGAGTGACTTCTTACGTAAGCATCAATAATCAATATTGTGTGTTACTATGCAACCACACGTATTAATGTACTTTTACTACCGGGTAGTTCAACAGTTTTAACGGTAACATTTTCTCCGTTATTTTTATAAAAGATAATTACGCTGCTTAACTAACTACAATATTTCCACCGTGGGTCCACCAATGATTATGCTTTTCGCATTTAATATTCTATGTTAAAACGAATATTCCGTCACCAATCGAATATTTTATAACTTGCTTACTTTGCAAAATTTTCACATATCACTCTTAACTTTAACATTTTATCAATTTAACCATTTACCAAATAAAATAATAATTATAAGAAAATTGAATACTTTCATTTCATAAAATTCAGAGTCTTACAATATAACTTTATAAGACCGAACAAATAATCACAATTCATTAGCTAAGAAAGGAAGAAAGAAAACATGTAGTGGCGTACTAGCTTCTACCTAAATTAATGCTTGTATGATACAGTACGATAGCAGCAAAGGGTCAAACATTTCCTCACTAGCTTACACTTACCCCTTTTGAATTATAATAAGATTGTGAAAATGGTGCTTAAAGTCTAAAGAGCTGTTATGCTATATGCAACATCATATTAGACACCTAAAATGATGAAAGTGACCTGTAATAGTACTTGTTATGTCATAATCTCTTGATCTCATTTTCCTGTTGTTTCACTTCTTTGCTTCTTCAGTTGCTGGCTTTGGTCCTTCCGGCCTTGGCGGCAGCGGAAGTGGTGGACCTGGTGGTGCAGCTGCAGGAACTCCATCATCAATGCAGTTCCTGCACTTTCTTTCTACCCATCCTTCTATGTCATGCTCTCCGTTGCTGCCAAAATGTCGCCCTCCGCACAACCGAGCAATGATCCCTGCAATCACACCAACTATTGTGATCACTGCTAACACAACCACCAGTGTCCCGATTGACCGGTTAGTGGAGTGACTTGGTTCAACCACCACCACCACTGGCGGTGCCTCCACTAGTGGTGGAAGTTGATTGCCTATCTTCTCTACCAGTGTCATCATATACCTACCCATTAAGGGAAAGAATCTTGCAATACAAGGGGGACTATATGCGTAAAAAAAAGATGTGCAAGTGAGAGTAGGTGCTAAAGCAGAGCAAACAAATGAAGTGAATATATGCTCTAAATTATGAAGTTAAAAGAGTATATATGAGAAAATGATAAATAGTTGTCTAGAGACTAGACTATAACAATAGAAATACTTATTTTTAAGTGTCAAAAGAAACAAAGGCATGTGGATTCTAAATTGACAGTCTATTTCATATAGTTTATACAAACAAGTTATATTCTATATATTATAAAGTTGACACGTCTATAAATCATTGTAAATTTGACTCTCATGGTATAAAATACAATTTAGTTTTATAAACTACCCAAATCAATTATCTATTTGTGATTGCCTAAAATCAAGATCCAAAACTAGAACAGAGTTGGTATTGTAATGTTGTAAAAGTGGAAAAAATGATGATATGATACCAACTTTGAAAATATTGCCCCCTCTTACTTTTAAAACATTGAATCTTCTTTATGTTATAATTTCTCATCCATCTTTTATTTACTTTGGATTTTCTATTCAAGCTGGTGTGGTTCTTTTGAGGTGCAAACACAGTTAAAAGGCCAAAAAAGTCCTTGGCTCCTGTTCATTAGTTTTGTACAAAAAGTTAGAAAGTTACAGCTGCATGTCAGTGGTGACAGGTGAGGTTTTACAATAGCTTTGTGAAATGCGACTGATCTCATCCCAAGTGAAAATGGTTTGATTGATTTCTCTTCCCAATTTGTCCTTTGTGATATCAGATGTTAAAGTTCATGTACCCCAAGAACCAACTACCAAGTGGAGTAATGATTTTTATTATATTTACCTTTTTCTTTTTGAAACTTCCCACATTCTGTTTCACTATTTGTTCCTTAGACTATGTTTATTTATAAAAATGATAGATGGTATAAAATTATTTGTACTAATTTATTATTATTTTATTTTATTTATTTTATAATTAATTTGTTATTTAATTCATGTACAATTTATTATCATTTTTAAAATTATTTGATTTGCAAAAGAGAAATTATAGAATACGAAATTCATATGTGAAATTATAATATAACATCAAATGATCTTAAAAATAATAAAATATAATCTATGAGATAAAACAATAAACTAATTTTGCCTAGTGACTTGCTACTATTATGGTCTCCCTCTCTCTGTCTCAGTTGGCTTGTTATGTCATTTTGTGTAATGTTTGGCAGATATGAATCACCTGGTTCACTTAGTTGACCATCAAGTCTTTTGTGGCAGGATTTCAAGGCATAACCCATCTTTCTCAATGCTCATCATGTAAAAATTTTCTGTTGCTTGTGCTTTCATGTAAAATACGATAATTTTTCTGTTGTAGATTCTGTTTTTGTTTTTTTAGGGTCCCTTTTCCTTTTCTAAACCTTATTAGTAAATAATTTTTATTTTTATTTTTCTTTTTCCATATTGTTCAAAAATAAAATAAAATGTACCACTAGTCTCAATTAGTGAAACGTGCATCATGACGTAAGAACGATTCGTGTATAAGTGTATCAAATTTTTACTCTTTCAAATTTGGATTTATTTATTTATTTTTATCAAATATAGGAAATTTTCATAGACAATTTGTTTGACGATGCTCTTTCTATTTTAAATTTTTTTGAAAAGTGAGTTATCTATCCGACTATTTTATAGATTGCAGACTACCTCTGTTGAATTCTTTTTTTATAAGGATAAGATATGATAAATATGTAAATTAATAAATTTAAGTAAACAGATTAATGGAATAGTAAAATTTGGAGAGGGTAAATTTTTTTTCATAAACCAATTATAAATACAAGTACAAAAATTTTCTTAATTTTAAAACTTGGTGAAATCTTAGAAGTATTTTAATTTTGTATAGTTTTTGATTTTGAATGTTCATCAGCGTGTGACCTGAGAAGAATTGTTTGATTGGATTTTGAATTTTCACTACAAGAAAAAACTTATTAGTGACCGCTTATCCGCAACCGCAGAAGGTCGCAGATATCTATTAGCGATCGCATGTAATCTGGTAATTGTCTGCACAACATCGACCACTTTTAGTGACCGATATGTCAGCGACTACCATATAGCGACCGGATATGTCACTAATGTGACGCTCCCCAAAATAGGTATACATCACCCATTTTGAGTCGCCAAATACATGGTACATAAATAACTACAACTTCATTATTACAATTGTCGTGCAAAATACGATAACACATATACTGTGAATTTAAATACAAATATTGTCTTCTAGACAGTATTCAAACTCAAATAAGTCCTCATTACAATTATTGATACACTATTTTATAAAATAGTGAGGACTGCTAAACAATTATCTTGATCCATCATTCCATACCCCGACTAGTTCCCGCTATATTCTCTCCTCCCGAGAAGAAAATGGAACAAAAAGAAAAATGTGAGCTCAATTAATTTAATAAAGAATATTATGACTAAGATAATATACAACAAATTATCATCGATCTTCAACGGGAAAAAATCGATAAAATATAATAGACAACAAGTTTTAGATTAACAATCTGCAATGAAATAACAATCCATTAGAAGAGTCAAGTAGAGAATGAATTCTACTATCTTCTAAGATTTAAAAGTTCATCATCAATATTTTATCCTTGTAACATCAATCAATATATATCTTGAATCAAATATTCATCTTTGCACTACATGCCAAAGATATTCAATAATATCATCATTTAGAATTGATGATGATAAAAAATATCTTAAAGAAAACGAATCCAGTGAGATAAAAGATCAAAGATTAGGGATTCGTACTTTAGTTTATCCAAGTTCAAAAATACCTTATAATAATCAATTGTGGAGCAAAATTCAAAAATGAAGATCAAAACATGGATACAATCAAAGATAGTAACCATAATAGACAACTTGGACAAAGAAAAGAAAATTTTATTTTTTCTGTGAATAGTGTTGTATTTGTGAATAGTATCGTATACGTGAATAGTGTTGTATTGATGAATAGTAACCCCGACACAAAAAATTAGAAATTCTACAAGAAAAATCATACTTCGTGAATAGTACTCGTGAATAGTACCGTATTCGTGAATAATGTCGTATACGTGAATAGTGCCGTATACGTGAATAGTAACCTCGACATAAAAAGATAAAAATTTCATAATAAAATTCACACCAATATTTCAGTACAATGCTATTTAACGAAATAACATCATTTATGAAGAAAATAACATCCCTTACCTTAAAAGAACAGTACTTCTGACTGGAATATTGAATGTAATGTTGAAGGAAACTTGCACTGAATAGCAACTCTCAGAGTATCTAAATACTCACAAAATATGCTCGATAATATATAGAGAGAGAAAACTTGTTTCGGGTGTGATTTTCAATTCTAACTAAGCACCTTATTTATAGGAAAATGCTAGAATGCCAAAACAGACTAAAATAATAAAATAAATGTCACGCACACACCATGACCAAGGCCAACCCTCTACTTTCAAAAAATCTTAGCCGATTTTTTCACAAAAAACAAAAGTGGGGCCCACCCATATTTTTAATAAAAACAATTATATCTGAAACTTCAATAATTCATAATAAATATCCCTTTTATCAGAAAAATACGAATTTTATGTCCATTCCATAGGAAATTAAATTCTCTACAACTTTGTAGATTTAAGTTTTTCCAAACAAAAAATGTGACAACCCGAGAATTTGGATATTTATTAAAATCTTAAAATATTTAATTAAGGTTAAATAATAAACCTAGACAAAAAATAAGTGAATGGATTTGATATTTTCAGGAAGGAATTTTATGGATTTAAAATTTTTTCTGGAGAATTATTCAGGATTTAGGGTTTAAGTGTATGTTCTTTATATATGGTTGTATATGTGTATAGTATATGGTTAAGGGTCAAAGGTTGACCAGATAACCTATATCAGTGGCAACCCTAAGTATATATTAAGAATGTCAACGTTCAGTTCGAAAAATCTATCGATTAATAAGAAATCCTAAAATCGGTTCTGACAACCCTAATTTCAGTTTCGGGAATCCGAAATTCTAATTCGGAATTAGAAAACCCTAATTCGAAATTTGAAAACTGTAAACTGGAAATTTAAAGGTACGTATTTGTAATTATAGACTTAATTAGGAAAACTCTAATAAGTAATTAGAAAACCCTAATTTTAAAGTTTGAAACCCTAATTGTTCCGTTAGAAACCTTAATGTACAATTATGAACCTAATTGCTAAATTAGTAATTTTAATTAGGAAATATTAATCCTAATTAGCAAGCTTAAATTATGATTGGGAAATTTTAATATAATTAAAAAACCATAATTATAATTTAGAAATATTAATTTTCTATTTTGAAAACTGAAATTTGGAAATCTTTGAAATTAAATTGCAAAAATCTAAGGGTTAAACCCTAAACCCTAAGGGTTAGGGAAAATGACTAGTATGCCATTAAAATTAAATGTCAAATGACCTAAATACACTTTTCTTAAAACTTAAGTAAAAGATTTTGCAAATCTTGGTGACTCGCGAAGCCAAAGCTTATCACATGTGTTTAAATCTTTACAAGATTAGATTTGTGCCACCTAGCAACTTCTTGGTTCATTGAATCCAAAGATTAAACTTAAAACTTTAGAAAAGTAACTTACTTTACTTTTCATATTATCCAAGACATTCTCTCTATAATTTTTGAAATGGGGAGTGAGAGAGAGTGAGAAGTTAAGCCAAGAACATCCTTTAGCTTTCCAAGAACAACAACAAAGATCAAAAATCAAAGATTGGACATTAAAGAGGTATAAACCCTAACTTGCTAAATCCTTATGATTTATGTTAAAGTTTGTTATTTGTTGGTTAAAGTTGTGTTAGAGGATGTTATTTAGTGATTCAAGATGTTACATAAAGGTTCCATAACATATAGAAGCAAGAAAATCAAGTTTTGAAAACTAACTATGAACCCTAAAATATGGCTTGACAACCATATGTCAGGGCTCATAGATCCTTGTGTGTTAATGATATATGGTGTTTTAAGTTATAGATAAGTTCTCTATCATGAGGAGAGTAGACTGAAAGTGGAATCAAATCCATACTATGTCTAGATCTCAAGTTATAGGTGGTCAAACCTAGTTGACCGATCACGAAAACTGTTTCTAGAAAACCCAGAAAATCCCCAGATTTCCTAGAATTTCTGACAAGCTTTTCATGGCCTTTAATTTTGCAACTCTTAAGTGATTAAGCCATGTTGTTGTTTTGATGTTGTAGTCTGACATGAGGACTACACTATCAAGTCATTAGATCACTTAGATCATAACTAGAGTAAAGGAAAATCAAGGTCAAACTAGAGTTGATCGTCTGTTTGGTTAAGTTTCTGGAAAACCCAGAAACCGTAAGAACAACCCCTCTGACTGGGTTTGACCAGATCACATCTTGTGATTCTGTTATATTTGGACGGAGATCATGATCTGTATGTGTTCTCTTACGTGTGTACTACATGTTTGAACCATGAGATTGACCAATTAATGACCAGAACCTAGAAGAAATTGAGCTAGAAAGTAGGCACTCAAAACTGCCTAGGTTTCTGGGTTACCCAAAAAACCGAGAACAGCTCTGACATGATGCTTGGAGGCCTATATCTCTCGATTGTGTTATGTTATGGTCATGAATGTTGTTGTAGGTTGTAGTGCTACATAACTTCTATAATCCTAACAACAGTTAAAGTCCAGAATCCTTGTGTCGAAGAATCGGCATGAGGTCAAACATACCAACTTGTTAACTGACATGCATATCTGGGTTTGTGCTCAAGAACACCAAGAACACCATTAGCGACAGATTTGCCGCCTAAAGCCCATTTAGCGGCAGTTAATTTCAGAAATTATTATTTTTATTAAATAAATAGAAAAAATAGTTTTTAATTATTAAAAATACAAAATAAATTACTAAAAATTATTTTAAAGTCCAAAAATGGGTTTTTAATTATTCTGAATATATTTCAAAAATATTTAATATTTTTGGAATAAAATGGTATTTAATTTATTTAATTATAATATTAAATAAATTATTTAAAAATGATTTTAATACTTGAAAAACATGAAAAAAATTGTATTATGGTATAAGAAAATATTTTAAGTTATTTTTAATGACTTTTAATATTTTGCAATGAATTTCATTAATAAATTAATATTTATGGTGATTAATTTATTTAATAAATATATTAAATAAATTATGGAAAATTAGAATTAATGCTTTAAAAATTATATAAAAATGATTTAAGTGTTATAAGAATATTTTAAGTTATAATATATAACTTTTGATATTTTGTCATGAAAATATTAATATTTTAATATTAATAGCAATTAATGAATAATGGATTTAAAGGTTAAAAAATCATATAAACACTACACCAAAAATGGCCTCTAGTGAAGGACAAATCCTTCACAAGACATACTATATCACTCACAAGTGATTTATTGCAAAGAAATATTTCCTTCACACGATTGTTCGCATTAAACCTCCTCGCAATTGAGTATCCTTCGCTAGGTAGTAACTAAATATTTTTTGTAAAGGATATATTGTGAATAACTTTTTTATTCACAAATTGTATTTCGTAATGGAATATTGTTATTTAGTGAAAGATTAGTTTCCTTCACAAATAATATTTTAAGAAGGACTATTTGAAATTAGTGAATAACTTTATCCCCTCACAAATAATATATTATGAAGAAGAAATGTATTTAACGAGAGAAATTGTCCTTCACTAATTATAAATTAAGAATGTATCTTCAAATTAGTGAGGGAAAAATCCTTCACAAATTATATATTTTTAAATAAAAAATTAATTAGTAAATAATCAAAATTCATTGCAAATTATAATTAATTTTCAAATCAATGATTTCATATTTATTATTATTATTATTATTAATCTCTATAAGAAATATAAAATTTATTTTTCAAGTAAATATAAATATTATCATATTTATTTCAAACTAATTGATAAGCTAATGTATAAAGAACTAATAAAATCAATATTTCACATATAAATAGATAATACTCAAGTTACAATTACTACAAAATTTGTTATTATATCTTGGTCTCCTAAGAACCATAGTACCTACAAAATTTATTAACTAACATAAGAAAACTGAAAGAATAACAATGAACTAGAAGGAATAAAATGTGTCATGTTAGATCCACTTCATCATCATTTTCTTCAAGAAAATTAAGGTTGGGCGTGTAAACTTCATGCTGCAAGAGAAACACCAAAATTCAATTTCAATAAGATGAAGAATAAAAAAAGATGAAACTGGCGAACCTAAATTAAGAGAGAGATTAATGAAGGATAAAGACAAAAATATAGCTATCAGTAGTAAATACCTCAACTGATTCATAGTTGTTAAAAAATGACACAAAACCCCCAAGGAAAAATGAAAGAAAATAGCAAAAGTAAGCTTGATGTAGAAAAAATCTAAAACGTACTGACAAATGTAACATGTCTCAAAGTTGAGCCCTAGCTGTCCACTCCCCTAATGCATGTTTCCGAGCATCACTGCACACAACAGACTTAGTGTAAGATACAATTTTTTCATAAAAAAAGATCAAACATGTGGTAGGCCAGATTTTTGCAATAACTCACATTGTAGGTACTGGGGTTCATTTCAAGTTTTCAACCAATTAGTTAAAGTGAACTGTTCAATATAGTAACAGTGTGTTCAGAAATATGAATTTAAAATTAAGGATGGCATAGGAATACCAAATATGATGTATGTGCCATCAGGCTGCTTCAAACCTGCATTTAGGAAAAAGGAAGCAGCAATGCATCTGTGGAACTGAATCATGTCATCCCCACAAGAAGAAACACGAAGACCCATTCACTTAACATTATCTAGGATTTGACTGTAATAATAACATCAAATAACTTCAAATAGCATATCTATAAAGATTTATGATTTCAATCATTTCAAATATGCATAGAAGCTGCATTAAGATATCACATTTTATGTCCAAAAGACAAATATTCATTTGCAACCATCTCAACTTGGTTGATATACCTCATTTCTGAAATCACATTAAACAACAAAATTTAAAATTCAAACAAGCATATAGATCAACTTTCCATAATTTTACTTTCCAACTCATTCAACCAAAAAAACAAACCTGGTAATTTCATGAGCGTGCCATAAGGAGCGACTATTGATGAAATTTTCCTTATAACACTTCTTTAGATTTTTTTCAACCTTCTCTTTATTGATCCCCATTTTTCTCTTATCCAAGAACTCATCTGAAGCGCGATAGACATTAAGTAAAGTCAAATGGTCTCCCTCTGGACTTGAAAAGCATCTCATCGCAGTCCGTGACTAGTAAACAATGAAAATTATTTTCAGAATATTTAACTTCCCAAATAAATACATTTAGGTCCTAAATCCTAATTTGATACACACAAACACCAGCACTGAAAGTAATAATAAGTTAACATGATGAAGGAGCTGCTTTTAGATACTTCCCTAAATAATATTGACTGCAAACAAGAAGAACAAAATAATTTTTGTAAATGTCAATTCCTCTTGTAGATTTAACTTCTAATCAACCAAGAATAATCAAAAGTATCATTATGGCCCTCCTAAGGTGTCCATGTAGCAGAACACCTCATTTGTAGCAAAAGAAAATGAGCGTCAATAGATGTTGTTTAGATAAATACTTCATTAGTCATTATCGAGCCGTCAAAGTAATTATACTCAACAAAGCCTTGTCCAAGATATCTGGCAGTGGTCAAATGAATCCAATATTGCCATAGCGCGACACGCTACCATATTGTTCCATGTAGAAAATCATTGTTGGTTTTCAGTCTTTCCTTTTCCCTAACATAATTTTTCAATGTACACCACAAAGTTTGTTACCCATGACCAAAATACCAAACTCACTTCTCAATTCACTTCCAGTATGGTGTAACTTTCACTTCTCACAATTGTACCCGTGTTAAGTTTATCATTCTTATAAGTCACATCTGAGGACAACCCACTCACAGTAATTAAAAGAAGCTAACTTTACATGAACTATATATCAATATGATGATAATTAATCATTTTGAGCTTAAAAGGACAAAAACTAATTTTTTTTTAACAAAAATTATAGAAACCAGGAATTTAAAGTCGCTTCAAAATAGAACGATTATTAAAGAACCATAACTGTAAGAAGCTAAGGAATCAATCCTTTCATGGCATGATCCTATATATTTAATTGATATCGCATACCTATTAACTAGAAATTAATTAACTGGTGGACTTGTCCAAGCACCACCAAGAATGCTTAGAAACTCCTCAGAGACAAAGCATCTAAAAGAACACACCCATACTCCAAGACAGAGCATAACACCTTTTAAAAAGAAACCTCTAACAAATTATATAAATTTATACTAGCATACAATTTATGATGAATATACACAAAAGTTATAACAGAAAATTAAATAATTAATGACTCTGTAATTGGCCATTCAGTAGTTGTTAGTATCATATAGTTATTCAAAGTTGTACATACATAAAATCTCTAACATAAAGGTGAACGTACCTTGCAAATAGAAGTATCAAAAAGTCGGTAAGCAGCATGGTAGTCCATAAGTGGACAACAAACATATATGTTGTGCATATTCTGGTGTATAATGTTATAGAAGTAATCAAAATTCAAAAAGAAATATATGAGACGACATTGAACAAAAAAGATAATTAGAAAGTATATAAACAAAATTTTAGTATGTATATTATATTTAAAGTCAAAAAACTTGTTATCTGACCCATCAACATGCCTCATTTTTAACACAATCCATCAATTAACTCTCAAGTATAACTAACACACACATAAATGACATTCATGAAGTACAACCAATGAACTGATCAAACTATAGTAATACAAAATGCAATAGTGGTCACTCACAAGCATTTTATCAAACACCTAAATGACATAATTTACTTATTAGATTTTCATTAAAAATTTCACAAAAGGTTGTTGACTCAAACATTCAGTCCAAAGAATCAATCGATAATTTCAGTTGCTCGAAAAAATTATCGAGGATCGATTAAGACTAGTGAAAAAAAAGAAGAAGAAGCAAAAGCAATAAATCCTTAAGTACAATCAAAATCAGTGCAAAAGCTTATATCAGAAGTAGTTTCTCCCAATCTTTTCCCATGCGTCCATTTCGCTCATCACATGGCAACTAGAAATTTTAGAGTTCGTCGGAGGTATTGCAGGACTACCTTGGACTAATTGCTTCAAGTTTGGTGAGATTTTTCACAAGGATTGATGAACTCGTATCTTATCTTAGTTGTTGAGGATCCGAAGCCCAATGTGAATCGTAGCAATCTTGTTCTCATCGTTCTCTCTTCTTTCTTTTGAATTTCTGTTCTAAGAGGATTCAATACGAAGAATTTCTTATCTATCTCTGGCTCTGCTAGTGAACCCTTCTAATTTAGGGAAAAATTAGGAAGTGGTACTGTGGTGTAAAGTTATGTATTTTATAATTTATTGAAAGAAATAGTGAATATTGGAAGTTACATAAAAAGTTTTATTAAAAATAAATTTACTACTGTAAAACTTTAATGTATTTATATTATAATTTATATTTTTCATAATTACTTTTAATAAATTTATTTAGAATAAAACACTAACAAATTTTATCTCTCGCAAAAAATCTTTGAACAATACTATATAGTGAGTAATAATTTTTTCATTAATATTTTTTTTCTCGCAAATTTTCATCACAAATAGGCGTCAAATATCATTCTACCACCTAAATTTTGCGAAAGAAAAAATATAAATTATGAATGATGTTTCTTTCGCTAATAACTATATTGTCATTATGTTTTTTTCCTTCACTAATCTTTCGCTAGAAAATTCCTCATGTGAAGCAATAAATTCCTTCACAAAATTTCCTTCATTACCCCTAATTTGTTGTAGTGAAGAAAAAAATATAAATTGTGAAGGATGTTTCTTTCACTAATAATTATATTGTCATTACTTTTTTTTTTCTTCACTGTTCCTTCGCTAAAAAACTCCTCATGTGAAGGAATGAATTCCTTCACAAAATTTCATTCACTACATCCCTAATTTCTTGTAGTGAAATATGATTTTAAGGTAATAAAATATACTTTGAGATATTATAAATATATTATAATATTATGTTATGATTTTCATTAATGTTTAATATTAAATAAATATTAATGATAAATGAATTATGTGATATTTAATTCATATAAATACGATATTAATGATTGAAAAATCATTTTAAATGATAATAATTATTTAAAAATTATTTCGAGCTTATGAAAATTATTTTGATTGATAATATACTCATCTAAGGTAATTTTTAAGTGTTAGGCAGAGTTTAATTGAACTTAAACTCGATATTTTTTGACTAGACCGTCGGGATGTCAGAATTGTGCCGGATTCAACTAAGACTGCAATAGTTTGACTTGATATTAGGTCTTATATGTTATATAGGCTGATATGATTATGTGTTAATGTGTTTAGGTTATTTTGAAAACTCTGTTGATATTATTCTAACTTGTAGATCGATATTATTTATATTAGGTTTTCAGACACAACTTTTTAAATTGCGTAACAGTAATCAACTGATCAAGCAAGTTTTCCTTAACTCAACTTTGAGTTGTTTATTCAAATATACTTGTGGTAAATCATTGCTGATTGCCATGTCCATGAATTATTTAGTTGCACTTTGTACATATTGCATGTACTCATCATGTATGAAAGGCTGATCACCTTCATTACCCTTTAGTTCAGATATATTTGTTTATGTTCAATGTTCGTTCAGTTATGAAAGTTTGTTCATGCTAGTTCACAATTATATTGTTGAATGTTAGACATCTATTATTCAAATTCTTTCAATCATGATATATCCTCAAATAAACTTATACTTGCTGGAAAAACTTATTGCTCACCCTTGCTATATCATGATAAACATTGCAGATTAAGACGAATGTGTCGGATACAGGAAGGGATAACGCCAAGTTCAGCTTGGGATAATATGTGCAGCTAGAAATGTAATAGTATAGTATGATAATAATGTTATATGTTAGCAAGTTATGAATTGTGTATAAGTTAAGGTTACTCGACCTTGGGGAATAGTGTGTAAAGTTTATTGTATAAACAATTTATGTTTATATCTTTCGCAATAGTGATAAAATGATTATACCGGATCCGCGGTGATTTGGGACCCAGATTTGGGGCTCTCACAGAAAATGTCCGAAATCCACATACGAATGATTTTTAATACCTCCATTCCGATAAAATACTGATAAAATACCTCAGCCTTAATTCCTCCATTTATAACCACAATAAATATATCCATCATTTATATACACATAACATAAATATTTCCTTATCATAAAAATTAATAAAAAATAATTCACAAATAATATTACAGAATCATAATTAGAGATGACGGATCGTTTCCCGGGAAGAGGGGCTTTCAGATAAGGATTTCTCCTTATTGGCACACAATTAGGTGACCAAACCCCTTTCCTAGACAGAACTTCCTTAGACATTGCCAATAATGCTATCTAATAATATTATTCAAATAATTTGAATTATTGATCCGATAATGGAAAATACTGTGCAGTGATAATTATTGAAACAACAATAATATAAAATATATCACGTAGCAATTATTGAATCAATAAATTAAAATATTGAGCAGTAATTCTTTGTAACAATTATTGAGTAGTGCCTTTTACGTAAGAATCAATAATTCAAAATATTATGTGATACATGTGTCTTCATGCAACCACGCGTATTACTTTATTTTAACCACGGGGTATTCCAACAGTGTTAACGGTAACAACTACGCTGTTATTTGTAAAAACTCAAACTTGTCATTTTCTTCATCTGACCATTTTCGGTTACGTGGCCCACAAATGGTTGTGCCATCGTACAAATATTCCCCGACAGTAAGAATATTCCACGAGCAAACAAACATTCCCTGACAACAATGAATATTTTATAACGACTTGTTTATTTTGCAAAATATTCACATTTTACCCATAACCAAAGTATTATTTCAAATTATCACCTTATTATTTCAAGATAATGAATATAGGAAATTCAATTTTATTTATTAAATAGTTGGGGTCTTACAACCTCCCCTCCTTATGAAATTTCGTTCTCGAAAATAACGTACGTACCTGGTGTTTCGAAAAGGCGAGGATACCTCTATTTCATTTCTGATTCTAACTCCCATGTTATTTCTTCAATAGCATTGTTCCTCCACAAAACCTTAACTTGTGGTATAACCTTGGTGCGTAGGTGTAAGACCCCGAAATTTTTTTTAAATAAAAATTAATTTCCTTTATTTATTATTTTGAAATAGTAAGGGTGGATTTGATTAATGTGGTTAGTTATGGGTAAAATACTTTAAATATTTCAAAATAAGCAAGTGGTTATAAAATATTCATCATTGTGGGGAATATTCGTTTGGTCGTGGAATATTCAGATCGTCGAGGAATATTCGTATTTACTGACAAGCAGTACCATGTGTGGGCCCCATAACTGAAAGCGATTGGATGAGGAAAGCGACAAAGTTTGGGTGGTTATAAATAACCAGTAGTTGTTACCAAGTTAAGATCATTGAATACCCAGTTAAAATACAAAGAATACGCTGTGGTCGCACAAAGAAAATACCAGATTGCACAAGATTGTTGAATTATTGATTCGCACGTAAGATGGCACTACTCAATAATTTTCACAAAGAATTACCGCTCAAAGATTTTATTTTATTGATTCAATAATTGTCATATTGGTATTTTATATTATCATTGCTTCAATAATTGTCACCGCACAAGATTTCCTATTATCGATCAATAATTCATATTATTTGAATAATATTATTAGATAACATTATTGGCAATGTCTAGAAAGTTCGTCTAAGGAGAGGTTTGGTCACCTAATGCGCGCCAAGAAGGAGAGATCCTTATTGAAAGCCCCCTCTTCCTGGAACTACCGTCATCATAAATGTGATTCTCGTAATATTATTTGTGAATAATTAATTATTGATTCATATGGTAAGGAAATATTTATTTTATATGAATATAAATGATGGATTTATTTATGTGGTTATTAATGAAGGAATTAATGTTGAGGTGTTTTATCGAAGATTTTATCGGATCGAGGTGTTAAAATCAAATCGTGGGTTTTGAGATATATTATGGGGTTATAATTTTAATCCCACCGTTGGATTGTGGTAATTTTTGGGTATGTTATACATACATAAGTTGAGTATATGTCCACAAATTTTGAACCGTTAAAATGCACGAATGATTTGTTATGAATTTTAAGAGGTGTCGATTCTAAATCGGTTATAATTGATTTTGGTGGAAAATTCTAGAATTGAGTGGGCCCCACTTGTGGTTGGTGAAAAAAAATGTGCTGAATTTTATTTCAAATGTGGTGGGTGGCAATAGTAGCGTGTAAAGCTATCGGTGCAGCAGTCAAGTCTGCTTCTACGGCTAACATTTTCCTATAAATAGAGGGCTAAGTTAGAATTGAAAATCACACCGTAAACAAAGTTTTCTCTTTTCTCTCTATATTATTGAGAGCGTATTTTGTGAGTATTTAGATACTTTGAGAGTTCTTTTATTCAAAGATAAGTTTCATTCAAAGATCACTTCCGACCTTTCCTTAGAAATAATCGATTCTTTGAGGTAAGGGATGTTATTTTCTTCTCAAATGATATTAATTCTTCAATATCATTATCTTTGAAATATTGGTTGGAACTTTTATCAAATTTGGAACTTTTTCATGTGGGGTTACTATTCATGAGTTACTATTCACTAATTACTATTCATGAGTTACTATTCACGAGTTACTATTCATGAGTTACTATTCACGAAGTTACTTATTCACGAGTACTATTCATAAAGCGTGAAGATGTTTTTTGTGGAATTTCTACCTTTGGGTGTCTGAGTTACTATTCACGATCAAGACTATTCACGATAAAGACTATTCACGAATACTAAGACTATTCAATCGAAAAATGAAAATTTTTACGTTCGTCTAAAATATCTATTCGGATACTAGCTTTGATTGTATCCATGTTTTGATCATTCTTGAATTTTACTTCACTTTGATTATTTTTGAGGTATTTTTGGACGTGGATAAAACCAAGTACGAATCCTTAATCCTTGTCATTTTGTTTCTTTGGATTCGTTTCTTTAAAAATATTTTTCATCATCCTCGGCCTTAAATGATGATATTATTGAATATCTTTGGCTGTAGTGCAAAAGATGAATGATTTCAAGAATACCTTTGGCACTGTAGTGCAAAGATGAGCGGTGTTTAAATGAACACGACCGATCGATGAATATCTTTGGCCAGAGTGCAAAGATGAGCAGTGTTTAAATGAACATGACCGATCGATGAATATCTTTGGCCTTTAGTGCAAAGATGAGCAGTGTTGAGATGAACATGACCGATTGATGAATATCTTTGGCCTTTAGTGCAAAGATGAGCAGTGTTGAGATGAACATGACCGATTGATGAATATCTTTGGCACTGTAGTGCAAAGATGAATATTTGATTTGAGATGAATATTGATTGATGTTCTGAGGATAAAATATTGATGATGGACGTTAAATTCATAGATTATAGTAGATTTCATTCTCTACGTAACTCTTCTATGAATTATTATTTCACTGCGAATATTGATCCAAACTTGTTATCTATTGTATTCTATCGATTTTTCCTGTTGGAGACTAACGATAATTTGTTGTATATTATCTTAGTCATAACATTCTTTCTTGGGCTAGTTGAGCTCACCCTTTTCCTTGTTGTTCCATTCTTCTTCTCGGGAGGCGAGAATGTAGCGAAAAGTACTAGTCTGGGTATGGAATGAAGGTTCTAGAGAGAGTTATTTAGTAGTCCTCACCATTTTTGTAAAATGATGTATCAATAAATATGATGGGGATTTATTTGCGTGTGGATATTGTCTAGAAGACAATATTATATTTAACTCTCAAGATATATCGTCAGTCGTATTTCACACGACATTTGTATTATTGAAGTTGTAGTTTGCTTCTTGTACCATATATTTGGCGACTCAGAATGGGTGTTGTGTATACCTATTTTGGGGGCGTCACAGTAGGACATGCTCTTTCCTATCCAAGATCTTAACAGGTACCTCCTCGTACGTTAAATCTTTGGCTATCTTGTCTGGTTCTAACTCAATAATTTGGTTCGAGTCTTTCACATATTTACGAAGCACAGATATGTTAAACACATTATGAACACGAGACATGCTTGGACGTAATGCGAGTCTATAGGCCACATTTCCTATTTGGTAAAGAATCTCAAATGGACCAACAAATCTTAGATTGAGCTTTCTTCTCTTCCCAAATCTTGTAACTCCCTTCCATGGAGCAATACGTAACAATGCATGATCCCCAATATTAAATTCCATGTCCTTTCGATGAAGATCCGCATAACTCTTTTGTCGATCATGTGCAGTTTGTATACGTTATCGGATCATTGGGATCTTTTTTGTAGTCATACGTACCAACTCTGGTCCCAACAATGTTGCTTCACCCACCTCGTCCCAACATACTAGAGAGCGACACTTTCCTCCATACAACGCTTCGAATGGAGCCATGCCTATACTTGCTTGATAACTGTTGTTGTAGGAGAATTCCACCAATGGTAGGTACTTATCCCATTTTCCTTTTAAATCTAGGACACAGAGTCTTAATAGATCTTCAAGGGTTTGAATAGTCCTTTTCGATTGCCCGTCTATTTGAGGATGGTATGCCAAACTAAATCGTAAATTCGTACCCACAGCTTTCTGCAAGCTAACCCAAAATTGTGAAGTGAATCTGGGGTCACGATCCAAAACTATGGATACTGACATGCCATGAAATCTCAAAATCTCATTCACGTACATACGAGCAAGACGTTAAAGGGAATAAGTCTCTCGTATCGGCAAGAAATGAGCAAACTTGGTTAATCTATCAACAATGACCCAAATCGCATCTATGCCTTGAGAAACATTGGGAAGACCCGTAATGAAATCTATAGTAATGTGTTCCCACTTTCATTTAGGAATCTCAAGTGGTTACAATGGACCCTTTGGCACTTGATGCTCTACCTTTACACGTTGACAAGTTAAACACCTCGAGATAAACTCAGTGATCTCTCTCTTCATATTACTCCACCAAAATGTATGTCGAAGATCATGATACATTTTGGTAATCCCAGGATGGATTGCAAATGGTGTGTTGTGTGCCTCCATCATGATTCTATGCTTCAAGTCAGAATCGTTAGGAACACAAAGTCTAGAGTTGACTCGAAGTATTCCTTCTTCATCGATTCTTGCTTCTGGAATAACACCTTCTTGCACTTTCTTCTTCATTCATATGACGACTCCGTGTGTCAGTAGCTTGAGCAACTTTAACTTTATCGATTAAAGTCGGTTCTACTCGTATGTTTTATATCTTCACGTGGGTACTTATAGTCTTTACCTCTCTCTCCATACTTTGGAAGTCATACAAAATGGACCTTTGTGTTAACAACATTGCACTCGTACCCGTATATGATCTTCTACTCAATGCGTCAGCTACCACGTTTACTTTTCCAGGATGATATTGGATGGTATGGTCGTAATCTTTCAACAACTCGAGCCAACGTCGTTGCCGCATGTTGAGTTCCTTTTGGGTGAAAAAATATTTGAGGATTTTATGATCCGTATAAATTTCCACTTTTTCCCCATACAGATAGTGTCTCCAGATCTTCAATGCGAAAACGACTACTGCTAACTACAGATCACGAGTAGGATAATTCCTCTCATATTCTTTGAATTATCGTGAGGCATAGGCTATGACTTTCTTATGTTGCATGAGAACACATCCTAACCCTTTGCCGGAAGCATCGTTGTAGATAATAAATCCATCCGAACCAGATGGTATTGTCAGAATAGGTGCCGAAATGAGTCTCCTCTTGAGCTCTTAGAAACTCTTCTCGCATTCCTCACTCCATACGAATTTTGTATCTTTTCGAGTCAGATGAGTTAACAGAGTAACGATTCTAGAAATCCTTCCACGAATCTCCGATAATAACCAGCTAAGCCCAGAAAGCTACGTACTTCGGTCACTGACTTTGGTTACTCCCAACTTTTTATTGCTTCAATCTTCACCGGGTGAATAGATACTCCATGTTTTGACACCACGTGTCCAAGGAATGCTACTTCCTCAAGCCAGAACTCGTATTTTTTCAGCTTAGCATATAGCTTGTTATCACGAAGCCTTTGAAGTACCAGCTTCAAATGGTGCTCATGATCTTCACGGCATTTGGAATGGATGAGGATGTCATCAATAAAGACAACAATGAACTAATCCAAATATTCCTTGAACACAGAGTTCATCATATCCATGAAAGCAGCATGAGCATTAGTCAATCCAAAAGACATGACTAAGAATTCATAATGCCCGTACTGAGGTCTGAAGGTAGTCTTCAGAATATCCTCAGTTTTAATCTTCAGCTTATGATATCCAGAACGAAGATCGATCATTGAAAAGAATTGTACTCCTTGCAACTAGTCAAACAGGTCATCAATGCGAGGTAGTGGATACTTATTCTTGATGGTGACATAGTTTAATTCCCGGTAGTCAATACAAAGTCGCATACTCCCATCTTTCTTCTTTACAAATAAAATAGGAGCACCCCAAGGAGATGTACTAGAACGACTGAAACCGATGTCCAACAACTCATGTAGTTGGACCTTTAACTCCTAAAGTTCAATAGGAGTTATTCGATATGGGGGTTTAGAAATGGGCTTTGTACCAGGTTTAAGGTCAATAACGAATTCAAGTGTTTAAGATTATTTGATAATTAAATCATTAAAAAATGATTTAAGTGTTTGAAAAATTATTATAAATTATAATAATTGTTTATAAATTATTAAAAGCTTCTGAAAAATATTATAAACGATATTTGACTTATCTAAAATAATATTGAAGCTTAGAGACCAAGTTTAATTGACAATCAATGTGTTAATTATCGGATAAGGTGACCAGAACACCGAGAATGGACCGAAATCCAACCAGACCGAACTAGTTAGACTTATTAAGTGTTTATATAGGTTGTAAACACTAATGTGGCTATGTGGTAATGTGCCTAGGAGAAGTTTGACTGTAAAATACAGTGTTACGTGTTATAAATGATTGTGCTAATTGTGAGACCGACATTGTTGAATATAGGTCTTACGAACGCAGTTAATTATATTGTGTAGTTGTAATTAACGCGAAAGGCAAGTTTCCTAACTCAACCTTGAGTTATATTCATTCAATTATTATGGTTAATTATTGCTAATTATACCATGTCCAGGGAATTTATTGTTGATTATTCGCAGTTTGTGCATGTTTAATAATTCAAATTGAATTACTAATTCGGAGAATATACCATTGTAGAATAACTGTTGTTGGATATTCATATTCGTAGAAGATAGAATTGACAGTACATATAATTCCTGTTTATTGTCAAATTATGCTGAGAAATGTCTTAGCTAATTATTCTGGCTAGACGCACATTTGTTAGAACTTGATAAATTCGAGAAGAGAATTCGATTGTTATTGATAGATCGATGCTAATTATTTTGGCTAGATCGATAAGTAAATAGAAATTGAAATCACAGTATTTCGTTGTTTAATCAAAATCTTGATTCTGAGACTGAGAAGAACAACCTTTTATAAAAAGGGAACAAAATTTTTAAGTCGTATATCGACCATTGCGTGCGACCTAAGTATTATGCATAATATCGGGTACAAGGAGTTGGCCGGCTCTAAGTACTTACAGAGGGGTATGATTTAATCTTTATGGTTATCTGATACTCCGGCGTATGTATCAAAGTAAATATTTGATAGATACCCGAGAAAGTAGAAGTTCTAGATCCAATGGATCGCTCAGCATAAATCTAGAAAACATTCTATTTTGTTATTGCGTAGAATTGATTATTGATTATTCAATAGAATATCGTAGAAACTTTGAAAGCGTTGTACTTTTTCATTATCAGATTATTGTAGCGGAGAATGTTAGAACAATTGATATTGATTTCTATACCTTTATTGTATGTCTTAACTTGCGGGGCAAACTTGTTGCTCACCCTTGCTATATATAAAACATTTCAATTAGAATCGAAGAGGCCAGCGGATCAAAGAAGAATAAAGGCAAAGGCAAGATGCTGGAGTAGTATAATGAACAATATTATTATTATGCTGTATTGTAAACCCTTTTTGTATATCTAAAGGGTATAATTGTAATGTTAAGGTTAACAAACCTGGGACTTATGTATTAACAACTTATGTTAATGAGTTATGTATTCCTATTTCTATATAAATGGGTAGTTAGATGTTATTATATTGTGGATCGTGAACACCAAACTCGGGGGTCAGGTAACCCAGATTTAGGGGTGTCACAGGTTGGTATCAAAGTTGTAGTGACCAAGGTGTCACCAGTTAGTAGAAGAGCCGTAGGTTATAAACCTTAAGTGGGGTGGTGGAAAACCCTAGGATTATAACCATACGTGAGATAGAGAAAACTCATTTAGAGTTCTAAGTGAGAGATTGTCGAAGTGCATCAATAGTGAGATAAGTGTACACATAGTGTGAGAAGTTTGTACTAATGAAGTACTAATCAAGTTATTTAAACTGATTGTAGGATGGCTGGAGAAGGTGAAAAGAGTGCAGAGATTCTAGCGGTTGTTGCACCAATACCAGTATGCGAGGTGCCAGCGCAAAGCGAATCAGTGGAGAAGGTGGGAGAAGATGAACCCATGGTCAATCTGGGGAGCGATCATGACGATTATCCCGAGATGTATCTAAGTGGAGATGATGAGGCAGAGTCTGAGCAAGCTAAGGTGGAGAAAAAGAATAAGATTAAAGTTGAAGAACAAGATCACGAATCTGCAGAAGTCCAAGAACTCTGGAGCAAAGTGTTTCTCTTGGAAGAGCTATGGAAGACAAAACGAGCATTACGCGAAATGAATGAAGAACGGAACGAATTGAAGGCGCAGGTGGAGAGGATGAAGACCGAAGGTGGTGGATCGTCTGAAGGGACAATCAAGCCGTAGATAGACAAGAAAAAAAGAAAGAGGGACAACGATAGCCCTAATTCTGAAAAGTCAAGCCCAAAGAAGAAGCAAGCCTGTAGCAAGTGTGGGAAGACTCACGCGGGAGAATGCATGATGTGGAAGAATGTGTGCTTCAATTGTAAGCAGGAAGGACATATTTCTCTGCATTGTCCTAAGCCAAATTTGAGGAAGTGTTTTTCATGTGGACAGACGGGTCACAGATTCAACAAGTGCCCCAACAAGAAGAAGACTGGTGAAGGGAGTGGACGGTATATAACTTAAGTTTAAGCGTTAGTATCATTTGGTAAAAGATTATGATATTAAGTGTTGTAATATCGAGAACGATGTTTAAGCATATGTAAATATATATGTTTTATGACTGAAATCTTTATTTTCTATATGAATATAAGATTAAGATTAATTTGTGTGTTCTTAAAACTCATACTTATGGTAAGTTAATGACTCATAATTATATGAAATGTTTTGAACCCCTCAGCGAATGGACGCCAAAGGTCTGACTAGGATAAGTTCATACACTCATATAATTGTGGTAAGTTCCTGAACTCATAAGTGTGGTAAGTTTGACGAACTGGTAATAACTATGTGTGAATGAAGAATTACAACTTTTTGTGTAAAGTTGTGTCGTTAATCCTGATATGATTTAAAAAGGGATAGTAACTATGTGAAGTACTAAATGTACTATGTACTATTTGAATAAATATGCGATTATGTGAGAATTATGTGTTGAATTCTTATTGTATTAAGAATTTGTGTAAAGAAAGAGAAGTAATATAAGATTTTTTTTATTTAAATCAGATAATGCTGCCTAGACGACAGAATCGAAACCAACGAGAAGAACAATCAGTGAATAACGAAGCTATGGAAAATAGAGCTCCAGCTGCAAGAGGAAGAGCGAGGAATCAGCCAGCTGAAAGATTGGTAAATTTTAAAGACTTTAAAGCGGTAGGACCGCCTGAATTCAAAGGGACCATAGATCCGATTGAAGCCCAAACTTGGGTGAAGGAGATGGAGAAAGCATTCATCATCAAGGCATGTGGCGAAGAGCGCGAAGACGACTTTTGCAACTTATCTGATGAAGGGAGAAGCTAATTACTGGTGGGAGATGAACCAAGCGAGAGCTGGTACAACAATGGTGGCGTGGACAAGATTTAAAGAAATGTTTTTTGAGAACTACTTCTCACCGAGTATGCAATCCAGGATGGAAGTTAAATTTCTAGAACTAAAGCAGGAAAATATGTCTGTTTCTGAATATGCTGCCAAATTCAACGAGTTGGCAAGATTTGCACCTCATCAGCTGACACAGAGGCGAGAAAGGCGAGAAGATTCGAGAACGAACTGAAGCCAGGGATATTCAACAAAGTAGCTGTGTTGCAGATTAACACGTTCGCGGCCTTGATGGAGAAAGCATTAATTGCTGAAGGAGGGAGCGAAGCTGCGTCTCGATTTCATCAAGATAAGAAGAAGAAGACCAATGATGGTGGAAGCAGTGGAGGTAGTAACCCGAATAAGAGAAAGTGGAGTGAGAATACCCAATCAGGAGGCAAGACAAAAGATAATAGGAAAGGGAGGGAGCCATGTGCAAATTGTGGAAAGAATCATTTAGGAGTTTGTCTGAAGAAGAAGGGAGTTTGCTATAACTGCGGGCAAGAGGGGCATATGTCGCCCAATTGTCCCAGTCCGAAGAAGATACAAGGTTGCTTTGCCTGTGGATCAACTGATCATATGGTTCAGAATTGTCCGAAGAGGAATGCTGCGAAAGAAAGTGTCAATGAGGGACCCGGTGGCGGAACCTTGTCAATTCGAGGACTTGCACAGCCAGGGAGACCAACAGCCCATACATTCAACATGACGGCGCAGGATGCAGTGACTACTCAGGAGGTGGCAGCAGGTAATGATTTCGTTTAGAAATTTATTTTGCAAGTAATATAAGTTAGATAACTATGTGAACTATTTTCTTTTATAGATTCAAGTCACAGGTTAGAATTTGAAACACAAATTAATATTATGTTGATAAAAATGAATTGATGATACAACTTTAAAAGATTATAGAGAATAAGAAAGTGGTGATTCTGAGGATGGAATCCTTTTAAGGAGGGGTGAATGTGATAAGCTGAGATTTCGAATAATCAAAAATTTGCGAATATATATATATTTTTTAATATTAATATTGTGTTGTGTAACTGTGATACGAGTTTGGAGAATGAGTCAATTTGTGTATTGACTAATAAAATTAGAGTAGAGTTGTGCTTAAAAAGATGAGAAACCCTAACCCTAATTTCTGGAAACGAATTCGACATAAAATATAATTAAAATAATTATATTAATGACACGCGTGTGTATCGTTTAGAAATTTTGATCAATGATTGATCGGATAAGGTTTAAAATTATAAACCCTAATAAGAGATTAGAAACCCTAATCTCAGGATTAGAAATCCTAACGCATAGTTAGAAACCCTAATCAAAAGCCGGGAAATCCTAATTTTAAATTCAAAAATCCTAAACCCTAAATTAGAAAACCCTAATTCTAATTGACAAGCCTAAGGTATTGATTAAACTTTCATATGATTAAAAAACTCTAATTATATTTTAGTTATCTTAATTTCTATTTTACAAACCCTAATTATAATTTAGAAAATTTATTTTTCTAATTAAAACCCTAATTCGTGGGTTATAAACCCTAATAACCATTTTGACCCTAATTGCTAAATTAGGCAATTTTAATTAGGAATATTAATCCTAATTAGCAAGATTTAATTTTATGATTAGGAAATATTAATATAATTATTAAATCCTAATTATAATTTTAGAATATTAATTTTCTATTTTGAAAACCAAAATTTGAAAATCTTGGAAATTAAATTGCAAACCTAAAGGGTTTAAACCCTAAACCCTAAAGGGTTCAAACCCTAAACCCTAACCCTAAACCTTAAACCCTAAACCCTAAACCCTAAACCCTAAGGGTTTGTACAATCCATGTTTGCCATTAAATTTATTTTTCAAGTGACCAAAATACCCTTTTTCATTTTTTTTAAATGGTAACTTGTAAAAATGCTAGCAACCTTTAGTGGTTTACCAACTAAGTTAACTTTGTGAGTGCAAATCATCACTCACCAGCTGAAAATGCCAGCCATACATTGTATCTAGCAATATATATAGAATTAAAGAGAGAGAAAGTGTACAAAAAATTGCCATTTTGCTCATTTGCTCTCACCAACTCTCTCTCTCTCCTAAAGCTCTGAATTCCTTAAGTATATCAGTCCTAGAATCATTCCTTGATCAACCAATATTAGATTAGGAAGATCAAGATCAAGATTTAGAACAAAGAGGTATAAACCTAATTTTTATTTTGATCCAAGTTGCTAAGAATTTTTTTTGTTTTAAGTGTTTAGATTCTTACTAGAGGATGTTTTATGTTGATCTATGATGATCAAACATATATCCATAGCATCAAAGTTCCTTAAAATGGTGTTTTTAAAAATCTGTCCAAGAAAAAAATTTGTGGTCTGACAAGCTAATGTTATGAGCCACAGATTCTTGTTCGTTTGTTTTTTTTGATGTTTTATTGTTTGGATCTGTAGCCTGTTATGTGGTCTTTAATCTGCAAGTGGAATCAGTGTCATTTGATCTCTAGATCATGTGTTATTAACGGTCAAAACCCGTTGACCGGGCCAAATCTGGGCAACCCAGAAAGGTTAGAACAGTGTTTGACAATATCTTTAAGTTTCTTGATCTGTCAGTCGTGTTAGTTTTTGATGTTGTTGTTGTATCAAACTTGTAGTGTGTTGTATGCACTTGAGATCCATGGTTTTAATTTCCACAAACAGAGTGTAGATTGAGTGTAATTAATGGTCAAAGTAGGCATGTTGTTTACGAATAACATTTCTGGGAAAAACCCAGAAACAGATGAACTAAGTTTGGACTGACCTTTAACCGAAATTTGGATCGATGAGGATAATGTTGTTTGGTTGATATCTTGTTATATTTATGTTCTATTACATGTGGACTACATATTCAAACCATAATAACACTAAATAGTTGACCAGAACACTAAGTTAATCGAGTCCCAAAATGGACCCTCGACGTCACTTTGGGTTTCGGGTTACCCGAAAAACCCGGAAAGCTATCTCGACAACGACTTTGAGACATCCAATCTCCTTATGTGTTTGTGGTATGACCTAAATGATGGATGGTTATTGTAGTGTTACATTACAACTACATGATCAATGATTAATATAACCCAGAAACATAATGGATTGAAACTTATGGCCTTGGCCAAAATTGATTTGACCCTTAAACACGAAAAGTCATCGGTGTTCTTGAGCTCAAGAACACCAACAATGCTTTTTTGTGTCGCTAAAGGGCTTTAATGACGGTTTATTTATTTTTATTTTGAATATTCGGAAATTATTTAAAATAGAAATAAATTCTAAAAATTACCAAAAATGGTTTTAAAATTATTTTAAATTATGAAAAATAATTTCAGACCAATTGGAATATTTTTCTTTAATATTTATAATTATTTAAATATTAAAAATATTTAATTTATTTAATTAGTGTATTAAATAAATTAGATAAAAATGATTTTAATTGTATAAAAATCATTTTAAATAAGAATAATGTATTTAATAATATTTTGAGTTATAAAATGTGACTTTTAATATTTTGGAGAATTTTCATTAATAATTTAATATTAATGATATTAGTTTAATTTAATTATTAAATTAAATAAATAAGTTAAAAATGATTTTATGGATTTAAAATCATTTTAAATAAGAATAAAATGTTAGAAAATATTTTGAATTATAAAATATAATTTTCAATATTTTGGAGAATTCTCATTAATAAATTAATATTAATGATATTAAATTTATTTAATTATTATATTAAATAAATGAATTAAAATGATTTTATTAATTTAAAATCATTTAAAATGAGAAAATGATTTAAAAATATTTTAAGTTATTAATAATAACTTTAATATTTTGACAAGTATGTTTTTAATATTTTTATATTATTAAATATTAATAATGATAAGATTATTTGATAATTAAATCATTTAAAAATGATTTAAGTGTTTGAAAAATTATTATAAATTATAATAATTGTTCATAAATTATTAAAAGCTTCTGAAAAATATTATAAACGATATTTGACTTAACTAAAATAATATTGAAGCTTAGAGACCAAGTTTAATTGTCAATCAATATGTTAATTGTCGGATAAAGTGACCAGAACACCGAGAATGGACCAAAATCCAACCAGACCAAACTAGTTAGACTTGTTAAGTGTTTATATAGGTTATAAACACTAATATGGCTATGTGGTAATGTGCCTAGGAGAAGTTTGACTGTAAAATACAGTGTTACATGTTATAAATGATTGTGCTAATTGTGAGACCGACATTATTGAATATAGGTCTTACGAACGCAGTTAATTATATTGTGTAGCTGTAATTAACGCGAAAGGCAAGTTTCCTAACTCAACCTTGAGTTATATTCATTCAATTATTATGGTTAATTATTGCTAATTATACCATGTCCAGGGAATTTATTGTTGATTATACGCAGTTAGTGCATGTTTAATAATTCAAATTGAATTACTGATTTGAAGAATATACCATTGTAGAATAACTGTTGTTGGATATTCATATTAAGAAGAAGATAATCGATGTGATCTGAGATAATTCATTTATTGTCAAATTATGTTGAGAATTGTCTTAGCTAATTATTCTGGCTAGACGCACATTTGTTAGAACTTGATAAATTCGAGAAGAGAATTCGATTGTTATTGATAGATCGGTGCCAATTATTTTGGCTAGATCGATAAGTAAATAGAATTTGAAATCATAGTATTTCATTGTTAAATCAAAATCTTGATTCTAGGACTGAGAAGAACAACCTTTTATAAAAAGGGAACAAAATTTTTAAGTCGTATATCGACCATTGCGTGCGACCTAAGTATTATGCCTAATCTCGGGTTCAAGGAGTTGGCCGGCTCTAAGTACTTGTAGAGGGGTATGATTTAATCTTTATTGTTATCTGATATTCCTGCGCATGTATCAAAGTAAATCTTTGATAGATACCCGAGAAAGTAGAAGTTCTAGATCCAATGGATCGCTCAGCATAAATCTGGAAAACATTCCATTTTGTTATTGCATAGAATTGATTCTTGATTATTTAATAGAATATCGTAGAAACTTTGAAAGCGTTGTACTCTTTCATTATCAGATTATTGTAGCGGAGAATGTCAGAACAATTGATATTGATTTCTATACCTTTATTGTATGTCTTAACTTGCGGGGAAAACTTGTTGCTCACCCTTGCTATATATAAAACATTTCAGTTAGAATCGAAGAGGCCAACGAATCAAAGAAGAATAAAGGCAAAGGCAAGATGCTGGAGTAGTATAATGAACAGTATTATTATTATGTTGTATTGTAAACCCTTTTTGTATATCTAAAGGGTATAATTGTAATGTTAAGGTTAGCAAACCTGAGACTTATGTATTAGCAACTTATGTTAATGAGTTATGTATTCCTATTTCTATATAAATGGGTAGTTAGATGTTATTATATTGTGGAGCATGAATACCAAACTCGGTGGTCAGGTAACCCGGATTTGGGGGTGTCATAATATGACCTTCCTTTCCACAGTTATAACACACCTTGGATTGTTGTGGGCAGTTTGGGCTGATGTGGCCCTCTTTCCTGCACTTATAACAAACGATCGATGATCGTTCTCCTCCCCTAAAAATTGTTGATGTTTGTGCTGACGTCTTCACGTTATCATTATTGTACCTTCTCTTCTTGAAATCTCCCCCCGACTCGCTTCTTCTATTTTCATGACCACGATTACCACTAGAGTGGTTACTGCTTTTGTCCGCATGTTTTCTTCCCCGCTAGTTATCATTTCTCCAATGACTGTTGCCTCCGGTATGACCCTAGTTGTGGTCCCTCGATTTATCATACTCATTATCCCACTCTAATAATTGAGCCCTGTTTACAACATCTGAATATAAAGAAAATTTATGAGAGATAAGAAATTGCTGAATCTTGGGTTTTAGACCTCTCAGAAACATCTGCATCATTCGTTCCTCATTCTCTACCAAATGAGGTGCAAACTTGGATAACTCTGCGAACTTCGCCTCGTACTGGGACACCGTCATGTTTTTTTGTTCCAGTCTAATAAACTCTACCTCCTTCATATGACAAATACTTTCAGGAAAGTACTTGTCATTAAATAGTTTCTGAAACGTTTTCTAATACATGTTGAGTGTGACAGGCTGGGTACGCTTCACATATTTCCATTAGTAATCTGCCTCACCACGAAACATAAAGGTGGCGAATGGAACCTTCTGTTCCTCTGTGCATCCTAAGACATCAAATATCTTGGTAATTTATTTAACCCACGTTTCCGCCTTGGTCGGATTTGGCTTTCCCATAAATTATGGTGGTCCCAACTCTTTGAACTGCTTGGCTGTGACAAGTCGCACGTTGTTATCATTTCCACCCGTATTTTGTACACGAGTCTCACTCGTCTGATTTGCATGAACTGCAAAAAGCTTCTAAACATCCCATCATTCATCGTTTGTTCGGTAGTGTTGTTTACAGGAGTAAATATTACCTTCCTGTTGCACGTTCCCCTAGGTGGTGATTAAAGGTGTCTCCACTGTCTCATTCACTCCATTGTTAATATTTCTAGCTTCCATTCTCAAATACTGCCACAAAAAGGGTTAATTAACAAATTAACATATCACATATTAACCGTATGCTCCGACGGCTGACCAACCAAATAAGCTTAGGTAGGACACACTAGCGAAGGATTACTCGTCTCTCCCCTCCTAGTTCTATTCCTCGATCTCATGGAGAACATATCCCTAAGATCTGATACCAACTGTGATGCCCCCAAAATAGGTATACATCACCCATTCCGAGTCACCAAATACATGGTACAGAAACAACTACAACTTCATTATTACAATTGTCGTGCAAAATACGATAATACATATACTATGAGTTTAAATAAATATTGTCTTCTAGACAGTATTCAAACTCAAAAAAGTCCTTATTACAATTATTGATACACTATTTTACAAAATAGCGAGGACTGCTAAACAACTATCTTGATCCATCATTCCATACCCTGACTAGTTCCCGCTATATTCTCTCCTCCTGAGAAGAAAAATGGAACCAAAAGGAAAATGGTGAGCTCAACTAGCCTAGTAAAAAATATTATGACTAAGATAATATACAAAAAATTATCATTAGTCTTCAACAGGGAAGAATCTGATAGAATATAATAGACAACAAGTTTTAGAACAACAACTGCAGCGGAAATAACAATCCATTAGAAGAGTCAAGTAGAGAATTAATTCTACTATCTTCTAAGATTTAAAAGTTCATCATCAATATTTTATCCCTGTAAAATCAATTAATATACATCTTGAATCAAATATTTATCTTTACACTACATGCCAAAGATATTCAGTAATATCATCATTTAGGACTAAGGATGATGAAAAATACCTTAAAGAAAATGAATCCAGTGAGATAAAAGATCAAGGATTAGGGATTCATACTTTAGTTTATCCAAGTTCAAAAATACCTTATAATAATCAATTGTGGAACAAAATTCAAGAATGAAGATCAAAACATGGATACAATCAAAGATAGTAACCATAATAGACAACTTGGACAAAGAAAAGAAAATTTTATTTTTTCTGTGAATAGTGTCGTATTCGTGAATAGTGTTGTATACATGAATAATGCCGTAATCATAAATAGTAACCCCGACACGAAAAGGTAGAAAGTCCACAAGAAAAATCATACTTCGTGAATAGTACTCGTGAATAGTACCGTATTCATGAATAGTGTTGTATACGTGAATAGTGTCGTATACGTGAATAGTAACCTCGACATAAAAAGGTAAAATTTTCATAATAAAATTCATACCAATATTTCGGCACAATGATATTGAACGAAATAACATCATTTATGAAGAAAATAACATCCCTTACCTCAAAAGAACAGTCGTTCTGACTGGAATATCGGATGTAATGCTGAAGGAAACTTGCACTGGATAGCAACTTTTAAAGTATCTGAATACTCAATAAATACGCTCGATAATATATATAGAGAGAGAAACCTTATTTCTGGTGTGATTTTCAATTCTAACTAAGCACCCTATTAATAGGAAAATGCTAGAACGCCAGAGCAGACTTAATTAATAAAATATTAATATTTTATAACAAATGTCACACACACCCCATGACCAAGACCAGCCTTCCACTTTTAAAAAATCTCAGCCCATTTTTCCACCAAAAACAAAAGTGGGCCCACCCATATTTTTAATAAAAACATTTATATCCGAAACTTCAATAATTCATAATAAATAACCCTTTTATCAGAAAAATACAAATTTTATGTCTATTCCATAAGAAATTAAATTCTCTACAACTTTGTAGATTTAAGTTTTTCCAAATTCCAAACAGAAAATGTTCGAAATCCACATACAGATGATTTTTAATACCTCCATTCTGACAAAATACTGATAAAACACCTCAGTCTTAATTCCTCCATTTATAACCACAATAAATATATCCATCATTTATATCCACATAAAATAAATATTTCCTTATCATATAAATCAATAATTAATTATTCACAAATAATATTACAGAATCACAATTATGACAATCAGGTCGTTCCCAGGAAAAAGGGGGCTTTCCGATAAGGATTTTAACTTATTGGCGCGCAATTAGGTGACCAAACCCCTTTTCTAGACAGAACTTTCTTAGACATTGCCAATAATGCTATCTAATAATATTATTCAAATAATATGAATTATTGATCTGATAATGAAAAATACTGTGCAGTGACAATTATTGAAACAACAATAATATAAAATATCAACGTAGCAATTATTGAATCAATAAAATAAAATATTGAACATTAATTACTGTAAGAATTATTGAGTAGTGCCTTCTTACGTAAGAATCAATAATTCAAAAATACTATTCAATACTATGTGCTACTGTGCAACCACGCGTATTACTGTATTTTAACCACCGGGTATTCCAACAATGTTAACGGTAACAACTACGCCGTTATTTGTAAAAACTAAAACTTATCGTTTTCTTCATCCAACTGTTTTCCGTTACGGGGCCCACAAATGGTTGTGCTATCGTACGAATATTTCTCGACAACAAGAATACTCCATGACCAAACGAATATTCCCCGACAACAATGAATATTTTATAACCTCTTGCTTATTTTGCAAAATTTGCACATTTCACCCATAACTAAAGTATTATTTCAAATTATCACCTTAATATTTCAAGATAATGAATAGAGGAAATTCAATTTTATTTATTAAAAAGTTGGGGTCTTACAGCTAAGCTGAGTCACTGTAAGCTAGATCGCATTGGTGACGTGGTCCACATGTCCGCGACCACTAGTAACGATCGTAGCGGTCGTTAACATACTCGGTTCATAAACGGTCGCTGATAAACATTAGCAACCATATGCGGTCACTGAATCTAATTTTAAAAAAAATTTAGTTGTTTGGTGGATTTCCCAAAAAAAAAACTGTACCTGTTTATACCTGATTTATATCCCAACACACAACAATATCTATATATATAAACCAACATCCCTACAAATCCATCGAGATCCATCCATATATATAATTAAAAACCAAAACAATATATATAAACATCCACGCACGTATAAATATAAACAAATACCGTCCGACTAAAACTGACTCGGTTTCTTCATCATACTTTCTTAAGTGTCATGTCTAAAGTATGATAAAATAAACATACAAAACTAAACATAAAACTAAATAATGTCAAGATTATAACTGCCCACAACAATCCAAGGTGTGTTATAACTGTTGAAAGAAAAGTCATATAGCTAGAGATTGTCTTGTAGTGAAACTAAGTTCATCGGGGATGGTGACTCCAAAGGCTATCCCGGACAAGTCAAAGTCGGTGGTTCCTGGAAGGGCGTTTGTGGTGACTGGCCAAAATGCGAGGAACCCGAACGAGGAGATCACGGGTAAGCTAATCATAAACTCTTGCGAAGTTTATACCTTATTAGATACCGATTATACCCATTCTTTTATCTCTCCTGCTTGTGCTCAACGTTTGAACTAGACTCCAGAGAAATTAGACCCTGAATTATCTGTTGAGACTCCGTTAGGAGAAACTTTCATTACATCTACTGTTTATATATCTTGCTTGATCCAAGTTGGTACCATCACATTACCTGCCGATCTTATTTTGTTGAAAATACTTGTATTTGATGTGATTTTAGGGATTGATTGGTTAACCATTCATCATGCTAAAATTAATTATTTTCGTAAGGTTGTTAGTTTTCATATTCCTAACCAACCTGTTATGCAAATTCAAACAACCAAACTGCTAAAATCAATCAATGTAATATCAAGCCATAAAGTTATTCATTTATTGAAAAAAGGATGTCAAGCTTTCTTAGCCCATGTCATGAACTTGAACAAAAACACGTCAGATTTGAATAAAATTTCGGTTGTTAGTGAATTTCCTGACGTATTTCATGAAAAACTTCCCGGTCTACCCCCAGAACGTGAAGTTAAATTCTTTATTGACCTTGAACCTGGTACAAAGCCCATTTCTAAAACCCCATATCGAATGACTCCTATTGAACTTCAGGAGTTAAAGGTCCAACTACAAGAGTTGTTAGACATCGGTTTCATTCGTCCTAGTATATCTCCTTGGGGTGCTCCTATTTTATTCGTAAAGAAGAAAGATGGGAGTATGCGACTTTGTATTGACTACTGGGAGTTGAACCATGTCACCATCAAGAATAGGTATCTGTTACCTCGCATTGATGACATGTTCGACCAGTTGCAAGGAGCACAATTCTTTTCAAAGATCGATCTTCGATTCGGATATCATCAACCAAGATTAAAAGCGAGGATATTCCAAAGGCGGCTTCGAACTCCCCAGACGTGCATTATGAATTCTTAGTCATGTCTTTTGGATTGACTAATGCCCCTGCTGCTTTTATGGGTATGATGAACTGTGTGTTCAAAGAATATTTGGATCAGTTTGTTGTTGTCTTTATTGATGATATCCTCATCTATTCCAAAAGCTGTGAAGATTATGAGCGCCATTTGAAGCTGGTACTGCAAAGGCTTCGCGATAACAAGATATATGACAAGCTGAAGAAATACGAGTTTTGGCTTGAGGAAGTAGCATTCCTTGGGCACGTGGTGTCAAAACATGGAGTATCTGTCGACCCGACGAAGATTGAAGCATTACAAAGTTGGGAGCAACCAAAGTCGGTGACCAAAGTATATAGATTTTTTGTTTTAGCTGGTTATTATCGGAGATTCGTGGAAGGATTTTCTAGAATTGCTACTATGTTAACTCATCTGACTCGTAAAGATACAAAATTCGGTTGGAGCGAAGATTGTGAGAAGAGTTTTCAAGAACTCAAGAGGAGACTCATTTTGGCACCTGTTTTGACAATACCATCTGGATCGGATGGATTTGTTATCTACAGTGATGCTTCAGGCAAAGGGTTAGGATGTATTCTCATTCAATATGGGAAAGTCATAGCCTATGCCTCGCGACAACTCAAAGAATATGAGAGGAATTATCCTACTCATGATCTGGAGTTGGCAGCGGTCGTTTTCACATTGAAGATCTGGAGACACTACCTGTATGGGGAGAAAGTGGAGATCTATACAGATCATAAAAGCCTCAAATATTTCTTCACCCAATAGGAACTCAACATGCGGCAATGACGTTGGCTCGAGTTATTAAATGATTATGACCATACCATCCAATATCATCCTGGAAAAGCAAATGTGGTAGCTAACGCATTAAGTAGAAGATCATATATGGGTACGAGTGCAATATTGTTAACACAAAGGCCTATTTTGTATGACTTGCAAAGGATGGAGATAGAGGTAAAGGCTCCATGTACCCACATGATGATATCAAACATACGAGTAGAACTGACTTTAATCGATAAAGTTATAGTTGCTCAAGCTACGGACATGGAGCTGATGCGTATGAAGAAGAAAGTGAAAGAAAGTTCTATTCCAGAAGTAAGAATTGATGAAGAAGGAATACTTCAAGTCAACTCCAAACTTTGCGTTCCTAACGATTCTGACTTGAAGCATAGAATCATGATGGAGTCACACAACAAACCGTTTGCAATCCATCTTGGGAGTACCAAAATGTATCATGATCTTCGATATACATTTTGGTGGAGCAATATGAAAAGAGAGATCACGGAGTTTATCTCGAGGTGTTTAACTTGTCAACGTATAAAAGTGGAGCATCAAGTGCCAAAGGGTCCATTACAACCACTTGAGATTCCGAAATAGAAGTGGGAACACATTACTATTGATTTCATTATGGGTCTTCCCAAGGTATCTCAAGGCATAGATGCGATTTGGATTATTGTTGATAGATTAACCAAGTCTTCCCATTTCTTGCCTATACGGGAGACTTATTCCCTTGAATGTCTTGTTAGTATGTACGTAAATGAGATTGTGAAATTGCATGGCATGCCAGTATCCATAGTTTTGGATCGTGACCCAAGATTCACTTCACGATTTTGGGTTAGCTTGCAGAAAGCTATGGGCACGGATTTACGATTCAGTTCGACATACCATCCTCAAACGGACAGGAAATCAGATAGAACTATTCAAACTCTTGAAGATCTATTAAGACCATGTGTCCTAGATTTCAAAGGGAGTTGGGATAAGTACCTACCATTGGTGGAATTCTCCTACAATAATAGTTATCAGGCAAGTATAGGTGTGGCTCCATTTGAAGCATTGTATGGACGAAAGTGTCCCTCTCCAGTATGCTGGGATGAGGTGGGAGAAGCAACATTGTTGGGACCAGAATTGGTGCGCATAACTACAGAAAAGATCAAAACGATTCGACAACGTATACAAACGGCACATGATCGACAAAAGAGTTATGCGAATCTTCATCGAAATGACGTGGAATTTAATATTGGGGACCATGTATTATTACGTATTGCTCCATGGAAGGGAGTTACAATATTTGGGAAGAGGGGAAAGCTCAATCCAAGATTTGTTGGTCCATTTGAGATTCTTGACCGAATAAGAAAATGTGGCCTATAGACTCGAATTACCTCCAAGTATGTCTCGTGTTCATAATGTTTTTCACATATATATGCTTCATAAATATGTGAAAGACCCGAACCACATTATTGAGTTAGAACCAGACGATATAGCCGAAGATTTAACGTATGAGGAGGTACCTGTTAAGATCTTGGATAGGAAAGAGCATGTCCTACGCACCAAGGTTATACCACAAGTTAAAGTTTTGTGGAGAAACCATGTTATTGAAGAAATGACCTGGGAGTTGGAATAAGAAATGAAAGCGAGGTATCCTCACCTTTTCGAAACACCAGGTACGTACGTCAATTTCGAGGATGAAATTTCATAAGGAGGGGAGGTTGTAAGACCCTAACTTTTTATAAATAAAATCAAATTTTCTCTAATTATTATTGTGAATAATAAGGTGATAATTTGATATAATGCTTTGGTTATGGGTGAAATGTGCACATTTTGCAAAATAAGCAAGTGGTTATAAAATATTTAATGTTGTCGGGGAATATTCGTTTGGTGGTGGAATATTCTTTCTGTCGGGGAATATTCGTACGACAACGTAGCCATTTGTGGGCCCCATAATGGAAAATGGTCAGATGAAGAAAATGACAAGTTGAGTTTTTATAAATAACGGCGTAATAGTTACCGTTAACACTGTTGGAATACTCGGTGGTTAAAATACACTAATACGCGTGGTTGCACAGTAGCACACGGTATTGCACAATATTTTTGAATTATTGATTCTTACGTAGGAAGGAACTACTCAATAATTGTTACAGTAATTACTGTTCAATATTTTATTTTATTGATTCAATAATTTCTACGTTGATATTTTATATTATTGTTGTTTCAATAATTGTCACTGCACAGTATCTCCATTATCAGATCAATAATTCATATTATTTGAATAATATTGTTAGATAGCATTATTGGCAATGTCTAAGAAAGTTCTGTCTAGGAAAGGGGTTTAGTCACCTAATTACGCGCCAATAAGGAGAAATCTTTATCGGAAAGCCCCCTCTTTCCTGGGAACAACCTGGTTGTCTTAATTATGATTCTGTAATATTATTTGTGAATAATTAATTATTGATTTATATGATAAAGAAATATTTATTTTATGTGGATATAAATGATGGATATATTTATTGTGGTTATAAATGAAGAAATTAATGCTGAGGTGTTTTATCAGTATTTTGTCAGAATGGAGGTATTAAAATCGTCCGTATGTGGATTTCGGGCATTTTCTGTTTAGCATTTTGAAAAACTTTCTTCTACAAAGTTGTAGAGAATTTAATTTCCTATGGAATGGACATAAAATTTTTATTTTTCTGATAAAAGGGCTATTTATTAAGAATTATTGAAGTTTTGGAAATAAATATTTTTATTTAAAATATGATGGGCCCCACTTTTGGTTGGTAAGAAATGAAATGTGCTAGAATTTATTTTCAAAAGTGGTGGGCGTGAATAGTAGCAGGTAAAGCCATCATATAGCAGGTTAGTCTGCTATGGCATTCTAAGCATTTTCCTATAAATAGGGTGCTTAGTTAGAATTGAAAATCACACCAGAAACAAGTTTTCTCTCTTTCTCTCTCTATATTATCGAGTGTATTTTGTGAGTATTTAGATACTTTGTGAGTTGCTATTTATCAGTGCAAGTTTCCTTCAGCCTTATATCTGATATTTCAGCCGGAAGTACTGTTCTTTTGAGGTAAGAGATATTATTTTCTTCATAATGATGTTATTCTTTCAATATCATTATACCAAAATATTGGTATGGATTTTATTGTAGAATTTCTACCCTTTTGTGTTGGGGTTACTATTCACGTATACGGCATTATTCACGTATACGGCATTATTCACCAAAAAATGAAATTTTCTTCATTTTGTCCAAGATGTCTATTATGGTTACTATCTTTGATTGTATCCATGTTTTGATCTTTATTTTTTGAATTCTGCTTCACAATTGGTTATTATGAAGTATTATTGAACTTGGATAAACTGTAATACGAATCCCTAATATGTGTCCTTTTGTCTCACTGGATTCGTTTTCTTTAAGATATTTTTTATCATCCTCAGTCCTAAATGATGATATTACTGAATATCTTTGACCTGTAGTGCAAAGATGAATGATTAATTGATGAATATCTTTGGTCCGTAGTGCAAAGATGAACAGGTGTTGAGATGAACATGACCAACTAGTGATACAAATGAATATCTTTGGCCTGTAGTGCAAAGATGAATATTTGGTTCAAGATGTATATTGATTGATGTTACAGGGATAAAATATTGATGATGGACTTTTAAATCTTAGAAGATAGTAGAATTCATTCTCTACTTGACTCTTCTAATGGATTACTGTTTCCGCTACAGTTGTTGATCTAAAACTTGTTGTCTATTATATTTTATCAGATTTTTCCCTGTTGAAGACTAATGATAAATTGTTGTATATTATCTTAGTAATAATACTCTTTACTGGGCTAGTTGAGCTCACCCTTTTCCTTTTTGTTCCATTTTTCTTCTCAGGAGATGAGAACATAGCAGGAACTAGCCGGGGTATGGAGTGATGGTTCAGGATAGTTGTTTTAGTAGTCCTCACTATTTTGTAAAATAGTGTATCTGTGACGCCCCCAAATCCGGGTCCCTTCTGTGACACCCCCAAATCCTGGTACTTCATTTCCTCAAGATTTGGTGTTCACTTAATCAAAACATTCATTTCTAACTACCCAATCATAATAAAATTGAATAATGAAAACCTGCCCAAACAGGATTAAACTTAAATACAAAAAGATCTCCCAGGTTATCTAACCTTTAGTTACAAACATTCAAATACGGAAATTAAATAAACTTCATTACAATCTATAAACAAAGGTCTGTTAATAAAACTATCAAAACTATTACAAGTCTTCAGTATTTGGTCATCTTTCCTTTTCGCTTACTGGTGCTAGGTACGTCACCCTTTTCAGCTTTAGTTGTAAGAAATTTTACAGGCAAGAGTGAGCAAACAAGGCCCACTTGGAATAATAACAAGTAATTCTTTAAACTTTTACATCAATTGCCAAAACTAGGCTCAATAGAACTGAACAATGTGTTCTATTAACTTTCTAAAAATTATAACATTCACTGAGGGTCTAATGACCATGAATCATGTCCACAGTTATAAGTAATCTTTCAACTTTAACTTTAACAATCATAAGACTATAAGGACTCCACGTACTTAGGGGGATCAACCTTTCGTACAATGTATTATGCACAACCATTTTAACGCTAAGCGTAAACCTCTAATAAAAGAGTTGTTCATCTCAGTATTTAGAATACAAGTTTCCACCAAAATAAGTTTGGTTTGGATACATTACAAGGTAATTTAGAATTCAACGGTCATCAACTAAGGATTAGTTGAATACAAAAGAAATAACTGTATGCTATGGAATAATCATAACTGAATCGATATTTGTAAATTAATATCATACTTTAATAATAATCTAATAGCATAAACATTGAATAATCATAACAAAATTTTCTTTGAACAATATTAAGTCAAAGTTATTGATAATTGGATACCAAGCATGCATAATGAATAGTAATTTGAACGATAAAGTTGTTCAACACTAGAATATTAAAATATAACGATTTGCATGCTAAATAACAAGTTAAATATAAAAGAAACTTGCTCAATACTAAATATACGATTTAGAATACTTGCATCCCTATGAAAAATTAGATACAAGAGCTTTCTCAATAATAAACCATCTAACTCTACGAAAGTGTAGAGTTAGCCACTTGTATAATTGAATTTGAATTAAAAACAATAATGTACTCAACGAAATTGAACTTGCACAATGAAGTTTTAGAGTTAGAAAACTTGCATAAACAACTAACTCAATGAAAGTATGGAGTTAGAAAACTTGCTCAAAAGAGTTTAAATATTCGCACAATTATAAAAGTAGAGTTAGAGAACTTGTCTTTAGCATAAGCTAACCCTTACCACTTGAATCTCAATACCCTATATATATGTCATCATGACATAATTAGTCATTACCAACATTTTATATCTATATAAACAAATATATACACCATGTAGGTTAAATTACCAATTCACATAATCAAACTATGTTAATATCTTAGTTAACCCTTGATAACATGATCATTCATAGTTTAATACTCTTTGAAATCATCATTTAACATTCCTATTATTAACACATAACATTTATTTTCAAACTTTGTGTAATAAACTAAAAGCTGTCGAACATTACGCTTTAACTTAGCTATTTGCTGGCCACAATTTATCTGTGGTTGGTATGCCACATGCTGAGTTGAGTTAGCTACATGATGTCATGCGAAGCCAACAATTGGCGTTGTGGCGTGTAACTGGCTCTGCATTAAGCATGGGCGCTAGCGTCATGGTCATGAAATTTGTCTTTGTTGGGCCTCATTTAGCAAGTGCCAAAGTCGAACTTCGGCGACCAAGCTCGGCAACAGCATGAACAGAAAGCCAAATTGGTCTATAAGCTGCAATCTAATAAGCTAATGAACAAGTAATTCATACAGAGACTTCATGTAAACATATTGTAAAGACTCCTAACATGATTCTACCCATAAAATAACATAAACATCAATTTACAACACCCAAATTTCATTGGTTTTGATAAAAACTCTATTTTTGACATTTTTAAAGATAATTAACACTATGATTTTGTTTTTCGATCAAAATAGTAAATTCAAAATACCATGGTTATAATTATACATACTCTATCAAATTGATAGTCAATTTATCAATTTAACAACTAATTAAACCTTAATTTTTACTTTAAACTAGGCCATATTCATATATATTTTCATATGAACTCATTGTGATATATTTTTTTCACAATTTACATACATACATAAAGTAATTGATTATAATCATACATAACCTATAAAAAAACAGTTTTACAACAACAATCATCATCTAAAGCTATATACACAACAAATTCATCATTCATAATTATTTACAGAGAACTTTTTGGGGAAGAAAACTAAACTTTAAAAATAAAATACAAGGATTAATATCCTACCTTTGATTAAGAAGATGATACTCTAGAGTTAGAAGAAAATGGTGGCTAGCTATGATTAAAATCTTCTTTTCCCCAATTCTTTTCTCAATTTCTCTAGACTTCTCTCAAATGTTTCTCTGTATTCTTCTTCTTCTTCTCTTTTCTTCAACTGAGTCTTCTTCTTAACTCTAGTCTAACTAACGTAGAAAACTACAACGTATATAGCAATAATATATATTAATTATATAATATAAATATAGATATAACTTATGTCAGTTATATAAGTTTTGAAAATCAAAAGCCATAAGGCTTGTTTGGTTAACATAATAAAAATAACTCATTAACTTATATACCTTGTTTGGTAAAGCTAATTAAAAATAAATCAATTAATCCTTATACCTTGTTTGATAAAACACTATTAGATTAAAAACTTAATATGCATTAAGACTTGTTTGGCTAAAACTAAATTAAACTCCTTTAATTTATTTTAATAACTCCTTTATATTAAGGTTATTTGTCACACTTCTAATAAATTAAATAATCAATTTAATCAATTCAAATGCTAATATATTAAATTACTTTAACACATAAGTCACTACCACATAATTATAATTTCCTTTATAATTATAAATTTATTTAACAACTAACACCTTATTTTAATTACAAATTCTAATTAAAATATTATAATTCCTTTAATCATTATTAGCTCTTCAACTTAATTATTAAATTAAATTAGTATATAATCTCATAACAATTAATTTTCTTAGCTCCTTAATTATTTATTCAACAATAATTAACTAAACCACATCAACTCAAATTGAACAATTATTTATTCAACAATAAACATATCCATTAAATACTTATATAATTCAATAAATATTTAATATTATAATTTAAAATTCTGGAATGTTACACCTTCGAACCCTGGATCCGGTCCGCCACGATACTATTATCGTCAAACTATTTATATATTTTATTCATAACTTTATGAATATAACTTTGCTTATTACAATTTAGAATATAAATTCTTTCCATTTCCAGGATCTATGTAATGACCCCAAACTTTATAAGTTTCACAACTTGGTCATTTACTATTCCTGTATTACATCACATTCGATGTTATATAAATATGCGGAATAATCTAAACTTTTTCAAACTCCTTTGAAAATAATTCTTTTATTGATTTCTTAACTTGAATAAATTACAAATCCCTGAATCAAATTATTTTATGATTCATTCTATTCAATTACAGTATAAATCTTTACATCTCGATTCGAATTCATCTACGTATCACATAGTACATCTTAAAATGTATTACACATCGTAAACTACTATCATGTACCTCTACTAGAACCTAAACATGGTTCAAGAGTATATATTTAAACAAATGAATCAATCTCCGATGATGTGATTGAACTTTATCAATCAAGTAGCACGTAACCTTTATCGTGTGTCCTTAACACTTGTAAAAGTGGTTATTTGCAAGGGTGAGCTCGACATACCAAAGCAATTCTAATGATTTTTTCAAAGACATAGCATATAATAGCATATCCAGTTCATGCCTTCATAATAAATTAATATTTACTACGCATGTTACTTCACACATAACAGACATATAGATTTACTTCATAAGCACATCATCAAATCAACTTCCATAGTTCTGGTCCTAACAGTTGGCGTTCACCGACTTCATCCCAGTATACTGGAGTTCTACACTTTCTGTTGTACAATGCCTCGTAAGGTGGCATGCCGATGCTCGAGTGATAACTGTTATTTTAAGTAAATTCCACCAACGGTAAATGTTCTTCCCAGCATCCTTTAAAGTCCATGACACATGCTCTTAGCATATCTTCCAATGTCTGGATTGTTCATTCGCTTTGGCCATCTGTTTGCGGATGATAAGCCGTACTCATTCGCAACTGTGCTCCCATACATTCTTGTAGTCTCTTCCAGAAATTAGACGTGAATCGCGGATCTCTATCAGACACAATTGATACTGGCACTCCGTGCCTCGAAACGATCTCTTTAATGTACAATCTTGCCAACTGATCAAGGTTGAATCTAATCTTTATTGGTAGAAAGTGCACTGATTTTGTCAGTCTGTCCACTATCACCCAAATCGCATCGCATCCTCTCTGAGTAGTTGGAAGACCCACCACAAAATCCATCGTGATGTGTTCCCACTTCCATTCCGGTATTTACAATGGCTGGAGTAATCCGCTGGGTCTTTGATGTTTGGCTTTTACTCTTTGACATGTCAAGCATTTCGCTACGCATTCTGCAACGTCCCTTTTCATATTCGGCCACCAAAAATGTCGGCGCAAATCTTGATAAATTTTCGTGCTTCCTAGATGAATTGAATATCTTGAGCTATGAGCTTCGGTCAAAATTTCTTCTTTCAGCTCTGGTGTTGCTGGAACCCAGATTCTTTCCTCAAACCGTAGTAGTCCTTCGGTATCGATCTTGTATTTTAAATCACTACCCTCAATCAGATTCTCTTTGATTTTCCCACACTCTTCATCTTATAGTTGAGCATCCTTCACTTTGTCCACTAAAGTTGGACCAGCTTCTATCTTGAATAGTTGTTCGTCAGATTCTTTCGGAAATTTGTTTTCCAACTCCAGTTTTGTCATTGCTGAAATGTGCTCCTCCCGAGTTGTTATCAGCATCAACTTTTCCCGACCTTTCCTGCTTAAAGTATCTGCAACCACATTCGCTTTGCCCGGATGATAAAAGATCTCACAATCGTAATCTTTTATCAATTCCATCCACCTTCTTTGACGCATGTTCAAATCCTTCTGAGTGAAAATATACTTCAGACTTTTATGATCTATGTAGATTTCACATTTCTCTCCATAAAGATAGTGTCTCCATATCTTGAGAGCAAATACTATTGCAGCCAATTCCAAATCATGAGTCGGATACCCTTTCTCATAATCCTTCAGTTGTCTTGATGTATAGGCAATAACTTTGCCGTTCTACATAAGAACACAACCCAACCCTTTGTGTGAGGCATCACTATACACCATAAAATTTCATGTATTATCTGGTAATGTCAACACAGGTGCCATACTTAACTTTTTCTTCAAATCTTGAAAACTTTCTTCACACTTTTACGTCCAAACAAATTTTACAACTTTCCTTGTCAAATTTTCTTGTCAAATTTGTTAGCAGAGTGGCTATCTTAAAAAAATCTTGAATAAATCTTCTATAATAACCGGCCAGTCCCAAGAAACTCCTCACTTCTGACGGTGTTCTTGGTTGTTCCCAATTGATTACAGCTTCCACTTTTGATGGATCCACTGAAATCCCATCTTTGTCAATCAATGACCCAAAAATTATACCCGGTCTAGCCAAAATTCGTACTTAGAGAATTTTGCGTACAACTTTTCCTTTCTTAGCGTCTCCAATGTCAAACGTAAATGTTCCATGTGTTCTTCTTGAGTTTTGGAATACACCAGAATGTCATCAATAAATACCACTACAAACTTGTCTAAGAATGGTTTAAACACCCTGTTCATCAAATCCATGAATGCAGCAGGGGCATTAGTTAAACCAAAAGACATCACCAGAAACTCGTAATGTCCATACCGAGTTCTGAATGTTGTTCGTGGTATATCCTCCTTCCTCACTTTCAATTGGTGATACCCACTTCTCAAATCTTTTTTCGAAAAGTATTTAGCACCCTTCAACTGGTCAAATAAGTCATCTATTCTTGGCAACGGGTATTTGTTCTTAATAGTGACCTTGTTTAACTCCCTATAATCAATGCAAAGACGCATTGATCAGTCCTTCTTCAACACGAATAAAACTGGCGCTCCCCACGGCGATACGCTTGGTTGAATATATTTCTTGTGCAGCAGCTCTTGCAACTGTACCATCAGTTCCTTCATTTCTACTGGAGCCATTCTGTACGGGGCCTTCGATATTGGTGTTGTTCCCGGCGCCAAGTCGATCACGAACTCTATTTCTCTGTCAAGCGGAAGTCCTTGCAAATCCTCTGGAAACACGTCTTCAAATTTCCTCACCACTGGTATCTCTTCTAGTTTTACACCCTTCTTCTGATCATCGACTATGTAAGCTAAATAGCCCACACAGCCTTGACTTAACAATTTCTTGGCCTGCATAGTCGTCAGAAATTTCATTTGTCTAGGCGACTTGATACCATAAAATACTACCTTTGACGGAGTCATAGGTTTACACACTTCTTGTGACAATCAATTACCGCTCCATATTTGAACAGTCAATCCATTCCTAAAATAACATCAAACTCTCCAAGTCTAATCGAAATCAAATCTACCAAAAGTTATTCTCCTTAATATTCACCCTACAGTTCTTGTATACGAATCTAACAGGGATTACTTCCTTATTCGCAATTTCTATGTTCAAAGGAAAATTCAGTTCTTCTCTAGGCAATTCTAACCTCTTAGCAAATTCATCAGATATAAACGAACAAGTAGCACCCGAATCGAATAATACATAAGCATTTATATCATTAATTGGGATAATACCTGACACTACATCTTTTGATTGCACAGCATCTTGCACAGTCATGTTGAAGGTTCTGGCTGTGGGTTTGTTTGATGCTGCAGGTCCTGCAATGGCCCATGTACCTCCATTGTTACCTCCATTGCTTCTGGTAGTCACTTCATCCACACGTGAAGCACGCATTCTTCTTTGGTTAAGTGCAATTTGGGGCGATGTGACCCTCCTGGCCATAATTGAAGCAAACTCGTTTTACCATCAACCACACACCCTTGTGAAATTTCCCGCATGTCGCACATGATTCAAACTTTTTGTTTTGCTGGTTACTCTGCTGGTTTCCAGCACCCATGTTCCCATTCCACTTCCTCTTCAAACTGTTGTTGTTGTTGTTGTTTCCACCGCTACCACCTCCATTCTTAATCTCATTTTCATTCTTCTTCTTTTTTTGTTCCTAATTGAACTTTGTCACTGCCTCACCTCCACCTTCAGCGAGTACTGCCTTCTCTATCACTGCTGCAAACGTCTTCAATTGGAACAGGGAAACCCTACTGTACAGCCAGGGCTTCAGTCCGTATTCAAATCTCTTCGCCTTACGCTCGTCTGTGCTGACCTGATATGGCGCAAACCTCACCAATTCATTGAATTTCGCGGCATACTCAGATACCATCATCGTTCCCTGCTTTAATTCCAGAAACTGCACTTCTAACTGACTCTTCGAACTCTCTGGAAAATAGGTCTCGAAGAACAACTCCTTGAACCTATCCCAGGTCATCACTCCTGGCCCTTCACGAGTTTTATTGGCCTGCCACCAATAACTAGCTTCTGCTTTCAACATGAATGTTGCAAAAGCAGTCTTCAGGTCATCCCCTATCCTAGCGACATCGAACACCTTTTTTATTTCCATAATCCAGGTTTGTGCCTCGATTGGATTAATGGACCCACGGAATTCAGGAGGTCCAACTGCCTTGAAATCCTTAAACGTTGTACCATGGTTTTGTGGTTGATTTTGCAACGCTCCTGTCAGTAGAGTCACTAGTTATTGAATGGGATTACCATCAACATTGTCATTATTGGTTTCTTCAGTGGTTCTCTGTCGTGGTGGTTGACGTCTGGGAGGCATTTTCTGTTAAAATACATTCATTAGATTATTATTCAACTCTTTTAAGGAATTTCTACTTAAATTGCCTCCAAAAGAAATAACCACTTAACACATAACACTTTGAATAAAGTAACAACTTTTATTTATTCATAATTTTTTTTTTGAAAACATAAAATAATAGCATCACTGCTACCTACATTACTTTCCTGAACTACAAAAGTTTCAGGACAACATCATAGTCATATCCCATAGGTTGCACAACACTTGGGATTTACAATTTATTTAACCTTTCACTCATCGTACAACAACTACGATGTTCTATTAAGATACTTCTTCGCCCTATCATGTTCCTCCTCCATGACTTAAAACATTGTTCTGCGATCTAACACTTATGATGGCCTGAATCGGATATCCCATGACCCGATCTTGAGCTCGATTAATTGCGGTGTTAAATACTTTATCCATTTCTTCCATCTTCATCCTCTTCGCCTACGCATATCTCGCTGCTCTTCCAGTTCGTTGATAAGCTTCCTCGCATGGATCTTCAGCTCTCGCCCTCTTGGTAGCTTCTTCCTTCAACTTGTTCTTCAGTTCAGCGACCACCTCGATCAATTGTTCTTTTTCTCCTTCGGTCTGTACTAGTTTATCCTCAGCGTTTGTCAATTGTTCCTCATGATCCTGGATCTCGCCGTCTTTTTGTGTCATTGCAGTTTGTTGTTCAGCTACTATCTCCTGCAACTCCTCAAATGTATCCTGAAGTTCCACGTTACGGTCGTAGACTTCATCGTACATACGAGTAGCCATCGAGGTTAATGGAGTCTCCTCCTCCTCATCCTCTTCATCCTCATCCTCATGTGGTAACTCAATGGGATCCTCCTCATCTGTTTCATTGTCATCATCCTCATCTTCAACTACTGTGACTAACGGGGTTGACTCCCATGGTAGTAGTTGTTCCCAAACTACCTGAATGTCGCGAGGCTCCTCCTCTATTGGCATTTGAGGTCCCTCCTCCCTAGCCTGACTAGATTCTCCAACATTAGTCATCCTGACAACAAAGTTTTAAAGTTTTAATTATTAATCATTACTACTCGACCCTCACGAGCACATAGTTTATAAACACATAAGCACATAAGTGTTTTATTACTTCTTCCTTAAAACTCGATAAGAGTTATCTTCCACTATCTCTTCAAAGGTTACTTCCTAAGGCTTTTTCCCCCACCTAAGGTTCATAACCTAAGGCTCTGATACCAACTTATGACACCCTTAAATCTTGGTACTTCATTTCTGCAAGATTTGGTGTTCACTTAATCAAAACATTCATTTCTAACTACCCAATCATAATAAAATTGAATAATGAAAACCTGCCCATATAGGATTAAACTTAAATACAAAAAGATCTCCTATGTTATCTAACCTTTAGTTACAAACATTAAAATGCGGAAATTAAATAAACTTCATTACAATCTTTAAACCATGGTCTGATAATAAAACTATCAAAACTATTACAAGTCTTCAGTATTTGGTCATCTTTCATTTTCCCTTACTGGTGCAAGGTACGTCACCCTTTTCAGCTTTAGCTGTAAGAAATTTTACAGGCAAGAGTGAGCAAACAAGGCCCACTTGGAATAACAACAAGTAATTCTTTAAACTTTTACATCAATTGCCAAAACTAGGCTCAATAGAACTGAACAATGTGTTCTATTAACTTTCTAAAAATTATAACATTCACTGAGGGTCTAATGACCATGAATCATGTCCACAGTTATAAGTAATCTTTAACTTTAACTTTAACAAATCATAAGACTATAAGGACTCCACGCATTTTTGGGGGATCAACCTTCGCATACAATGTAATGTACACAACCATTTTAACGCTAAGCGTAAACCTCTAATAAAAGAGTTGTTCATCTCAGTATTTAGAATACAAGTCCGCACAAAAGTAAGTTTGATTTGGATACATTACAAGGTAATTTAGAATTCAACGGTCATCAACTAAGGATTAGTTGAATACAAAAGAAATAACTGTATGCTATGGAATAATCATAACTGAATCGATATTTGTAAATTAATATCATGCTTTAGGAATAATCTAATAGCATAAACATTGAATAATTATAACAAAATTTGCTTTGAACAATATTAAGTCAAAGTTATTGATAATTGGATACTAAGCATGCATAATGAATAGTAATTTGAACGATAAAGTTGTTCAACACTAGAATATTAAAATATAACGATTTGAATGCTAAATAACAAGTTACATATAAAAGAAACTTGCTCAATACTAAATAAACGATTTAGAATACTTGCATCCCTATGAAAAATTAGATACAAGAGCTTTATCAATAATAAACCTTCTAACTCTACGAAAGTATAGAGTTAGCCATTCGTATAATTGAATTTGAATTAAAAACAATAATGTACTCAACGAAATTGAACTTGCACAATGAAGTTTTAGAGTTAGAAAACTTGCATAAACAACTAACTCAATGAAAGTATGGAGTTAGAAAACTTGCTCAAAAGAGTTTAAATATTCGCACAATTATAAAAGTAGAGTTAGAGAACTTGCCTTTAGCATAAGCTAACCCTTACCACTTGAATCTCAATACCCTATATATATGTCATCATGACATAATTAGTCATTACCAACATTTTATATCTATATAAACAAATATATACATCATGTAGGTTAAATTACCAATTCACATAATCAAACTATGTTAATACTAGTTAACCCTTGATAACATGCTCATTCATAGTTTAATACTACTAAAATCATCATTTAACATTCCTATTATTAACACTTAACATTTATTTTCAAACTTTGTGTAATAAACTAAAACCGTCGTAACATTTCGCTAACTTCGCGTTCATACGCCATAGTTTACATCGTGGTTGCCATTTGCTATTGCTGAGATGGCGCTTATGGTATGCAAGTCACAAAGCCAACAATTAATTTGCCATGTATTTTGAAATTTATCTTCTTTGGGCGTCACTGCTGCTAAAGTCCAGAACTCGGCGACCAAGCTCAGCAACAACATGAACAGAAAGCCAAATTGGCCGACAAGCTCCAATCTAATAAGCTAATTAACAAGTAATTCATACAGAGACTTCATGTAAATATATTGTAAAGACTCCTAACATGATTCTACCCATAAAATAACATAAACATCAATTTACAACACCTAAATTTCATTGGTTTTGATAAAAACTCCATTTTTGACATTTTTAATGATAATTAACACTATGATTTTGTTTTTCGATCAAAACAGTAAATTCAAAATACCATGGTTATGATTATACATACTCTATCAAATTCAATAGTCAATTTATCAATTTAACAACTAATTAAACCTTAATTTTTACTTCACAATTTTCATATGAACTCACTGTGATATATTTTTCATCACAATTTACAAACATACATAAAGTAATTGATTATAATCATACATAACCTATAAAAAACAGTTTTACAACAACAATCATCATCTAAAGCTATATACACAAGAAATTCATCATCCATAATTATTTACAGAGAACTTTTTGGAGAAGAAAACTAAACTTTAAAAAATAAAATACAAGGATTAATATCCTACCTTTGATTAAGAAGATGATACTCTAGAGTTAGAAGAAAATGGTGGCTAGCTATGATTAAAATCTTCTTTTCCCCAATTCTTTTCTCAATTTCTCTAGACTTCTCTCAAATTTTTCTCTGTATTCTTCTTCTTCTTCTCTTTTCTTCAACTGAGTCTTCTTCCTAACTCTAGTCTAACTAACGTAGAAAACTATAACGTATATAGCAATAATATATATTAATTATATAATATAAATATAGATATAACTTATGTCAGTTATATAAGTTTTGAAAATCAAAAGCCATAAGGCTTGTTTGGTTAACATAATAAAAATAACCCATTAGCTTATATACCTTGTTTGATAAAGCTAATTAAAAATAAATCAATTAATCTTTATACCTTGTTTGATAAAAAACACTATTAGATTAAAGACTTAATTTGCATTAAGACTTGTTTGGCCAAAACTAAATTAAACTCCTTTAATTTATTTTAATAACTCCTTTATAACAAGGTTATTTGTCACACTTCTAATAAATTAAATAATTAATTTAATCAATTCAAATGCTAATCTATTAAATTACTTTAACACATAAGTCACTACCACATAATTATAATTTCCTTTATAATTATAAATTTATTTAACCAACTAACACCTTATTTTAATTACAAATTCTAATTAAAATATTATAATTCCTTTAATCATTATTAGCTCTCTAACTTAATTATTAAATTAAATTAGTATATAATCTCATAACAATTAATTTTCTTAGCTCCTTAATTATTTATTCAACAAATAATTAACTAAACCACATCAACTCAAATTGAACAATTATTTATTCAACAATAAACATATCCATTAAATACTTATATAAATAAATAAATATTTAATATTATAATTTAAAATTCTGGAATGTTACACCTTGAACTCCCCGGGATCCTATTCGCCATTTATACTACTATCGTCAAACTATTTGTATATTTTATTCATAACTTTATGAAATATAACTTTTCTTATTACAATTTAGAATATAAATTCTTTCCATTTCCAGGATCTATGTAATGACCCCAAACTTTATAAGTTTCACAACTTGGTTATTTACTATTCCTGTATTACATCACATTCGATGTTATATAAATATGCGGAATAATTTAAACTTTTTCAAACTCCTTTGAAAATAATTCTTTTATTGATTTCTTAACTTGAATCAATTACAAATCCCTAAATCAAATTATTTTATGATTCACTCTATTCAATTACAGTATAAATCTTTACATCTCGATTCGAATTCATCTATGTATCGCATAGTACAACTTAACATGTATTACACATCGTAAACTACTATTATGTACCTCTACTAGAACCTAAACATGGTTCAAGAGTATATATTTAAACAAATGAATCAATCTCTGATGATGTGATTGAACTTTATCAATCAAGTAGCACGTAACCTTTACCGTGTGTCCTTAACCTGCAAAAGTGGTTATTTGCAAGGGTGAGCTCGAAAGCTCAGCAATTCTAACAGTTTTCATGAAGCACATAGCATATAATAGAATATCCAGGTCATGCCTTCATAATAAATTAATATTTACTACGCATGTTACTTAACACATAACAGACATATAGATTTACTTCACAAGCACATCATCAAATCAACTTCCACATTTCATATATATCTCTTCTGCATTTCATATATATACATCAACATTCTCATAGCATAATATAGCTCAACTAACAGTTATAGATTTCATATATCAAATAGGAACTGAAAGACTTGCCTGATTCGTAGTTTATCAATTACGACTTAACTTCTTAAAGCTTATCTGAACTGCGTGTATTCCTACACAGTTATATAATCATGGATTCATACCCATCAGTTTTACATTTCATACATTCTCAATGTAATAAAATTTACATTGTTTCATTTCACTTCTTCAATATACGCTTAGGATAACAATGTTGTTAGCTCATTATACTCTCTTGTTTTTTCTTTCGAAACAATCTTACTTCATCTTGTACAGTCTTTAATGTATATACATAGACATGCTCTAAATTCGAGTCAGTTAACAAACTGCTCTTGATCGCTTTACAAAGACGCAAGACAATCAAGGCTTACTCTCGCCAAAACCGTAACCGACATTTTCAAAATCTAGTTCTCTTGCTAACACCTTAATATTTTTGAACACAGTATTAACACATAAAGATATGGTTTAAAGCAAATTTGGTTTTCCCACACTTTGTTAACGTTGATGTTAACTTCTAAAACTTTTAGCTTCTTTTGCATTCCTTTTCTCAACTAAGATTATTATGTTCAATAGGCTATCGACCAAATTGAACATCTTCTAATGTATCCAAAATAGAATTTGATATAAAACTCATACAACTTCCTTTTACAACTCTTCAATCAAGTTTAAATAGGTTTATTCAACAAAAGACTCGCTATGTTAACCATTAAGTCACATAATGATACTAAACAATCCTTAATACGCATGCCTTTGTGTATGAAACTCATTTACACACAATTGGTATAGTCCTTTCCTTAAACATGCTTGAATAACTTCCATACTTAATTAATTGGATGCACATAGCAATCATGCTTAAAGGCATAACAAGTACTATCATGGTTGTTCATAAGGTTACAATGCATTTAGTACAATGCTCATCAAGATAGTTTCTAAAACTTGTAAATCTTCCCTTAAAACACATACTAAACCAAGCTTGACAACCTTTTATATGCAATATATATTGGGATCACCTTCCTTACCCATTCATGCACACAACTAGGCCACATTCACATGTTCCCAAAGTCGGAACTTAAAAGACATAAAGTTTGTCAAGTTTTATTTTCAAAACTTCTAAATTTTATTCCCATAAACAATGTCATACTAAACTAATCATGCAAGGCAATTTCAACTCACATATCTTACTTCTTTGTACATATTTCTACACATGTTTATAAGGTCAAAATATAACCACTCTATGTTTATAAAACTTGTTTTGCAAAGTATCTGAGTTTGCATCGTTTTAAACCAATTCAAGGCAATCCAATACATACAAAATAACTTTGAATCTTATATCATGCATAATGAAACCTCATATACATGTTATCAAAGTAATAACTTAAATGACTCAAAGTTCATCAAGGTTTGTTTTTCAAAATCTTCAAGTCTCTTTAGAAAATCATTAATACCAAGCTAACACCACTCATTATATGCAAGGTAACTAAAAATCATATGTTAGATCCCTTTACATATTTAGTTAGGCTAAACTAGCATGCTTACAAGATCAGAATACAAGTAAGTTTATTTCCAACAAGGTTTGTCTTTCTAAACTTATAAGTTTCCTTTAAAACTCAAACTAATCCAAGTTATAGTGACCTACTATTACTAAAGTAACTTCAATCCATGTATTGGGGTTATTTATATGCATTTCCAAATCAACCTAACATACTCAGAAATCATATTACAACAAAAGTTGGAGTTCAAGACAGAATAAACAGTCTTGGCTGCTACTGGGATTGATCGAAGTGGCGCTAGTGTGCTACTTAAGACAAACCTGCACTTGGCCTCTGCTTTTCTGTGATTCCGTAACTCAAAACATATATTCCTCAATCTAGCATGCTTAGACCAACTATATAGGTTCCATAACTTACATACTAACTCATACAACATCATGATAGCAATTCATAAACCAATTATCAAGAATTCATTCTAATTGTCAAGAATTCTTCAAACTCAAACTTTAGAACATGGTTTAAGAATTATACATTTGTGAAGCTTAAATGACTAAACATTGACCCTTAGATTTCTAATTGCTCTTCAATTTTAGCAACCCCACTCAATTGCAACATTACTCTCTCTATGCAATAATAACAATCTCAGAAAACTCAACCAATGTAAATGAAAATGAAGGAGCTCTTTTTATGGAGGTTTCAATACACAGTTAATAGTCTTACACATTGAAATAATCCAATAGGAGGAAGAAGAAACCAGGGGATGTTGGAGAGTAGGTTACCAACTCCACTTCCCCCATCCTTCTAGCCATCATCAGACTACTACGTAATGAAGAAGAAATGAGATACGCCTATGGCCTATTCATATGGCTGATATATAGTGTGACACTAAAATTGGGACAAGCTTATAACTCAGCAGCTGAAGCTTAGTTTAGTTCCTTTTAATTTCTAAAATGAAATTTTAATGTACAATTGTTACAATAATATGAAAATTAGGGATCTATTATATACCCATATCATATAATCCATGTACATTTGGGCTAGTTCAACTAATATTTTAATTGGCCTAAATATCATTCAGTTGGGTACTTTCAACCCATTATCACATTTAAATATCTTAATGATTATTATTAATTCTCTTTTAATAATTTCAGTTAAACCTTCAGTCTAGTTTAACTTTAATACTCAGACCACACAAGGCTCATTTATCCCATTTATCGGAGTTACATATAACTCAAGCTCATTATTTCTATAATAAAAAATTAGGGGTCTAGGCCACGTTTGGCTTTTTCTCAATTCTACATTATTTTATTATTTATTTAATATAAAGTTTATGTCACACTTTATCATAATGCTAAATTATTTAGCTTACTTAAATAATTACATACATATAATATGTACAACGTTTACACTTAGAATAATTAATATTTACTCTATTAATTATTTAAATTATACACTATGTGTATAATCATTCGATCGTCCTAAGACAACTTTCTCAATCTTTACATTAACATCTTTCAACTATTAAACCCTTTCATATATTACCATATTATGTAATATATAAAATACCAAAATTAATTAACATAATTATTTTATTTTCTTTATGTAAAGCACATATATTAATTCACCATTTTACTTAAGTGAATTACTCATTTCATTTAATTTACTATCACGCCACTTCCACACAAGGCTTTAATATTCAAATTATATTATTCCATAATATAATTTTCAACTTAATTTAAGATAACCAATTTGTATTCTTATTTAGTTAATTTCCATAATTAACTCTCATCCATTCATGGACACTATAAATATAAAATATGATCCATATGATAACATATTAGGCACTAAAGTTCAAATTACACAAACTCATCCTTAACCATTTGCAGATCGGCGCGGTCGCGCTGGTCTTAGGCTTGATAGTGGCGCGGTCGCGCCACCTCAAGTTAGGACGCAGACATGCTATGCTTTAAATCGAAACAGAACTTTACTCACAATTCCTTTAACATGCTCCCTACATGCCATCTTATTATACTAACCAAAATCAATTTCCTTTTTGACTTTACAATATCAATTTCTACATTCTCCCATAATTTAGAGATTAAACTTTAAGTTCAACTCTTCTTTATTTAATCTATACATTTAATCATATCCCAATATTAGTCAATAAATCTCTAAAAATATTTATCTAAAGATATATTGATTTCCTTCTCTCGTCAACAACGTACATATATACAAGTCCAAACCTAGCACACATCGAGTCTTTAATAGTATTCAATATAGACAATCGAGTAGTTTTCCCAAACAACCAACAAATTAGTTTCCGTCTTAAATACACACACTATTTTCACAAAGTTGAGTTAGATCGGTTACAAATTCGTATATACCTCTGCTCTCTGAAGGAATCGTTTAGCCCAACGCCTATACATCCACCATTAAAGGGTACGGTCACACTGCCTTAGACTTGATACTTACTCATACATCTACTCAAGAAATTGGTGATTATCAAATATATTTAATATTACCAACTTACTATGATAAAATAATTTCACATAAATTATTTAATATTGATAGATAAATCTTATCCATCTTCTTACTAATTATCTCTCTATAATGTATAATAAATATATAATAGCGATATATATTTATTAAATACAACATCATTTATTACATAGCTCATATTACCCTATGTAACACAATACCACATATCTCGTAACACATATATATTCTTGTTCAAACCCATCTCATGCTTTAAGAATTTTATTTACTAAATTCTTATTTTAGTATTTTTTTTGAAAATTCGGGTTCTTACATCCTCTCCCCCTTATAAGGATTCCGTCCTCGGAATCACCGAAACCTCCTTTACTCTGTTATTCTGAATATTACATATCCTTTTGAATAATTTTATCCATTCTCTTTTCGGAAGTTTCATTATAACTTGCTCACTTGCATTATACCACATTCTCCTTTCTAAGGAACATTCTACTCACTACATTCATCACACAGAAGAATAAGAATCTTCCACGAGTTTTCAATAACCAGGAAGTAGTATGAATAACTCAGATTCCAAGTTATGCTGAGGGGTCGCAAAACCGTGAACTAGTGCTTCAACACAATCATCCACAATACAAACCAAAGTGTTTATCAATCATAAAGACTGAAAACACCCTCCACACGTACACTAGGTAGCCAGCCTATTGTACCACTACGTTGGGCCGCAACATAGTGTTTTGTAATGACTACATGCATTACGCTCAGAACCATTGTCCCTGAAAACATGTCCCCTTATAGGGTTGTTCACCTCAGCTTTTCAACAACTGAATCAATTATTGATTTAATAATAATATGAATAATTTTGTCATCTCAATTATTGATTTAATAATAATAAATATTATGCAGATGATATTGTAACAATAATTGAATCAATAATATGAGAGATATTATGCAACAATTAGTGTAGCAATAATTGAGTATAACTGAGTGACTTCTTACGTAAGCATCAATAATCAATACTGTGTATTACTATGCAACCATACGTATTAATGTACTTTTACTACTGGGTAGTTCAACAGTTTTAACGGTAACATTTTCTCTGTTATTTTTATAAAAAGATAATTCTGTCGTTTTTTAACTACGATAATACTTTCGTTGTGGGGTCCACCAATGATTATGCCTTCGTACGAATATTCCATGTTAAAAAGAATATTCCGTCACCAATCGAATATTTTATAACAACTTGATAACTTTGCAAAATTTTCACATATCACTCTTAACTTTAACATTTTATCAATTTAACCATTTACCAAATAAAATAATAATTATAAGAAAATTGAATACTTTTATTTCATAAAATTTGGGGTCTTACAATATAACTTTATAAGACAGAACAAATAATCACAATTCATTAGCTAAGAAAGGAAGACAGAAAACATGTAGTGGCGTACTAGCTTCTACCTAAATTAATGCTTGTATGATACTGAGACGATAGCAAAGAAAGGGTCAAACATTTCCTCACTAGCTTACACTTACCCTTTTGAATTATAATAAGATTGTGAAAATGGTGCTTAAAGTCTAAAGAGTTTGTTATCTTATATATGCAACATCATATTAGACACCTAAAATGATGAAAGTGACCTGTAATAGTACTTGTTATGTCATAATCTCTTAATCTCATTTTCTGTTGTTTCACTTCTTTGCTTCTTGATTCTTGGCTTTGGTCCTTAGGCCTTGGCGGCGTGAAAGTGGTGGACTGGTGGTGCAAATTGCAGAACTCCACCATCAATGCAGATTCCGCACTTTCTTTCTACCAATCCTTCTATGTCATGCTCACCGTTGCTGCCAAAATGTCGCCCTCCGCACAACCGAAAGCAATGATCCCTGCAATCATACCAACTATTGTGATCATCGCTAACACAACCACCGGTGTCCCGATTAATGGGTTAGTGGAGTGACTTGGTTCAACCACCACCACCATCGGCGGTGCCTCCACTAGTGGTGGAAGTTGATTGCCTATCTTCTCTACCAGTGTCATCATATACCTACCCATTAAGGGAAAGAATCTTGCAATACAAGGGGGACTATATGCGTAAAAAAAATATGTGCAAGTGAGAGTAGGTGCTAAAGCAGAGCAAACAAATGAAGTGAATATATGCTCTAAATTATGAAGTTAAAAGAGTATATATGAGTGTTAATGCCAAGATCTACTCCGACGTCCCAATCACGTAAAACGCCCTGATCCTGCACAGTAAACACGATAAACACCACAAGCTTGACGGCTGGACCGTCGGGGGATAGCTCAGGCGTAAGAGTCAGTATATGTGTTAACAAGGTTAACAATGGAGGATGTAATGTCTAGTGTCCTGAGAGAGATAATAATTCTCAGTTGTGTGTATATGTGAATATGAATGTGAACGTACCTGTTTGTGAAGACTTGGTTGATAGGTGATACTCTCTTTGCCCAGTTTACCGTGCCACCCACTACCTCTGACACAGCCCCCGTGATCTGATGGTTCCTGCTGGGTGTGTACAGTTCACCCACTACTTCGACCTCTCTGTTTTCTCATCACGCACAATCCGGATCCCATCCACATTAATACATGGCAGTAATAGCAGTCAACCATCATGCTTTTCATCATTACAAGTCAAAGTAATAGAAATTAAAAGATCTAATGGGTTAGCCCCATGAACCGACCTGGTTTCATTGGATTTAATAGAAGTGATATGATGACTAGGCCCAATGACTTTCAAGGTTCAATAATGAAAGCCCAATAGATTAATTAAATAAGTAAGCCCAATTTACTCGACCCAAAGAGGGGAAATATCATGACCCAACATTGCCCCCTAGTTTTTTGTTGAACAGAATGTTTAATAGAAAAATATAAATGGTCCATGATATTAGAATTTACTAAAGGCCTATAACAGGAAGTAATTGAGACATACCCAATTTGGTCCATAAGATGAGATAAGGGAAGGCTGAATGTCCAGAGTAAAAGGCCCAGTCAATAAAGGATTGAAATTGAAAAAGATGGTTTACAAACCGGAAATCCAACCGAGAAGCCCAGTCTGATAAAATATCTAAGGATTGATCCGTACGCTTCCCATTCGAATTCTCATCATTGCTAGAAATTAAATCTGCCGCTTTTCGTAAGAATTTGTGTAAATCACAAGATAAAAGGTGAACTTTACCAATTTTGACAGTTTTTACCGCCATTTGAACTTTGAACCTTTGAGCTTTCTTCTCCTTCCCAGAACTTCCTTCTCTGTTTTACGAAATCTCAACAATGGTGACTGTGAACTCTAACCAGAATTCTCCCCTTCGCGTGACTCCCGTTAACGCCGTTTCCCCCAATCTAAACCCTAATCAAGAGGGTTCGAGTTCAAATCCCCAGTCCATAGCAACCATGGGGAATAATCCGCCCTCGATACCTTCTCTGTCACCTACTGACTTCTTTAAGGATGGGGAACAGTTTCCTCATGCCAATACCCCCTCTACTATTACGGAAGCTGAGATACGTATCCTTCGAACTCGCTATCAGATTCCGGATACGTACGCAACAAGGGCTCCTGCTCCCGAAGAGCGCATGTACCATCGACCGGATGGTTGGGTCGCTATGCTAGTTATTTTTCTCAAAAAGGGAATTCGCCTTCCCCTCCACGCCTTCGTCGTTACCCTCCTAGGGTTTATAGGAGTGGGATTTGCCCAGTTGGTCCCTAATTCCTATATCCACATTCTGGCGTTCATTGCCTTTTGTCACTTAACTAGGATTCCTCCTCTCGTCGACATCTTCTTCACCTCTTCTCGCCAGGTAGATCCGAGAACGAGGTTTCAAAATGTTGAGCAAACAGTCTCTCGACCCAACGCCTTGATTTGAGAAGAGACCACGATGGATACCTCTTCAAGCAACAAGGATGGCACAAAAATGGTTTTTTTTGTTACAGGACCCAAATCTCTTCTCTTCGATTGGACTATCTCTGATCGGATCTCTGCTGACTTTGGAGATATCCCTGAAGAGCGTGTGAAGGAAATGGCAGATTTTTGAAGAAGATTCCTCGGAAGGAATGGAGTTTTGCACTTTGACTAAGCAAGCTTTGGTTATATGACCATAAATGTAAGTTTGAACAACTTTGTAAATACGCTTTTTGAGATATTTAAGTGACATGGGTTCTGATACATGGTTATTTGCAGTGTCTTTGATCAAACCAACTTCTTCAGAAGTAAAAGAGTTGGAAGACTTTTTGGCGAGGGAGATTATGGATGCAAGTGAAGAGCCTCCGACTGAAGAATCTCCCCGAGCTGATCCCCCCGTCACCGATCCACCCACTGTTTCTCCTCAGAATGACGAACCCCAAACTGATGAACCCATCGTTCCTAAAGAATCTCTCAGTCCTCGTCGAAGGAAAAGAGCCGCCAAGAAAACTAAATCCACCCAGCCGGAACAAATCCTGAAAGCGATCCGGAAACAGTTCCAGAAGCAATTCCACAAGCAAACCCCTCATCCAACCCTAGTTCTGTACCTTCTGAATTGATTACACGATCGGGCGAAGGTCCTTCGTGCTAAAAAGTTGAGGACAAAGATTACTCCATTAACTGCCGAGGAGCTACGAGTTCCATCGTCTTCGACTGACATTCCCCCAATAGTCCCAATGGAAATTCAAGTGCCTGATAATGAACTGGTCGAATCTATCCCCGTCCTATCTAGGAAAAGGAACCAACCATCAGATGGCCATCCAGGTTCATCCTCTGCTCCCTCACCAGTCCACGAACCTAATCCTGTTTGATCTCCCTCTCCGGAAAATATATATACGGATCTGCCACGAACTCGCGATCAGCATGTGCCTTCTCCTCCAAGACAGTCAACCTCTGAATTTCAGCATGATGCTATGGCCTCTCCAACCATGTGGCCTCGATTTAATGCCAACTTTCCTTTTCAACTGTTTGACGCTTTCGTCCGTGAGATCGATGACCATCGGTTTGGGAACAGTTCGAACGGGGACTTGCTTAACGAAGGCATGAGCTATGTGGCAAAGGTAAATGGTTGTCTCTTTAATTTCCATATTTATCTTCATACTTATACAGTTGAAACTGATCAAATGATGCTGGACGTGCGTAGGCGAATGCTGTGTTCGGACATTTACGTCCAAGGTCTATCGAAGCTGAAACCGAAGAAGAAGCAATGAAAAAGGAGAATGCCATCCTGAAGTCTGCTCTGGATCGGGAAAGGACTCAACGTGAGAGCGTTCTTCACACAAATGAAGGTCTTCGGAAAGAGTTGGCCCAAGCCAAAGGAGATGTGAAGACATCCAATGAAGATCTGAAATCAACTAAAGCACAATATGAGGAGATCGTCAAGATGAACGTTGATTTGGTTCAGAGGAGTGAAATAAGGATGGAGAAGGTCAAAGAGTTAAAGGCTGATGCTAAGATTTTGACTAAAACGATCCAAAAGCTAGAGCTAGCAGAAACTCGTCATCTGAATAAGCGTCAAAAGCTTGAAGAAGAAATCCGAGAACTCAAGGCTCTTTGGGACCTTGGGCCTCCTTTGACCGATGATCTTCGGAAGCAGATCTGTGAAGAGAATTGGACATCGGATGAAATTAACGGAGAGATCATGAAGATATATTTTGAAAGCTATGAGCTCTGCCGGAGTCGTGGCAAGGAGAAGTTGATTACAGCTAACGTGGACCCAACTTTGCTCGACTCTTCAGATGGCGAGGATGATGCATGAAGTGAATACCCTTGTCTTTCCTGGATTTTATTTAAGAATATTTGTGAAAATTTCTATTATTTTACTTTCTTTAATTTATAGGATTTGTGTAAAAATTTTCTAATTTTGTACTCAAATTAAATATTAATGAAATGTGGTCTCGTTCCTTATGACTTGATTGCATTTACTTTTCGCCAATACTTCAATATTAATTCAATTTGGAAAATGCACAAATTTTTCTGGACTCTCAACTCGAATCTGTTAATTAACAACTAAGCATGTCATATATAAGATAAGATGAAGTTATGAGGAATGAGGGCATTCGAACTCAACACTTAGAAAAATTTAGGTAATAAAGTAAAGGGATACTTATTATTAGTTATCAAGTGTGAGATGATCCGCTTCATTGGGAATTTGTTTACCCTGTAAAGGCCTAAAAAACCAAAAGATGACCTTTGCCTACCACGAAGGGCCTGACGAAGTCTAAAGAACGACAATTGTCTACCACGAAGGGCCTGACAAGGTCTGAAGGACAACGCTTGCCTACCACGAAGGGCCTGACAAGGTTTAAATGTCGACAATTGCTTACCACGCAGGGGCGACAACGTCTTAAGGATGACACTTGCTTACCTACCATGAAGGGCGACAAGGTCTAAATGTCGACGATTGCCTACCACGCAGGGCGACAACATCTTAAGGATGACACTTGCCTACCACGAAGGGGCGACAAGGTCTAAATGTCGACAATTGCCTACCCACAGGCGCAGGTATGACAACGTCTTAAAGATGGTGTTTGCCTACCAGAAGGGCCCCGACAAACCCATAAGGTCCACCGCCATTAAGGCTACCATCGAATGGTCAGCGAGTCCCCCCGAACCTCCTTACACCACTGAACTGATCAGCAACGAAGACAAGATTTGTTTGAGAAAAAAGGGAACTTTTATTGATGATGACGTGAATATTTATAGACTTCCGATATACTAACATCATTTTTACTGAAAGTACTTCCTAAGCCTGCCGGTGTGCCAAGTATTTTTAATTGATGACCCGTCTAATGCCTTCAACCGATAAGTCCCCGGCTTCGGCACTTCAGTGACTTCATACGGTCCTTCCCAGTTCGGCATCAGCTTTCCCAGATTCTGAGGTGTAGATGCTTCGACTTCTCTGAGGACAAAGTCCCCTACTTCGAATCTGCAAAGCTTTACCCCCTTATTATAATGCTTAGCCACTCTTCGCTAATAGGCTTTTAATTTGATAAAGGCAGTTTCTCTGACTTCTTCAAGCAAATCAAGATTGGCCTTCAGCCCTTCTTCATTGTAGATCTCTTTGAATTGACTAGCTCGAAGACTTGGAGATCCGATTTCAACTGGGACTAAGGCATCAGTACCATAGGCTAGTCTGAAAGGTGAATCCCCCGTTGTAGTCCTCGGAGTAGTTCGATAAGCCCATAACACGCTAAGCAGATCTTCCGCCATCTGCGCTTAGCCCGTCAATCTGCGCTGATCCCATTCAATTGAAGATTCTCATTGGTCCCTTCAACTTGTCCGTTTGACTGAGGATGAGCTACTGAAGTCTTTCTGTGTTGGATCCCCAGTTCTTTCAAAAATGTTTCAAATTTCAATCCCACAAACTTATGTCCATTGTCCGATATTACCACCTTAGGAATTCTGAAATGAAATACTACTGATTCTTTCAAAAATTTCAAGCATTCCTATTCCGTTATTAACCTAAGTGGCTTTGCTTCTACCCATTTTGTCATATAGTCGATGGCAACTATAACAAAACTGACTTGACCTTTTGCTTTCGGTAGTGGACCCAGTATATCAACCCCCCAGACAGCAAAGGGTATAGGAGATAGGATCGAGTATAGCTCTTCTGGTGGCTAATGTGGGATCGAACTGTTGAGCTGACATTTCTCGCAATTCTTGACGTACTCAGTCGCTTTTTTGAAGATGGTAGGGCAGTAGTACCCCTGACGAAGTACTTTATAGGCTAATAACTTAGCAGCCATATGGTCGCCACAAATGCCTTCATGTACTTCTCGGAGAGCATATTCAGCTTCAGATGGAGTCAAACATTTCAGTAGTGGAGATGAGAAAGCCCTTCGGAATAGATCCCCATCAATCAAAACAAAATTAGCACTCTTGTACTTGATTTTCTTGGGTAGCATCTGATCCGAAGGTAAGACGCCATCTGCCAGATACCTGTGTATGGAGTCAACCAATGATTGGTTGATCAATCTATTACATCAACGATTCATGATGAACACTAGGATGTTGCAAAATTTCTAAGTAAACCGACCCATCAAAGACGTTAACATCCGTAGTGGCTAATTTGGAGAGTGCATCAGCAATGGAATTGTTATTACGCTCGACCCCTTGAAACTCGTAGGATTGGAAATACTGAAGTCGTTCTTTCAATTCTGCCAAATACTTGACCATTCTTGGGCCTCGAGCTTCGTACTCCCCAGAGAATTGCTTAACGATTAACTGAGAATCACTGAAGATGACTATTCTCTACACTTCAAGACTCTTCGCTTGTCGTAACCCTGCGAGTACCTCCTCATACTCAGCTTCGTTGTTCGTCGCTTTGAACTGAAATCTGATGGCCTGCTGCACCTTGAATCCCTCCGGACTCGTCAGAATAATCCTTGCTCCACCGACGCGTCGTAGTAGAAGACCCATCCGCATACTGGCGTCCACGAACTCGCTTCACCAAGAATCAGAACTACTCTGTCGGATCCTTGACCGCCACAACTTCATCGACTTTGAAAATGAGCATTTAACTACAAAATCAGCCAAGGCATGCCCTTTGATGGCGGTTCGGGGATGATATTCAATGAAAAATTGGGACAACTCCATAAATACATGCAACTAATCTCCCGATACCTCGGGTTTACCCATAATCTTCTTCAAAGGTCGATCGTGTATATTATTACCAATCTACCCGGAAATATTGCCTAAGCTTTCGACTAGCAATTATTAAAGCAAAAGCAAACTTTTCAATGTTTGGGTACCTTGTTTCAAACATCCCGAAGGACATGGCTTACGTAATAAAGCTGGTCTTGCTTACTTCAACTTCACGCACCAAAACCGCTCCTACCGCTAAACGAACTAGTCGCTAAGTACAAATATAGAGGCTCAGCAGGAGCGGGCTTCACCAACAAAGGCGCCGAAGATAAGTAGGACTTGATGCTCTGAAAGGTGTCCTCACACTCCGAAGTCCATTGGAACGTCTTTGCATTCTTCGGCCCTTTCAACGTATCAAAAAACGGCAAACATCTTTCTGCCGTCTTGGACATGAACCTCCTTAAAGCTGCAATCCTTCCAGTCAGACGTTGAACATCTTTAAATGACCGAGGAGTCTTCATGCTCAGGATTGCTTGAATCTTCTCTGGATTGGCTTCAATTCCTCTTTGACTGACAAGTTAACCTAGAAACTTGCCAGCCCCTAGACCGAAGGTGCACTTAGTGGGATTTAGTCTCAAGTTGTGATGGCGAATTGTCTGAAAGCATTCTTCTAAATCATCCGGATGTTTACGTACCAGCATGCTTTTAACAATCATGTCATCCACGTACACCTCCATATTCTTACCTAACTGGTATCTGAAGACGTAGTTCATCATCCTCTGGTATGTGGCCCCGGCATTGATGAGGCCGAAGGTCATTTTCTTGTAGGCATATACCGAACGATGCGTAATGAACGCCGTCTTCAGTATATCCTCTTTACTCATGGAAATCTGATGATACCCAGAGAATGCGTCCATGAAACTTAACAAAGCATACCCTGAAGTGGCATCGATGAGTTGGTCGATGTGGGGCAGCGGGTAGAAATCCTTTGGACAAGCTTTATTCAGATCGGTATAGTAGATGCAGACTCGCCATTACCTTTCTGTTTCTGGACCAGCACCAAATTTGCCACCCACTGCCGGTAGTCGATCTCAAAAATGAAGTCATCTGCCAACAGTTTTGCAATCTCTTCATCGATGATCCGCTGACATTCAGGTGCAAAGATCCTCCTCTTTTGTCGAACTGGTTTCTTTGACGGGTCCACTTCCAACCGATGCTCAAACAATATCCTCGCTACTCTCCTAAGATATCCCGAGGTTCCCATTCGAAGATATCAACATAGCATCACAGGAGCTCCATGAGGTTCGTCCGGAGAGGTTCCGACAGACCCGAACCTATTTTGACTGTCTTGTTTACCTTGCCCGGGATGAGCTCTATCTCCTCTGTATCTTCAGCTGGCATGACCAATGGCTCAGAACTACTCTTAGTGAAGGGTTCGATCTCTATCGCCATGGTCCGCTTTTGCTTCGATACCCCCACTCCCGAAGTTATCACAACATTTCTATAACACCTTCTGGCCAGATCCAAATCTCCTTTCACCTCACCAACCCCATGAGCCGTAGGAAATTTAATTTTGAAATGAGGGATTGAGGTCACAGTTTGTAAAGCAATTAAAGTAGGCCTTCCCAAAATAGCATTATAAGCAGAATCTACATGCACAACATAAAATTTGCAAATAATTTATACCTGCTGAGGGGCCGTTCCAAAGATGACCGGTAGTTCAATGGTTCCAGCCACCTTGACCGGATCATTACTAAAACCGTACAAAGGAGCCTCCTGCCCTATCTCCATCTTCCGCCCGTCTAGGTGCATCCTCTGATAAGCGTGGGTATACAGAATATCTACAGAAGACCCATTATCTACCATCATTCGCTTCATATCCACCGAACCCACTTGCGCAGTCAGTACCAATGATCCTTCATGTGGTTCGATGATTTTCGAAGGGTAATCCCTGTCAGTCAAGGAGATTACTGTACTCGGATAAGGTCTATCAGTCTTTGGGAGTGTACCCGCCACTGACATGACCGAATCCAAGTGACTTCAGCGCTTCTTTCAAACAAGTTTGCCAGAAGTACCCCCAGTGATGACATCTATCACGCCTTGCGGTCGTCCTTGGCCGGCAACGCTTCTTTGGCGGGTTGAGTTGATGAACAGGTCCTCCGTCTCGCCGTTGATTAGTTCTCACAAATACCACATCTTGAACTAAAGCCCCACCTTGTACCTTTATTTCAATGAAATCTTTCAAACTAGCACAGTCGTTCGTATCGTGACCCGAAGCTTGATGGTAATCACAATACTTACGAGAATTCCCTTTTCCAAGCTTAATGTTATCTCGAGGTGGCTCGAAGATAGGTTGATTCTTAATCTGATCCAAGATAACAGCCCTGTCTATGTTGAGTGCTGTGTACATCCTATTCACTCTCTGGGTGGGAGCGGACGAATGTCCTCCACCCTGTCTCCAATTATTGTATCTCCTCGACCCGCCTTCATAGCGGTCTTTATTCCCTTCATTCTTCTTTTGGTCCCCATGGGTTTTGTCCCGATCTCTCTCCTTAAGCCGGTCTGAAGAAGGACGTTTGAGGCTGTTCATGACTTCCTCTACCACGATATAGCCTTCAGCTTTGTCGAAGGCTTCAGCGAGACTCTTCGGGTGGTGAAACATTAACTTCTTTACCAACTTCTCTGATTTAACCAAATCTAACCCATTCTGAAATAGTCCAACAGCTTGTAGATCGTTCAGGTCTGTCACTTGGCCGACTGCTTCACGGAACCGCTTCACATATTGGCCCAAAGACTCATTTGAATACTGTCGAACCTGAGCCAACGAACCAGTTGGTTTTCCCCTTCTTTTGTTGCTCCCGAAGTGAGCATGAAATTTACTGCACATGTCTGCCCAAGATGAAATTGAATCCGAGGGCAAAGTCCCCATCCACTGCCGGGCATCCTTTCTGAGCATTGTGACAAAAGTATGACACTTAGCAGCATCGCTAAAGTCATAATAATCCATCATCGGTCGAATTGCCGATCTTTGTGGTCATAGGGATCCCCCGATCCATCATAACTTTCAATGTGGGGCAATTTCTTGGTGGGGTCAGCCTTTTCTTTTAGAATCTTCGCGGAAAAAGGGGATGCCTTCTTTCCCAAAGTATCTTTCATTTTTTGTACTTCGGCAAGCTGCTTCCGAAGTTCCTTTAATTCTTTAACTAGATACTCCACACCTTCTGGTTGAGATGACGCTTCTTTTTCTGGTGACTCCTTCTTCTGAGCGGACTGGTTTCTTACAGCAGAACCTTCAACTTTAGAGGGACTTTTCCGATGACGAGCGTTCATAGGGTGGTGCACCCTCAGTGGACTCTCGAGAGTATGACCTCTAGATATACTTCGTCTCTGAACTCGGGCGCTATGGTGAGAATGCGCAACAACAAGTGCCTTCTTTGTACTCTCAGGAGTGCGATCTCTGGATCGACCTCTTCGTTCGCTTCGACCCTGTTCCTTAGAATCGACAGGTGATATGCCCTCTTCGATCTTTGAGGAGTAGGGCTTCGGGATCTTCTTCTTTCTCGAGTTTGGCCCCGAGACTCTCGTCCTGAATGAGCAGGTTCTTTCCCACTCCGATGCCCTCGCTCTTCGGACTGAACATAACTGAACTCTTCGTCCCTCAACTCTGCCATTCGAGCCATCTGCTCAGCTATATCCTGTCGCTGCTTCATAAGTACTTCCATAGTTTTATTTGCTTCATCTGCCATCTTAGCCAATCGGGAGGCCTTTGCGTCTTGGTCATCTCTGTATCGAGTTCTGGGCAAGGTTCATTCTACTCGTTTTCGACCATGGCCAGACTCCTTCTCTGTCGTGAAAACTAGCTTACGCTTAGCTTTGCGCACCGCCTTCGGCCGAGAATCATCAAGTGAACGTTTGGACGCTGTGCTGGCGTGAACACTTATTGTAGGTCCCAAACGATCTTTGGCAGACACTCGTGGTTCTGATTCACTGACAGGCAACGGCTGCCCTTCGGGTGTAGGTGTTCTACTCTTCACCATTAATAATTGACGTAGAACAAACATAGTCCGTGATTGAAAAATACTCAGGACACTAGAACTCAGCCCTCCTTCTAGCGCCAATGTTAACGCCAAGATCTACTCCGACGTCCCAATCACGTAAAAAGCGCTACGATCTCGCGACAAGAAACACGATAAACACCACAAGCTCGACGACCGGATCATGGCGGGGATAGCTTTCGGTGTGAGAGTCGATATCGTGTTCACAAGGTTAACAATGGAGGATGTAATGTCTAGTGTCACGAGAGAGATAATAATTCTCGATGTATATGTGAATATGAATGTGAACGCACTGTTTGTGAAGACTTGGTTGATAGGTGATACTCTGCCTTGCCGGTTCTTAGTACACCCACTACCTCGACACGCCCCGTGATCCGATGGTTCCTACCGGTGTGTACTGATTCACCCACTACTTCGACCTTTGTTTTCACTCGCTTCAGTCAACGGATCCCATCCACATTAATGCATGGCAGTAATAGCAGTCAACCATCATGCTTTTTCATCATTACAAGTCAAAGTAATAGATATTAAAAGATCTAATGGGTTAGCCCCATGAACTGACCCGGTTTCATTGAATTTAATAGAAGTGATATGATGACTAGGCCCAATGACTTTCAAAGTTCAATAATGAAGGCCCAATAGATTAATTAAATAAGTAAGCCCAATTTATTCGGCCCAAAGAGGGGAAATATCATGACCCAACAATGAGAAAATGATAAATAGTTGTCTAGAGACTAGACTATAGCAATAGAAATACTTATTTTTAAGTGTCAAAAGAAACAAAGGCATGTGGATTCTAAATTGACAGTCTATTTCATATAGTTTATACAAACAAGTTATATTCTATATATTATAAAGTTGACACTTCTATAAATCATTGTAAATTTGACTCTCATGGTATAAAATACAATTTAGTTTTATAAACTACCCAAATCAATTATCTATTTGTGATTGCCTAAAATCAAGATCCAAAACTAGAAGAGAGTTGGTATTGTAATGTTGTAAAAGTGGAAAAAATGATGATATGATACCAACTTTGAAAATATTGCCCCCTCTTACTTTTAAAACATTGGATCTTCTTTATGTTATAATTTCTCATCCATCTTTTATTTACTTTGGATTTTCTATTCAAGCTGGTGTGGTTCTTTTGAGGTGCAAACACAGTTAAAAGGCCAAAAAAGTCCTTGGCTCCTGTTCATTAGTTTTGTACAAAAAGTTAGAAAGTTACAGCTGCATGTCAGTGGTGACAGGTGAGGTTTTACAATAGCTTTGTGAAATGCGACTTATCTCATCCCAAGTGAAAATGGTTTGTTTGATTTCTCTTCCCAATTTGTCCTTTGTGATATCACATGTTAAAGTTCATGTACCCCAAGAACCAACTACCAAGTGGAGTAATGATTTTTATTATATTTACCTTTTTCTTTTTGAAACTTCCCACATTCTGTTTCACTATTTGTTCCTTAGACTATGTTTATTTATAAAAATGATAGATGGTATAAAATTATTTGTACTAATTTATTATTATTTTATTTATTTTATTTTATAATTAATTTGTTATTTAATTCATGTACAATTTATTATCATTTTTAAAATTATTTGATTAGCAAAAGAGAAATTATAGAATACGAAATTCATATGTGAAATTATAATTTAACATCAAATGATCTTAAAAATAATAAAATATAATCTATGAGATAAAACAATAAACTAATTTTGCCTAGTGACTTGCTACTATTATGGTCTCCCTCTCTCTGTCTCAGTTGGCTTGTTATGTCATTTTGTGTAATGTTTGGCAGATATGAATCACCTGGTTCACTTAGTTGACCATCAAGTCTTTTGTGGCAGGATTTCAAGGCATAACCCATCTTTCTCGATGCTCATCATGTAAAAATTTTCTGTTGCTTGTGCTTTCATGTAAAATACGATAATTTTTCTGTTGTAGATTCTGTTTTTGTTTTTTTAGGGTCCCTTTTCTTTTTCTAAACCTTATTAGTAAATAGTTTTTATTTTTATTTTTCTTTTTCCATATTGTTCAAAAATAAAATAAAATGTACCACTAGTCTCAATTAGTGAAACGTGCATCATGACGTAAGAACGATTCGTGTATAAGTGTATCAAATTTTAACTCTTTCAAATTTGGATTTATTTATTTATTTTTATCAAATATAGGAAATTTTCATAGACAATTTGTTTGACGATGCTCTTTCTATTTTAAATTTTTTTGAAAAGTGAGTTATCTATCCGATTATTTTATAGATTGCAGACTACCTCTGTTGAATTCTTTTTTTACAAGGATAAGATACTATAAATATGTAAATTAATAAATTTAAGTAAACAAATTAATGGAATAGTTAAATTTAGAGAGGGTAAATTTTTTTTCATAAACCAATTATAAATACAAGTACAAAAATTTTCTTAATTTTAAAACTTGGTGAAATCTTAGAAGTATTTTAATTTTGTATAGTTTTTGATTTTGAATGTTCATCAGCGTGTGACCTGAGAAGAATTGTTTGATTGAATTTTGAATTTTCACTACAAGAAAAAACTTATTAGTGACCGCTTATCCGCAACCGCAGAAGGTCGCAGATATCTATTAGCGATCGCAGGTAATTTGGTAATTGTCTGCACAACATCGACCACTTTTAGTGACCGATATGTCAACGACTACCATATAGCGACCGGATATGTCACTAATGTGACGCTCCCCAAAATAGGTATACATCACCCATTCTGAGTCGCCAAATACATGGAACATAAATAACTACAACTTCATTATTACAATTGTCGTGCAAAATACGATAACACACATACTGTGAATTTAAATACAAATATTGTCTTCTAGACCGTATTCAAACTCAAATAAGTCATCATTACAATTATTGATGCACTATTTTATAAAATAGTGAGGACTGCTAAACAACTATCTTGATCCATCATTCTATACCCCGACTAGTTCCCGCTATATTCTCTCCTCCTGAGAAGAAAAATGGAACAAAAAAGAAAAATGTGAGCTCAATTAGCCCAATAAAGAATATTATGACTAAGATAATATACAACAAATTATCATTAGTCTTCAACAGGAAAAAATCTGATAAAATATAATAGACAACAAGTTTTAGATCAACAACTGCAGCGGAAACAACAATCCATTAGAAGAGTCAAGTAGAGAATGAATTCTACTATCTTCTAAGATTTAAAAGTTCATCATCAATATTTTATCCTTGTAACATCAATCAATATACATCTTGAATCAAATATTCATCTTTGCACTACATGCCAAAGATATTCAATAATATCATCATTTAGAATTGATGATGATAAAAAATATCTTAAAGAAAACGAATCCAGTGAGATAAAAGATCAAAGATTAGGGATTCGTACTTTAGTTTATCCAAGTTCAAAAATACCTTATAATAATCAATTGTGGAGCAAAATTTAAAAATGAAGATCAAAACATGGATACTATCAAAGATAGTAATAATAATAGACAACTTGGACAAAGAAAAGAAAATTTTATTTTTTCTGTGAATAGTGTTGTATTTGTGAATAGTGTCGTATACGTGAATAGTGTTGTATTCGTGAATAGTAACCTCGACACGAAAAATTAGAAATTCTACAAGAAAAATCATACTTCGTGAAAAGTACTCGTGAATAATCTTAGTATTCGTGAATAATGTCGATATCGTGAATAAGACCGTATACGTGAATAGTAACCTCGACATAAAAAGATAAAAATTTCAGAATAAAATTCACATCAATATTTCAGCACAATGCTATTGAACGAAATAACATCATTTATGAAGAAAATAACATCCCTTACCTTAAAAGAACAGTACTTCTAACTGAAATATTGAATATAATGTTGAAGGAAACTTGCACTGAATAGCAACTCTCAGAGTATCTAAATACTCACAAAATACGCTCGATAATATATAGAGAGAGAAAACTTGTTTCTGGTGTGATTTTCAATTTTAACTAAACACCTTATTTATAGAAAAATGCTAGAATGCCAAAACATACTAAAATAATAAAATAAATGTCACGCACACCCCATGACCAAGGCCAACCCTCTACTTTCAAAAAATCTTAGCCGATTTTTTAACAAAAAACAAAAGTGGGGCCCACCCATATTTTTAATAAAAACATTTATATCTGAAACTTCAATAATTCATAATAAATAGCCCTTTTATCAGAAAAATACGAATTTTATGTCCATTCCATAGGAAATTAAATTCTCTACAACTTTGTATATTTAAGTTTTTCCAAAAAAAAAAATGTGACAACCCGAGAATTTGGATATTTATTAAAATCTTAAAATATTTAATTAAGGTTAAATAATAAACCTAGACAGAAAATAAGTGAATGAATTTGATATTTTCAGGAAGTAATTTTATGGATTTAAAATTTTTTTTGGAGAATTATTTAGGATTTAGGGTTTAAGTGTATGTTCTTTGTATATGGTTGTATATGTGTATAGTATATGGTTAAGGGTCAAGGGTTGACCAGATAACCTATATCAGTGGCAAACCCTAAGTATATATTAAGAATGTCAACGTTTAGTTCGAAAAATCTATCGATTAATAAGAAATCCTAAAACCGGTTCTGAAAACCCTTATTTCAGTTCCGGGAATCCGAAATTCTAATTCGGAATTAGAAAACCCTAATTCGAAATTTGAAAACTGTAAACTGGAAATTTAAAGGTACGTATTTGTCATTATAGACTTAATTAGGGAAACTCTAATAAGTAATTAGAAAACCCTAATTTTAAAGTTTGAAACCCTAATTGTTCCGTTAGAAATCTTAATGCACAATTATGAACCTAATTGCTAAATTAATAATTTTAATTAGGAAATATTAATCCTAATTAGCAAGCTTGAATTATGATTGAGAAATTTTAATATAATTAGAAAACCATAATTATAATTTAGAAATATTAATTTTCTATTTTGAAAACTGAAATTTGGAAATCTTCGAAATTAAATTGCAAAAATCTAAGTGTTAAACCCTAAACCCTAAACCCTAAGGGTTAAACCCTAAACCCTAAGGGTTAGGGCAAATGACTAGTATGCCATTAAAATTAAATGTCAAATGACCTAAATACCCTTTTCTTAAAACTTAAGTAAAAGATTTTGCAAATCTTGGTGACTCGCGAAGCCAAAGCTTATCACACGTGTTTAAATATTTACAAGATCAGATTTGTGCCACCTAGCAACTTCTTGGTTCATTGAATCCAAAGATTAAACTTAAAACTTTAGAAAAGTAACTTACTTTACTTTTCATATTATCCAAGACATTCTCTCTATAATTTTTGAAATGGGGAGTGAGAGAGAGTGAGGAGTTAAGCCAAGAACATCCTTAGCTTTCCAAGAACAACAACAAAGATCAAAAATCAAAGATTGGACATTAAAGAGGTATAAACCCTAACTTGCTAAATCCTTATGATTTATGTTAAAGTATGTTATTTGTTGGTTAAAGTTGTGTTAGAGGATATTATTTAGTGATCCAAGATGTTACTTAAAGGTTCCATAACATCTAGAAGCAAGAAAATCAAGTTTTGAAAACTAACTATGAACCCTAAAATATGGCTTGACAGCCATATGTCAGGGCTCATAGATCCTTGTGTGTTAATGATTTATGGTGTTTTAAGTTATAGATTTGTTCTCTATCATGAGGAGAGTAGACTGAAAGTGGAATCAAATCCATACTATGTCTAGATCTCAAGTTATAGGTGGTCAAACCTAGTTGACCGATCACGAAAACTATTTCTAGAAAACCCAGAAAATCCCCAGATTTCCTAGAATTTCTGACAAGCTTTTTATGGCCTTTAATTTTACAACTCTTAAGTGATTAAGCCATGTTGTTGTTTTGATGTTGTAGTCTGACATGAGGACTACACTATCAAGTCATTAGATCACTTAGATCATAACTAGAGTAAAGGAAAATCAAGGTCAAACTAGAGTTGACCGTCTGTTTGGTTATGTTTCTGGAAAACCCAGAAACCGTAAGAACAACCCCTCTGACTGGGTTTGACCAGATCACATCTTGTGATTCTGTTATATTTGGACGAAGATCATGATCTGTATGTGTTCTCTTACATGTGTACTACACGTTTGAACCATGAGATTGACCAATTAATGACCAGAACCTAGAAGAAATTGAGCTAGAAAGTAGGCACTCGAAACGGCCTGGGTTTCTGGGTTACCCAAAAAACCGAGAACAGCTCTGACATGATGTTTGGAGGCCTATAGCTCTCGATTGTGTTATGTTATGGCCATGAATGTTGTTGTAGGTTGTAGTGCTACATAACTTCTATAATCCTAACAACAGTTAAAGTCCAGAATCCTTGTGTCGAAGAATCGACATGAGGTTAAACATACCAACTTGTTAACTGACATGCATATATGGGTTTGTGCTCAAGAACACCAAGAACACCATTAGCGATAGATTTGCCGCCTAAAGCCCATTTAGCGGCAGTTAATTTCAGAAATTATTATTTTTATTAAATAAATAGAAAAAAATAGTTTTTAATTATTAAAAATACAAAATAAATTACTAAAAATTATTTTAAAGTCCAAAAATGGGGTTTTAATTATTCTGAATATATTTCAAAAATATTTAATATTTTTGGAATAAAAATGGTATTTAATTTATTTAATTATAATATTAAATAAATTATTTAAAAATGATTTTAATACTTGAAAAACATGAAAAATTGTATTATGGTATAAAAAAATATTTTAAGTTATTTTTAATGACTTTTAATATTTTGTGATGAATTTCATTAATAAATTAATATTAATGGTGATTAATTTATTTAATAAATATATTAAATAAATTATGAAAAATTAGAATTAATACTTTAAAAATTATATAAAAATAATTTAAGTGTTATAAGAATATTTTAAGTTATAATATATAACTTTTGATATTTTGTCATGAAAATATTAATATTTTAATAATAATAGCAATTAACGAATAATGGATTTAAAGGTTAAAAAATCATATAAACACTACACCAAAAATGGCATCTAGTGAAGGACAAATCCTTCACAAGACATAATATATCACTCATAAGTGATTTATTGCGAAGAAATATTTACTTCACACGATTGCTCGCATTAGACCTCCTCGCAAATGAGTATCCTTCGCTATGTAGTAACTAAATGTTTTTTGTGAAGGATATATTGTGAATAACTTTTTTATTCACAAATTGTATTTTGTAATGGAATATTCTTATTTAGTGAAAGATTAGTTTCCTTCACAAATAATATTTTAAGGACTATTTGAAATTAGTGAATAACTTTATCCCCTCACAAATAATATATTATGAAGAAGAAATGTATTTAACGAGAGAAATTGTCCTTCACTAATTATAAATTAAGAATGTATCTTCAAATTAGTGAGGGAAAAATCCTTCACAAATTATATATTTTTAAATAAAAAATTAATTAGTAAATAATCAAAATTCATTGCAAATTATAATTAATTTTCAAATCAATGATTTCATATTTATTATTATTATTATTATTATTATTAATCTCTATAAGAAATATAAAATTTATTTTTCAAGTAAATATAAATATTATCATATTTATTTCAAACTAATTGATAAGCTAATGTATAAAGAACTAATAAAATCAATATTTCACATATAAATAGATAATACTCAAGTTACAATTACTACAAAATTTGTTATTATATCTTGGTCTCCTAAGGACCATAGTACCTACAAAATTTATTAACTAACATAAAAAAACTGAAAGAATAACAATGAACTAGAAGGAATAAAATGTGTCATGTTAGATCCACTTCATCATCATTTTCTTCAAGAAAATTAAGGTTGGGCGTGTAAACTTCATGCTGCAAGAGAAACACCAAAATTCAATTTCAATAAGATGAAGAATAAAAAAAGATGAAACTGGCGAACTTAAATTAAGAGAGAGATTAATGAAGGATAAAGACAAAAATATAGCTATCAGTAGTAAATACCTCAATTGATTCATAGTTGTTAAAAAATGACACAAAACCCCAAGGAAAAATGAAAGAAAACAGCAAAAGTAAGCTTGATGTAGAAAAAATCTAAAACGTACTGACAGATGTAACATGTCTCAAAGTTGAGCCCTAGTTGGCCACTCCTCTAATGCATGTTTCCGAGCATCACTGCACACAATAGACTTAGTGTAAGATACAATTTTTTTCATAAAAAAAGATCAAACATGTGGTAGGCCAGATTTTTGCAATAACTCACATTGTAGGTACTGGGGTTCATTTCAAGTTTTCAACCAATTAGTTAAAGTGAACCATTCAATATAGTAACAGTGTGTTCAGAAACATAAATTTAAAATTAAGGATGGCATAGGAATACCAAATATGATGTATGTGTCATCAGGCTGCTTTAAACCTGCATTTAGGAAAAAGGAAGGAGCAATGCATCTGTGGAACTGAAGCATGTCATCCCTACAAGAAGCAACACGAAGACCCATTCGCTTAACATTATCTAGGATTTGACTGTAATAATAACATCAAATAACTTCAAATAGCATATCTATAAAGATTTATGATTTCAATCATTTCACATATGCACAGAAGCTGCATTAAGATATCACATTTTATGTCCAAAAGACAAATATTCATTTGCAACCATCTCAACTTGGTTGATATACCTCATTTCTGAAATCACATTAAACAACAAAATTTAAAATTCAAACAAGCATATAGATCAACTTTCCATAATTTTACTTTCCAACTCATTCAACCAAAAAAAACAAACACGGTAATTTCATTAAGGAGCTTATTTATTGATGACATTTTCCTTATAACACTTCTTTAGATTTTTTTCAACCTTCTCTTTATTGATCCCCATTTTTCTCTTATCCAAGAACTCATCTGAAGCGCGATAGACATTAAGTAAAGTCAAATGGTCTCCCTCTGGGCTTGAAAAGCATCTCATTGCAGTCCATGACTAGTAAACAATGAAAATTATTTTTAGAATATTTAACTTCCCAAATAAATACATTTAGGTCCTAAATCCTAATTTGATACACACAAACACCAACACTGAAAGTAATAATAAGTTAACATGACGAAGGAGCTGCTTTTAGATACTTCCCTAAATAATATTGACTGCAAACAAGAAGAACAAAATAAATGTTGTAAATGTCAATTCCTCTTGTAGATTTAACTTCTAATCAACCAAGAATAATCAAAAGTATCATTATGGCCCTCCTAAGGTGTCCATGTAGCAGAACACCTCATTTGTAGCAAAAGAAAATGAGCGTCAATAGATGTTGTTTAGATAAATACTTCATTAGTCATTATCGAGCACTCAAAGTAATTATACTCAACAAAGCCTTGTCCAAGATATCTGGCAGTGGTCAAATGAATCCAATATTGCCATAGCGCGACACGCTACCATATTGTTCCTTGTAGAAAATCAATGTTGGTTTTCAGTCTTTCCTTTTCCCTAACATAATTTTTCAATGTACACCACAAAGTTTGTTACCCATGACCAAAATACCAAACTCACTTCTCAATTCACTTCCAGTATGGTGTAACTTTCACTTCTCACAATTGTACCCATGTTAAGTTTATCATTCTTATAAGTCTCATCTGAGGACAACCCACTCACAGTAATTAAAAGAAGCTGACTTTACATGAACTATATATCAATATGATGATAATTAATCATTTTGAGCTTAAAAGGACAAAAATCAATTTTTTTTAACAAAAATTATAGAAACCATGAATTTAAAGTCGCTTCAAAATAGAATGATTATTAAAGAACCATAACTGTAAGAAGCTAAGGAATCAATCCTTTCATGGCATGATCCTATATATTTAATTGATATCGCATACCTATTAACTAGAAATTAATTAACTGGTGGACTTGTCCAAGCAGCACCAAGAATGCTTAGAAACTCCTCAGAGACAAAGCATCTAAGAGAACACACCCGTACTCCAAGACAGAGCATAACACCTTTTTAAAAGAAACCTCTAACAAATTATATAAATTTATACTAGCATATAATTTATGATGAATATACACAAAATTTATAACAGAAAATTAAATAATTAATGACTCTGTAATTGGCCATTCAGTAGTTGTTAGTATCATATAGTTATTCAAAGTTGTACATACATAAAATCTCCAAAATAAAGGTGAACGTACCGTGCAAATAGAAGTATCAAAAAGTCGGTAACCAGCATGGTAGTCCATAAGTGGATAACAAACATATATGTTGTGCATATTCTGGTGTATAATGTCATAGAAGTAATCAAAATTCAAAAAGAAATATATGAGACGACATTGAACAAAATAGATAATTAGAAAGTATATAAACAAAATTTTAGTATGTATATTATATTTAAAGTCAAAAAACTTGTTATCTGACCCATCAACATGCCTCATTTTTAACACAATCCATCAATTAACTCTCAAGTATAACTAACACACACATAAATGACATTCATGAAGTACAACTAATGAACTGATCAAACTATAGTAATACAAAATGCAATAGTTGTCACTCACAAGTATTTTATCAAACACCTAAATGACATAAGTTACTTGTTAGAGTTTCATTAAAAATTTCACAAAAGGTTGTTGACTCAAACATTCAGTCCAAAGAATCAATTGATAATTTCAGTTACTCGAAAAAATTATCGAGGATCGATTAAGACTAGTGAAAAAAAAAAAGAAGAAGAAGCAAAAGCAATAAATCCTTAAGTACAATCAAAATCAGTGCAAGAGCTTATATCAGAAGTAGTTTCTCCCAATCTTTTCCCACGCGTCCATTTCGCTCATCACATGGCAATTAGAAATTTTAGAGTTCGTCGGAGGTATTGCAGGACTACCTTGGACTAATTGCTTCAAGTTTGGTGAGATTTTTCACAAGGATTGATGAACTCGTATCTTATCTTAGTTGTTGATGATCCGAAGCCCGATGTGAATCGTAGCAATCTTGTTCTCATCGTTCTCTCTTCTTTCTTTTGAATTTCTGTTCTAAGAGGATTCAATACAAAGAATTTCTTATCTATCTCTGGCTCTGCTAGTGAACCCTTCTAATTTAGGGAAAAATTAGGAAGTGGTACTGTGGTGTAAAGTTATGTATTTTATAATTTATTGAAAGAAATAGTGAATATTGGAAGTTACATAAAATTTTTTATTAAAAATAAATTTACTACTGTAAAACTTTAATGTATTTATATTATAATTTATATTTATCATAATTAATTTTAATAAATTTATTTAGAATAAAACACTAACAAATTTTATCTCTCGCAAAAAATCTCTGAACAATACTATATAGTGAGTAATAATTTTTTCATTAATATTTTTTTTTCTCGCAAATTTTCATCATAAATAGGCGTCAAATATCATTCTACCACCTAAATTTTGCGAAAGAAAAAATATAAATTGTGAATGATGTTTCTTTTGCTAATAACTATATTGTCATTGTGTTTTTTTCCTTCACTAATCCTTCGCTAGAAAATTCCTCATGTGAAGTAATAAATTCCTTCACAAAATTTCCTTCACTACATCCCTAATTTGTTGTAGTGAAGAAAAAAATATAAATTGTGAAGGATGTTTCTTTCACTAATAATTATATTGTCATTACTTTTTTTTTCTTCACTGTTCCTTCGCTAAAAAACTCCTCATGTGAAGGAATGAATTCCTTCACAAAATTTCATTCACTACATCCCTAATTTCTTGTAGTGAAATATGATTTTAAGGTATTAAAATATACTTTGAGATATTATAAATATATTATAATATTATGTTATGATTTTTATTAATGTTTAATATTAAATAAATATTAATGATAAATGAATTATGTGGTATTTAATTCATATAAATACGATATTAATGATTGAAAAATCATTTGAAATGATAATAATTATTTAAAAATTATTTCGAGCTTATGAAAATTATTTTGATTGATAATATACTTATCTAAGGTAATTTTTAAGTGTTAGGCAGAGTTTAATTGAACTTAAACTCGATATTTTCTGACTAGACCGTCGGGATGTCAGAATTGTGTCGGATTCTACTAAGACTGCAATAGTTTGACTTGATATTAGGTCTTATGTGTTGTATAGGCTGATATGATTATGTGTTAATGTGTTTAGGTTATTTTGAAAACTTTGTTGATATTATTCTAACTTGTAGATTGATATTATTTATATTAGGTTTTCAGACACAACTTTTTAAATTGCGTAACAGTAATCAACCGATCAAGCAAGTTTTCCTTAACTCAACTTTGAGTTGTTTATTCAAATATACTTATGGTAAATCATTTGCTGATTGCCATGTCCATGAATTGTTTAGTCGCACTCTGTACATATTGCATGTACTCATCATATATGAAAGGCTGATCACCTTCATTACCCTTTGGTTCAGATATATTTGTTTATGTTCAATGTTCGTTCAGCTATGAAAGTTTGTTCATGCTGGTTCACAATTATATTGTTGAATGTTAGCCATCTATTATTCAAATTCTTTCAATCATGATATATCCTCAAATAAACTTATACTTGCTGGAAAAACTTATTGCTCACCCTTGCTATATCATGATAAACATTGCAGATTAAGACGAATATGTCGGATACAGGAAAGGATAACGCCAAGTTCAGCTTGGGATAATATGTGCAGCTAGAAATGTAATAGTATAGTATGATAATAATGTTATATGTTAGCAAGTTATGAATTGTGTATAAGTTAAGGTTACTCGACCTTGGGGAATAGTGTGTAAAGTTTATTGTATAAACAATTTATGTTTATATTTTCCGCAATAGTGATAAAATGATTATACCGGATCCGTGGTGATTTGGGACCCAGATTTGGGGCTCTCACAGAAAATGTCCGAAATCCACATACGAATGATTTTTAATACCTCCATTCCGACAAAATACTGATAAAATACCTCAGCCTTAATTCCTCCATTTATAAACACAATAAATATATCCATCATTTATATACACATAACATAAATATTTCCTTATCATATAAATTAATAATTAATAATTCACAAATAATATTACAGAATCATAATTAGGACAACCAGATCGTTCCCAAGAAAGAGGGGGCTTTCTGATAAAGATTTCTCCTTATTGGCGCACAATTAGGTGACCAAACCCCTTTCCTAGACAGAACTTCCTTAGACATTGCCAATAATGCTATCTAATAATATTATTCAAATAATATGAATTATTGATCTGATAATGGAAAATACTGTGCAGTGATAATTATTGAAACAACAATAATATAAAATATCAACGTAACAATTATTGAATCAATAAATTAAAATATTGAACAGTAATTACTGTAACAATTATTGAGTTGTGCCTTCTTACGTAAGAATCAATAATTCAAAAATATTGTGAAATACCATGTGCTACTGTGCAACCACGCGTATTACTTTATTTTAACCACCGGGTATTCCAACAGTGTTAACGGTAACAACTACGCCGTTATTTGTAAAAACTCAAACTTGTCATTTTCTTCATCCGACCATTTTTTGTTACGGGGCCCACAAATGGTTGTGCCGTCGTACAAATATTCCCCGACAGTAAGAATATTCCACGACCAAACAAACATTCCCTGACAACAATGAATATTTTATAACCACTTATTTATTTTGCAAAATTTTCACATTTTACCCATAACCAAAGTATTATTTCAAATTATCACCTTATTATTTCAAGATAATGAATATAGGAAATTCAATTTTATTTATTAAATAGTTGGGTCTTACAACCTCCCCTCCTTATGAAATTTCGTTCTCGAAAATAATGTACGTACCTGGTGTTTCGAAAAGGCGAGGATACCTCTATTTCATTTCTGATTCTAACTCCCATGTTATTTCTTCAATAGCAATGTTCCTCCACAAAACCTTAACTTGTGGTATAACCTTGGTGCGTAGGACATGCTCTTTCCTATCCAAGATCTTAACAGGTACCTCCTCGTACGTTAAATCTTTGGCTATCTCGTCTGGTTCTAACTCAATAATTTGGTTCGGGTCTTTCACATATTTACGAAGCACAGATATGTGAAACACATTATGAACACGAGACATGCTTGTAGGTAATGCAAGTCTAAAGGCCACATGTTCTATTCGGTAAAGAATCTCAAATGGACCAACAAATCGTTGATTGAGCTTTCCTCTCTTCCCAAATCTTGTAACTCCCTTCCATGGAGCAATACATAACAATACATGATCCCCAATATTAAATTCCAATCCTTTCGATGAAGATCCGCATAACTCTTTTGTCGATCATGTGCAGTTTATATACGTTATCGGATCATTGGGATCTTCTTTGTAGTCATACATACCAACTCTGGTCCCAACAATGCTGCTTCACCCACCTCGTCCCAACATACTGGAGAGCGACACTTTCCTCCATACAACGCTTCGAAAGGAGCCATGCCTATACTTGCTTGATAACTGTTGTTGTAGGAGAATTCCACCAATGGTAGGTACTTATCCCATTTTCCTTTTAAATCTAGGACACAAAGTCTTAATAGATCTTCAAGGGTTTGAATAGTCCTTTTCGATTGCCCATCTATTTGAGGATGGTATGCCAAACTAAATCGTAAATCCGTACCCATAGCTTTCTGCCAGTTAACCCAAAATTGTGAAGTGAATCTTGGGTCACGATCCAAAACTATGGATATTGGAATGCCATGAAATCTCAAAATCTCATTCACGTACATACGAGCAAGACGTTCAAGGGAATAAGTATCCCGTATCGGCAAGAAATGAGCAAACTTGCTTAATCTATCAACAATGACCCAAATCGCATCTATGCCTTGAGAAACATTGGGAAGACCCGTAATGAAATCTATAGTAATGTGTTCCCACTTCCATTTAGGAATCTCAAGTGGTTGCAATGGACCCTTTGGCACTTGATGCTCTGCCTTTACACGTTTACAAGTTAAATACCTCGAGATAAACTCCGTGATCTCTCTCTTCATATTGCTCCACCAAAATGTATGTCGAAGATCATGATACATTTTGATACTCCCAGGATGGATTGCAAACGGTGTGTTGTGTGCCTCCATCATGATTCTATACTTCAAGTCAAAATCGTTAGGAACACAAAGTCTGGAGTTGACTCGAAGTATTCCTTCTTCGTCGATTCTTGCTTCTGGAATAACACCTTCTTGCACTTTCTTCTTCATAAGTATCAGCTCCAGGTCCGTAGCTTGAGCAACTTTAACTTTATCGATTAAAGTCGGTTCTACTCGTATGTTTTATATCTTCACGTGGGTACTTGGAGTCTTTACCTCTATCTCCATCCTTTGCAAGTCATACAAAATGGACCTTTGTGTTAACAACATTGCACTCGTACCCGTATATGATCTTCTACTCAATGCGTCAGCTACCACGTTTACTTTTCTAGGATGATATTGGATGATATGGTCATAATCTTTCAACAACTTGAGCCAACGTCGTTTCCGCATGTTGAGTTCCTTTTGGGTGAAAAAATATTTGAGGATTTTATGATCCGTATAAATTTCCACTTTCTCCCCATACAGATAGTGTCTCCAGATCTTCAATGCGAAAACGACTGCTGCTAACTACAGATCATGAGTAGGATAATTCCTCTTATATTCTTTGAGTTGTCGCGAGGCATAGGCTATGACTTTCCTATGTTGCATGAGAACACATCCTAACCCTTTGCCGGAAGCATCGTTGTAGATAATAAATCCATCTGAACCAGATGGTATTGTCAGAATAGGTGCCGAAATGAGTCTCCTCTTGAGCTCTTGGAAACTCTTCTCGCATTCCTCACTCCATATGAATTTTATATCTTTTCGAGTCAGCTGAGTTAACAGAGTAACGATTCTAGAAAATCCTTCCACAAATCTTCGATAATAACCAGCTAAGCCCCGAAAGCTACGTATTTCGGTTACCGACTTTGGTTGCTCCCAACTTTTTATTGCTTCAATCTTCGCCGGGTGAACAGATACTCCATGTTTTGACACCACGTGCCCATGGAATGCTACTTCCTCAAGCTAGAACTCGTATTTTTTTAGCTTGGCATATAGCTTGTTATCACGAAGCCTTTGAAGTACCAGCTTCAAATGGTGCTCATGATCTTCACGGCTTTTAGAACGGATGAGGATGTCATCAATAAAGACAACAACGAACTGATCCAAATATTCCTTGAACACAGAGTTCATCATATCCATGAAAGCAGCATGAGCATTAGTCAATCCAAAAGACATGACTAAGAATTCATAATGCCAGTACCGAGGTTTGAAGGCAGTCTTCAAAATATCCTCAGTTTTAATCTTCAGCTTATGATATCCAGAACGAAGATCGATCATTGAAAAGAATTGTACTCCTTGCAACAAGTCAAACAGGTCATCAATGCGAGGTAGTGGATACCTATTCTTGATGGTGACATGGTTTAATTCCCGGTAGTCAATACAAAGTCGCATACTCCCATCTTTCTTCTTTACGAATAAAATAAGAGCACCCCAAGGAGATGTACTAGGACGACTGAAACCGATGTCCAACAACTCATGTAGTTGGACCTTTAACTCCTGAAGTTCAATAGGAGTTATTCGATATGGGGTTTTAGAAATGGGCTTTGTACCAGGCTCAAGGTCAATAAAGAATTCAACTTCACGTTCTGGGGGTAGATCGGGAAGTTCTTCAAGAAATACGTCAGGAAATTCACTAACAACAGAAATATTATTCAAATCTGACGTGTTTTTGTTCAAATCTGTGATATGGGCTAATAAAGCTTGACATCCGTTTTTCAATAAACAAATGGCTTTATGGCTTGATATGACGGTGATTGACTTTAGTTGTTTGGTTACTTGAATTCACATAACAGGTTGGTTAGGAATATAAAAACTAACAATCTTACGAAAATAATCAATTTTGGCATGAAGAATAGTTAACCAATCAATCCCTAAAATCACATCAAATGCAAGTATTTTCAATCAAAAAAGATCTGCAGGTAATGTGATGGTTCCAACTTGAATCAAGCAAGATTTATAAACAATAGATGTAATGAAAGTTTCTCCTAACGGAGTTTCAATAGATAAGTCAAAGTCTAATTTCTCCAGAGTCAAGTTCAAACATTGAGCACAAGCAGAAGAGATAAAAGAATGGGTAGAACCGGTATCTAATAAGGTATAAACTTCGCAAGAGTTTAGGATTAGCTTACCCGTGATCACCTCATTTGGGTTCCTCGCGTTTTGGGAAGTCACGACAAACACCCTTCCAGGAACCACCGACTTTGACTTGTCCGGGATAACCTTTGGAATCACCATCCTCGTTGGACTTGGTTTCGCTACAACACAATCTCTAGCTATGTGTGTGATAACCTGAGATTTTGAAAAATCAAAAATTTGCGAATAATTTTTTTTATTAATATTAATATTAATTATTAATATTGTGTTGTGTAACTGTGATACGAGTTTGGAGAATGAGTCAATTTGTGTATTGACTAATAAAATTAGAGTAGAGTTGTGCTTAAAAAGATGAAAAACCCTAACCCTAATTTCTGGAAAGGGATTCGACATAAAATATAATTAAAATAATTATATTAATGACACGCGTGTGTATCGTTTAGAAATTTTGACCAATGATTGATCGGATAAGGTTTAAAATTATAAACCCTAATAAGAGATTAGAAACCCTAATCTCAGGATTAGAAATCCTAACGCATAGTTAGAACCCAAATCAAAAGCCGGAAAACCCTAATTTTAAATTCAAAAATCCTAAACCCTAAATTAGAAAACCCTAATCCTAATTGACAAGCCTAAGGTATTGATTAAACTTTAATATGATTAGAAAAATCTAATTATATTTTAGTTATCTTAATTTCTATTTTACAAACCCTAATTGTAATTTAGAAAATTTATTTTTCTAATTAAAATCCTAATTCGTGGGTTATAAACCCTAATGACCATTTTGACCCTAATTGCTAAATTAGGCAATTTTAATTAGGAATATTAATCCTAATTAGCAAGATTGAATTTTATGATTAGGAAATATTAATATAATTATTGAATCCTAATTATTATTTTAGAATATTAATTTTCTATTTTAAAAACCGAAATTTGAAAATCTTGGAAATTAAATTGCAAACCTAAAGGGTTTAAACCCTAAATCCTAAAGGGTTCAAACCCTAAACCCAAACCCAAACCCTAAACCCTAAGAGTTTGTACAAATTCCATGTTTGCCATTAAATTTATTTTTCAAGTGACCAAAATACCCTTTTTCATTTTTTTTTAAATGGTAACTTGTAAAAATGCTAGCAACCTTTAGTGGTTTACCAACTAAGTTGACTTTGTGAGTGCAAATCATCCGTCACCAGCAGAAAATGCCAGCCATACATTGTATCTAGCAATATATATAGAATTAAAGAGAGAGAAAGTGTACAAAAAATTGCCATTTTGCTCATTTGCTCTCACCAACTCTCTATCTCTCCTAAAGCTCCGAATTCCTTAAGTATATCAGTCCTAGAATCATTCATTGATCAACCAATATCAGATTAGGAAGATAAAGATCAAGATTTAGAACAAAGAGGTATAAACCAAAATTTTATTTTGATCCAAGTTGCTAAGAATTTTTTTTGTTTTAAGTGTTTAGATTCTTGCTAGAGGATGTTTTATGTTGATCTATGATGATCAAACATATATCCATAGCATCAAAGTGCCTTAAAATGGTGTTTTTAAAAATTTGTCCTAGAACAAAATTTGTGGTCTGACAAGCTAATGTCAGGAGCCACAGATTCTTGTTCGTTTGTTGTTTTTGATGTTTTATTGTTTGGATATGTAGCCTGTTATGTGGTCTTTAATTTGCAAGTGGAATCAGTGTCATTGGATCTCTAGATCATGTGTTATTAACGGTCAAAACCCGTTGACCGGGCTTGACCGGGCCAAATCTGGGCAACCCAGAAAGGTTAGAACAGTGTCTGACAATATCTTTAAGTTTCTTGATCTGTCAGTCGTGTTAGTTTTTGATGTTGTTGTTGTATCAAACTTGTAGTGTGTTGTATGCACTTGAGAACCATGGTTTTAATTTCCACAAACAGAGTGTAGATTGAGTGTAATTAATGGTCAAAGTAGGCATGTTGTTTGACGAATAACGTTTTCGGGAAAAACCCGTAAAAGCAGATGAACTAAGTTTTGACGTGACCTTTCGAGAAATTTGGATCTGACGAGATTAATGTCGTTTGGATGATATCTTGTTATATTTATGTTCTATTACATGTGGACTACATATTCAAACCATAATAACACTAAATAGTTGACCAGAACACTAAGTTAATCGAGTCCAAAAATGGACCCTCGACGCTGCTGGGTTTCTGGGTTACCCAGAAAACCCAGAAGCTGTCTGGCATCGACTTTGAGACATCCAATCTCCTTATGTGTTTGTGGTATGACCTAGATGATGGATGGTTATTGTAGTGTTACATTACAACTACACGATCAATGATTAATATGACCCAGAAACACAATGGATTGAAACTTATGGCCGGTCAAACGATGACCCTTAAACACGAAGCTGTCAATGTTCTTGAGCTCAAGAATACCAACAACGACGCTTTGTGTCGCTAAAGGGCTTTAGCGACGGTTTATTTATTTTTTATTTTCTGAATATTCCGGAAATTATTTAAAAATAGAAATAAATTCTAAAAATTACCAAAAATAGTTTTAAAAATTATTTTAAATTATGAAAAATAATTTTCTGACCAATTGGAATATTTTTCTTTAATATTTATAATTATTTAAATATTAAAACTATTTAATTTATTTAATTAGTGTATTAAATAAATTAGAGAAAAATGATTTTAATTATATAAAAATCATTTTAAATAAGAATAATGTATTTAATAATATTTTGAGTTATAAAATGTGACTTTTAATATTTTTGGAGAATTTTCATTAATAATTTAATATTAATGATATTAGATTTATTTAATTATTAAATTAAATAAATAAGTTAAAATGATTTTATGGATTTAAAAATCATTTTAAATAAGAATAAAATGTTAGAAAATATTTTGAATTATAAAATATAATTTTCAATATTTTTGGAGAATTCTCATTAATAAATTAATATTAATGATATTATATTTATTTAATTATTATATTAAATAAATTAAATTGAATTAAAAATGATTTTTTTAATTAACTTTTTATTTTGAATAATCATTTTAAAATGATGATCATTTAAGTAGAATAAATGATTTAAAAATATTTTAAGTTATTAATAATAACTTTAATATTTTGACAAGTATGTTATTAATATTTTTATATTATTAAATATTAATAATGATTAGATTATTTGATAATTAAATCATTTAAAAATGATTTAAGTGTTTGAAAAATTATTATAAATTATAATAATTGTTTATAAATTATTAAAAGCTTAGAAAAATATTATAAAGCGATATTTGACTTATCTAAAATAATATTGAAGCTTAGAGACCAAGTTTAATTGACAATCAATGTCTTAATTGTCGGATAAGGAAACCAGAACACAGAGAATGGACCGAAATCCAACCAGACCGAACTAGTTAGACTTGTTAAGTGTTTATATAGGTTATAAACACTAATGTGGCTATGTGGTAATGTGCCTAGGAGAAGTTTGACTGTAAAATACAGTGTTATGTGTTATAAATGATTGTGCTAATTGTGAGGCCAGAGCATTGTTGAATATAGGTCTTACTGAACGCGATTAATTATATTGTGTAACTGTAATTAACGCGAAAGGCAAGTTTCCTAACTCAATCTTGAGTTATATTCATTCAATTATTATGGTTAATTATTACTAATTATACCATGTCCAGGGAATTTATTGTTGATTATTCGCAGTTAGTACATGTTTAATAATTCAAATTGAATTACTGATTCAAAGAATATACCATTGTAGAATAACTGTTGTTGGATATTCATATTTGTAGAAGATAGAATTGACAGTACAGATAATTCCTATTTATTATCAAATTATGCTGAGAAATGTCTTAGCTAATTATTCTGGCTAGACGCACATTTGTTAGAACTTGATAAATTCGAGAAGAGAATTCGATTGTTATTGATAGATCGATGCCAATTATTTTGGCTAGATCGATAAGTAAATAGAATTTGAAATCACAGTATTTCGTTGTTAAATCAAAATCTTGATTCTGAGACTGAGAAGAACAACCTTTTATAAAAAGGGAACAAAATTTTTAAGTCGTATATATCGACCATTCTTCTTGCGACCTAAGTATTATGCATAAAATATAGGGTACAAGAGTTGGTGGCTCGGCTCTAAGTACTTGCGAGAGGGGTATGATTTAATCTTTATGGTTATCGATACTCTGCGTATGTATAAAGTAAATCTTTGATAGATGCGAGAAAGTAGAAGTTTTAGATCGATGGATCGCTCAAAGATAAATCTGGAAAACATTCCATTTTGTTATTGCGTAGAATTGATTCTTGATTATTCAATAGAATATCATAGAAACTTTGAAAGCGTTGTACTCTTTCATTATCAGATTATTGTAGCGGAGAATGTTAGAACAATTGATATTGATTTCTATACCTTTATTGTATGTCTTAACTTGTGGGGCAAATTTGTTGCTCACCCTTACTATATATAAAACATTTTTATTTAGAAGCGAAGAAGAGGCCGGTGGATCAAAGAAGAATAAAGGCAAAGGCAAGATCTTTGGAGTAGTATAATGAACAGTATTATTATTATGCTGTATTGTAAACCCTTTTTGTATATCTAAAGGGTATAATTGTATTGTTAATGTTAGCAAACCTGGGACTTATGTATTAACAACTTATGTTAATGAGTTATGTATTCCTATTTCTATATAAATGGGTAGTTAGATGTTATTATATTGTGGATCGTGAACACCAAACTCGGGGGTTAGGTAACCCGGATTTAGGGGTGTCCCAGGTTGGTATTAAAGCTGTAGTGACCAAGGTGTCACCAGTTAGTAGAAGAGCCGTAGGTTATAAACCTTAAATGGGGTGGGGGAAAACCCTAAGATTATAACCATACGTGAGATAGAGAAAACTCATATAGAGTTCTAAGTGAGAGATTGCCAAAGTGCATCAATAGTGAGATAAGTGTACACATAGTGTGAGAAGTTTGTACTAATGAAGTACTAATCAAGTTATTTAAACTGATTGTAGGATGTCTGGAGAAGGTGAAAAGAGTGCAGAGATGCTAACGGCTGTTGCACCAATGCCAGTAGTCGAGGTGCTAGCGCAAAGCGAATCAGTGGAGAAGGTGGGAGAAGATGAACCCATGGTTAATCTGGGGAGCGATCATGACGATTATCCCGAGATGTATCTGAGTGGAGATGATGAGGCAGAGTCTGAGCAAGCTAAGGTAGAGAAAAAGAATAAGATTAAAGTTGACTAACAAGATCACGAATCTGCAGAAGTCCAAGAACTCCGGAGCAAAGTGTTTCTCTTTGAAGAGCTATGGAAAGCGCAGAAGCGAGCATTACGTGAAATGGTGAAGAAACGGAACGAATTCAAGGCGCAGGTAGAGAGGATGAAGATGAAGGTGGTGGATCATCGGAAGGGACAATCAAGCGGCAGAGCAGAACAAGAAAAAAAGAAAGAGGGACAACGATAGCCCTAATTACGAAAAAGTCAAGCCTAGAGAAAAGAAGAAGCAAGCCTGTAGCAAGTGTGGGAAGACTCATGGGAGAATGCATGATGTGGAAGAATGTGTGCTTTAAATTATAAGTAGGAAGGACATATTTCTCTGCATTGTCCTAAGCCAAATTTGAGGAAGTGTTTTTTCATGTGGGCAAGCGGGTCATTTGATTCAACAAGTGTCCCAACAAGAAGAAGAGGTAGTGAAGGGAGTGGTGATGACTTATATAACTTAAGTTTAAGCATTAATATCTTTTGGTAAAAGATTATGATATTAAGTGTGGTAATATCGAGAATGATGTTTAAGCATATGTAAATATATATATGTTTTATGAATGAAATCTTTATTTTCAATATGAATATAAGATTAAGATTAATTTGTGTGTTCTTAAAACTCATACTTATGGTAAGTTAATGACTCATAATTATATGAAATGTTTTGAACCCTCTCGTGAATGGGACGCCAAAGGTCTGACTAGGATAAGTTCATACACTCATATAATTGTGGTAAGTTCCTGAACTCATAAGTGTGGTAAGTTTGACGAACTGGTAACAACTATGTGTGAATGAAGAATTGCAACTTTTTGTGTAAAGTTGTGTCGTTAATCCTGATATGATTTAAAAAGGGATAGTAAATATGTGAAGTACTAAATGTACTATGTGCTATTTGAATAAATATGCGATTATGTGAGAATTATGTGTTGAATTCTTATTGTATTAAGAATTTGTGTAAAGAAAGAGAAGTAATATAAGATTTTTTTTATTTAAATCAGATAATGCCGCCTAGACGACAGAATCGAAACCAACGAGAAGAACAATCAGTGAATAACGAAGGAGGTCAAGCTGACCCGATGCAAAATTTTGCAAATATGATAGCCGAAGCTATAGAAAATAGAGCTCCAGCTGCAAGAGGAAGAGCGAGGAATCAGCTAGCTGAAAGATTGGCAAATTTTAAAGACTTTAAAGCGGTAGGACCACCTGAATTCAAAGGGACCATAGATCTGATTGAAGCCCAAACTTGGGTGAAGGAGATGGAGAAAGCATTCGTCATTCTTCTTGAGTGGCGGAAGAGCAAAAAAAGCGACTTTTGCAACTTATCTGATGAAGGGAGAAGCTAATTACTGGTGGGAGACGAACCAAGCGAGAGCTGGTACAACAGTGGTGACGTGGACAAGATTTAAAGAAATGTTCTTTGAGAACTACTTCTCACCGAGTATGCAATCCAGGATGGAAGTTAAATTTCTAGAACTAAAGCAGGAAAATATGTCTGTTTCTGAATATGCTGCCAAATTCAACGAGTTGGCAAGATTTGCACCTCATCGTGTTGGACACGAGGGAGAAAAGCGCGAAGATTTGAGAAGCGAATTTGAAGCGGGGATATTCAACAAAGTAGCTGTGTTGCAGATTAACACGTTCGCGGCCTTGATGGAGAAAGCATTAATTACTGAAGGAGGGAGCGAAGCTGCGTCTCGATTTCATCAAGAGAAGAAGAAGAAGACCAATGATGGTGGAAGCAATGGAGGTAGTAACCCGAATAAGAGAAAGTGGAGTGAGAATACCCAATCGGGTAATAAAGCGAAGAAGATAATAGGAAAGGGAGGAGCCGTGTGCAAATTATGGAAAGAATCATGCTTTGGAGTTTTGCGAAGAAGAAGGGAGTTTGCTATAAGCTTGGGCAAGAGGGGAATATATGTCGCCCAATTGTCCCGATCAAGAAAGAAGATACAAGGTTGTTTTCTGTGGATCAACTTATCATATGGTTCGAAATTGTCCCGAAGAGGAATCGCTGCGAAAGAAAGTGTCAACAAGGGACCCAGTGGCGGAACCTTGGCAATTCGAGGACTGCCTGACCGAGGAGACCAATGGCCGTACATTCAACACATGGCGCAGGATGCGAGTGGTTACTCGAGAGGAGGTGGCGTGAGTAATGATTTCGTTTAGAAATTAATTTCACAAGTAATATGAGTTAGATAACTCTGTGAACTATTTTCTTTTATAGATTCAAGTCACATGTTAGAATTTGAAACACAAATTAATATTGTGTTGATAAAAATGAATTGAGTATACAACTTTAAAAGATTATAGAGAATAAGAAAGCGATGATTTCGAGGACGGAATCCTTTTAAGGAGGGGTGAATGTGATAACCTGAGATTTCGAATAATCAAAAATTTGCGAATATAAATATATTTTTTAATATTAATATTAATTATTAATATTGTGTTGTATAACTGTGATACGAGTTTGGAGAATGAGTCAATTTGTGTATTGACTAATAAAATTAGGGGAGAGTTATACTTAAAAAGATGAGAAACCCTAACCCTAATTTACGGAAAGAAATTGACATAAAATATAATTAAAATAATTATATTAATGATGTGCGTGTTTGTATCGTTTAGAAATTTTGATCAATGATTGATCGGATAAGGTTTAAAATTATAAACCCTAATAAGAGATTAGAAAACCTAATCTCGGGATTAGAAACCCTAACGTAGAAGTTAGAAACCCTAATCAAAAGAGGAAAACCCTAATTTTAAATTCAGAATCCTAAAACCTAAATTAGAAACCCTAATCCTAATTGGAAAGCCTAATGTATGTATTAAACTTTAATATGATTAGAAAACCCTAATTATATTTTAGTTATCTTAATTTCTATTTTACAAACCCTAATTGTAATTTAGAAAATTTATTTTTCTAATTAAAACCCTAATTAAGTGGGTTATAAACCCTAATAACCATTTTGACCCTAATTGCTAAATTAGGCAATTTTAATTAGGAATATTAATCCTAATTAGCAAGATTGAATTTTATGATTAGGAAATATTAATATAATTATTAAATCCTAATTATAATTTTAGAATATTAATTTTCTATTTTGAAAACCGAAATTTGAAAATCTTGGAAATTAAATTGCAAACCTAAAGGGTTTAAACCCTAAACCCTAAAGGGTTCAAATCCTAAACCCTAAACCTAAACCCTAAACCCTAAGGGTTTGTACAAATTCCATGTTTGCCATTAAATTTATTTTTCAAGTGACCAAAATACCCTTTTTCATTTTTTTTAAATGGTAACTTGTAAAAATGCTAGCAACCTTTAGTGGTTTACCAACTAAGTTGACTTTGTGAGTGCAAATCATCAGTCACCAGCCGAAAATGCCAGCCATACAATGTATCTAGCAATATATATATTGAATTAAAGAGAGAGAAAGTGTACAAAAAATTGCCATTTTGCTCATTTGCTCCCACCAACTCTCTCTCTCTCTCTCATAAAGCTCTGAATTCCTTAAGTATATCAGTCCTAGAATCATTCCTTGATCAACCAATATCATATTAGGAAGATCAAGATCAAGATTTAGAACAAAGAGGTATAAACCTAATTTTTATTTTGCTCCAAGTTGCTAGGAATTTTTTTTTTTGTTTTAAGTGTTTAGATTCTTGCTAGAGGATGTTTTATGTTGATCTATGACGATCAAACATATATCCATAGCATCAAAATGCCTTAAAATGGTGTTTTTAAAAATCTGTCGAAGAACAAAATTTGTGGTCTGACAAGCTAATGTCATGAGCCACAGATTCTTGTTCGTTTGTTGTTTTTGATATTTTATTGTTTGGATCTGTAGCCTGTTATGTGGTCTTTAATCTGCAAATGGAATCAGTGTCATTGGATCTCTAGATCGTAGAAGTTATTAAGCAATCAAAACCCGTTGACTTGCTCGACCGCCAAATCTGGGTAACCGAATGGTTAAAACAATGTTTCGACAATATCTTTAAGTTTCTTGATGACGCTACCATGTTAGTTTTTGATGTTGTTGTTGTATCAAACTTGTAGCAAGTGTTGTATATACTTGAGACCATGGTTTTAATTTCAAACAAACAGAGTGTAGATTGAGTGTAATTAATGGTCAAAGTAGGCATGTTGTTTACGAATAACATTTCTAGGAAAAACCGAAAATGTATGAACTAAGTTTTACGATGATGTTTGACCTTTGTCGATTGGATCTGACTAGATTAATGTCGTTTGGTTGATATCTTGTTATATTTATGTTCTATTACATGTGGACTACATATTCAAACCATAATAACACTATATAGTTGACCAGAACACTAAGTTAATCGAGTCCCAAAATGGACTCCTCGTGAAGCATTGGGTTTACGGGTTACCCAGAAAACCCGAAGTCGTTCGACAAATGACTTTGAGACATCCAATCTCCTTATGTGTTTTTGTGGTATGACCTAGATGATGGATGGTTATGTAGTGTTACATTACAACTACATGATCAATGATTAATATGACCCAAAAAACATTGATGGATTGAAATTTTAAATTTGGTCAAACGATTGACCTTTAAACACGAAAGTTGTCGGTGTTCTTGAGCTCAAGAAACACCAACAACGACTTTGTGTCGCTAAAAGGCTTTAGCGACGGGTTATTTATTTTTATTTTCTCGAATATTCGGAAATTATTTAAAAATAGAAATAAATTCTAAAATTACCAAAAATAGTTTTAAAAATTAGTTTAAATTATGAAAAATAATTTTTGACCAATTGGAATATTTTTCTTTAATATTTATAATTATTTAAATATTAAAAATATTTAATTTATTTAATTAGTGTATTAAATAAATTAGAGAAAAATGATTTTAATTATATAAAAATCATTTTAAATAAGAATAATGTATTTAATAATATTTTGAGTTATAAAATGTGACTTTTAATATTTTTGGAGAATTTTCATTAATAATTTAATATTAATGATATTAGATTTATTTAATTATTAAATTAAATAAATAAGTTAAAAATGATTTTATGGATTTAAAATCATTTTAAATAAGAATAAAATGTTAGAAAATATTTTAAATTATAAAATATAATTTTTAATATTTTGGAGAATTCTCATTAATAAATTAATATTAATGATATTAGATTTATTTAATAATTATATTAAATAAATGAATTAAAAATGATTTTATTATTATTTAAAAATTAAAAATCATTTAAAAATGACTTTTAATAGATAATAAATGATTAATATTTAAAATAGTTTAAAAAGTTATTAATAATAACATTTTAATATTTTGATTTAAAAGTATAAGTTATTAATATAACTTTTATTTATTATTAAATTTTATATTATTAAATATTAATAATGATAAGATTATTTGATAATTAAATTATTAAAAATGATTTAAGTGTTTGAAAAATTATTATAAATTATAATAATTGTTTATAAATTATTAAAAGCTTCTAAAAAATATTATAAATGATATTTGACTTATCTAAAATAATATTGAAGCTTAGAGACCAAGTTTAATTGATAATCAATGTGTTAATTGTCGGATAAAGTGACCAGAACACCGAGAATGGACCGAAATCCAACCAGACCGAACTAGTTAGACTTGTTAAGTGTTTATATAGGTTATAAACACTAATATAGCTATATGGTAATGTGCCTAGGAGAAGTTTGACTGTAAAATATAGTGTTACATGTTATAAATGATTGTGCTAATTGTGAGACCGACATTATTGAATATAGGTCTTACGAACGCAGTTAATTATATTGTGTAGCTGTAATTAACGCGAAAGGCAAGTTTGCTAACTCAACCTTGAGTTATATTCATTCAATTATTATGGTTAATTATTGCTAATTATACCATGTCTAGTGAATTTATTGTTGATTATTCGCAGTTAGTGCATGTTTAATAATTCAAATTGAATTACTGATTCGGAGAATATACCATTGTAGAATAACTGTTGTTGGATATTCATATTCGTAGAAGATAGAATTGACAGTACAGATAATTCCTGTTTATTGTCAAATTATGTTGAGAAATGTCTTAGCTAATTATTCTGGCTAGACGAACATTTGTTAGAACTTGATAAATTCGAGAAGAGAATTCGATTGTTAATTATAGATCGATGCCAATTATTTTGGCTAGATCGATAAGTAAATAGAATTTGAAATCACAGTATTTCATTGTTAAATCAAAATCTTGATTCTGAGACTGAGAAGAACAACCTTTTATAAAAAGGGAACAAAATTTTAAGTCATATATATCGACCATTCAAATGCGACCTAAGTATTATGCATAATATATCTGTACAAGGAGTTGGTAGGCTCTAAGTACTTGTAGAGGGGTATGATTTAATCTTTATGGTTATCTGATACTCCTGCGCATGTATCAAAGTAAATCTTTGATAGATACCCGAGAAAGTAGAAGTTCTAAATCCAATGGATCGCTTTCAAAGATAAATCTGGAAAACATTCCATTTTTGTTATTTGCGTAGAATTGATTCTTGATTATTTAATAGAATATCGTAGAGAAACTTTGAAAGCGTTTATACTCTTTCATTATCGATTATTATATGCGGAGAATGTTAGAACAATTGATATTGATTTCTATACCTTTATTGTATGTCTTAACTTCATGGGAAAACTTGTTGCTCACCCTTTTATATATAAAACATTTCAGTTAGAATCGAAGAGGTCGGTGGATCAAAAAAAGAATAAAGGCAAAAGGCAAGAATCTTTGGAGTAGTATAATGAACATTATTATTATTATGTTGTATTGTAAACCCTTTTTGTATATCTAAAGGGTATAATTGTAATGTTAAGGTTAGCAAACCTGGGACTTATGTATTAACAACTTATGTTAATGAGTTATGTATTCCTATTTCTATATAAATGGGTAGTTAGATGTTATTATATTGTGGATCGTGAATACCAAACTCGGGGGTCAGGTAACCCGGATTTGGGGGTGTCACAATATGACCTTCCTTTCCACAGTTATAACACACCATGGATTGTTGTGGGCAGGCTGATGTGGCCCTCTTTCCAGCACTTATAACAAACGACCGATGATCGTTCTCCTCCCCTAGAAACTATTGATGTTTGTGCTGATGTCTTCACATTATCATTGTTGTACCTTCTCTTCTTGAAATCTCCCCGCGACTCGCTTCTTCTATTTTCATGGCCACGATTACCACTAGAGTGGTTACCGCTTTTGTCCAGATGTTTTCTCCGATGACTGTTGCCTTCGGTATGACCCTAGTTGTGGTCCCTCGATTTATCATACTCATTATCCTGCTCTAATAATTGAACCCTGTTTACAACATCTGAATATAAAGAAAATTTATGAGCGATAAGATATTTCTAAATCTTGGGTTTTAGACCTCTCAGAAACATCAGCATCATTCGTTCCTCATTCTCTACCAAATGAGGTGCAAACCTAGATAACTCTGTGAACTTTCGCCTGCATCATCATGACAATCATCATGTTATTTTGTTCGGTCCTAATAAACTCTACCTCCTTCATATGACAAATACTTTCAGGAAAGTACTTGTCATTAAACAGTTTCTGAAATGTTTCCCAATACATGTTGAGTGTGGCAGGCTGGGTACGCTTCACATATTTCCACTAGTAATCTACCTCACCACGAAACATAAAGGTGGCGAATGGAACCTTCTGTTCCTCTGTGCATCCCAAGACATCAAATATCTTGGTAATTTGTTTAACCCATGTTTCCGCCTTGGTCGAATTTGGCTTTCCCACAAATTCTGGTGGTCCCAACTCTTTGAACTGCTTGGCTGTGACAAGCCGCACGTTGTTATCATTTCCACCCGTATTTTGTACACGAGTCTCACTCGTCTGATTTTGCATGAACTGCAAAAAGCTTCTAAACATCCCATCATTCATCGTTTGTTCAGTAGTGTTGTTTACAGGAGTAAATATTACCTTCCTGTTGCACGTTCCCCTGGGTGGTGATTAAAGGTGTCTCCACTGTCTCATTCACTCCATTGTTAATATTTCTAGCTTCCATTCTCAAATACCGCCACAAAAAGGGTTAATTAACAAATTAACATATCACATATTAACCGTATGCTCCGACGACTGACCAACCAAATAAGCTTAGGTAGGGACACAGTAGTAAAGGATTACTCGTCTCTCCTCTCCTAGTTCTATTCCCCGATCTCCGCCAGAGAACATATCCCTAAGCTCTGATACCAACTGTGATGCCCCCAAAATAGGTATACATCACCCATTCCGAGTCACCAAATACATGGTACAGAAACAACTACAACTTCATTATTATAATTGTCGTGCAAAATACGACAATACATATACTATGAGTTTAAATAAATATTGTCTTCTATAAAGTACTCAAACTCAAATAAGTCCTTATTACAATTATTGATACACTATTTTACAAAATAGCGAGGACTGCTAAACAACTATCTTGATCCATCATTCCATACCCTGACTAGTTCCCGCTATATTCTCTCCTCTTGAGAAGAAAAATGGAATAAAAAGGAAAAGGGTGAGCTCAACTAGCCTAGTAATAAATATTATGACAAAGATAATATACAAAAAATTATCATTATTCTTCAACAGGGAAAAATCTGATAGAATATAATATACAACAAGTTTTAAATCAACAACTGCAGCGGAAACAACAATCCATTAGAAGAGTCAAGTAGAGAATGAATTCTACTATCTTCTAAGATTTAAAAGTTCATCATCAATATTTTATCCCTGTAAAATCAATTAATATACATCTTGAATCAAATATTTATCTTTACACTACATGCCAAAGATATTCAGTAATATCATCATTTAGGACTAAGTATGATGAAAAAAACCTTAAAGAAAACGAATCCAGTGAGATAAAAGATCAAGGATTAGGGATTTATACTTTAGTTTATCCAAGTTCAAAAATACCTTATAATAATCAATTGTGGAACAAAATTTAAGAATGAAGATCAAAACATGGATACAATCAAAGATAGTAATCATAATAGACAACTTGGACAAAGAAAAGAAAATTTTATTTTTTCTGTGAATAGTGTCGTATTCGTTAATAGTGTTGTATACGTGAATAATGCCGTAATCGTGAATAGTAACCCCGACACGAAAAGGTAGAAAGTCCACAAGAAAAATCATACTTCGTGAATAGTATTCGTGAATAGTACCGTATTCATGAATAATGTTGTATACATGAATAGTCTTCAGATAACGTGAATAGTAACCTCGACATAAAAGGTAAAATTTTCATAATAAAATTCATACCAATATTTACGCACAATGATATTGAAGCGAAATAACATCATTTATGAAGAAAATAACATCCCTTACCTCAAAAGAGCGATGAGTTCGATTTGGAATATCGGATGTAATCTTTGTCAAGGAAACTTGCACTGAATAGCCACTCTTAAAGTATCTAAATACTCAATAAATACGCTCGATAATATATATAGAGAGAGAAAACTTGTTTCTGGTGTGATTTTCAATTCTAACTAAGCACCCTATTAATAAGAAAATGCTAGAACGCCAAAGCAGACTTAATTAATAAAATATTAATATTTTATAACAAATGTCACACACACCCCATGACCAAGACCAACATTCTACTTTTGAAAAATCTCAGCCCATTTTTCCACCAAAAAGTAAAGTGGGCCCACCCATATTTTTAATAAAAACATTTATATCTGAAACTTTAATAATTCATAATAAATAACCCTTTTATCAGAAAAATACAAATTTTATGTCTATTCCATAGGAAATTAAATTCTCTACAACTTTGTAGATTTAAGTTTTTCCAAATTCCAAACAGAAAATGTTAGAAATCCACATACAGATGATTTTTAATACCTCCATTCTGACAAAATACTGATAAAACACCTCAGTCTTAATTCTTCCATTTATAACCACAATAAATATATCCATCATTTACATCCACATTAAATAAATATTTCCTTATCATATAAATCAATAATTAATTATTCATAAATAATATTACAGAATCACAATTATGACAATCAGGTCGTTCCCAGGAAAGAGGGGGCTTTCCGATAAGGATTTTAACTTATTGGCGCGCAATTAGGTGACAAAACCCCTTTTCTAGACAGAACTTTCTTAGACATTGCCAATAATGCTATCTAATAATATTATTCAAATAATATGAATTATTGATCTAATAATGGAAAATACTGTGCAGTGACAATTATTGAAACAACAATAATATAAAATATCAACGCAGCAATTATTGAATCAATAAAATAAAATATTGAACATTAATTACTGTAAGAATTATTGAGTAGTGCCTTCTTACGTAAGAATCATTAATTCAAAAATACTATGCAATACTATGTGCTATTCATGCAACCACACGCCAGACATCGTATTTTAACCACCGGGTATTCCAACAATGTTAACGGTAACAACTACGCCGTTATTTGTAAAAACTAAAACTTGTCGTTTTCTTCATCCAACTATTTTCTGTTATGGGGCCCATAAATGGTTGCGCCATCGTACGAATATTTCCCGACAACAAGAATATTCCATGACCAAACGAATATTCCCCGACAACAATGAATATTTTATAACCTCTTGCTTATTTTGAAAAATTTGCACATTTCACCCATAACTAAAGTATTATTTCAAATTATCACCTTATTATTTCAAGATAATGAATAGAGGAAATTCAATTTTATTTATTAAAAAGTTGGGGTCTTACAGCTAAGCTGAGTCACTGTAAGCTAGATCGCATTGGTGACGTGGTCCACGTGTCCGCGACCACTAGTAACGATCGTAGCGGTCGTTAAAATACTCGGTTCATAAACGGTCGCTGATAAACATTAGCAACCGTATGCGGTCGCTGAATCTAATTTTAAAAAAAAATTAGTTGTTTGGTGGATTTCCCAAAAAAAAAACTGTACCTGTTTATACCTGATTTATATCCCAACACACAATAATATCTATATATATAAACCAACATCCCTACAAATCCATCGAGATCCATCCATATATATAATTAAAAACCAACACAAAATATATAAACATTCACGCACGTATAAATATAAACAAATACCGTCCGACTAAAACTGACTTGGTTTCTTCATCATACTTTCTTAAGTGTCATGTATAAAGTATGATAAAATAAACATACAAAACAAAACATAAAACTAAATAATGTCAAGATTACCTCGGCATCATCATCTTGCTGTTGTGTTATTCTTGCCACTACATAAGCTAACTCCTCAAAACTCGGAGACTACAAATGTCCACCAAGTGCAAGAAAAAAATTATACGATCTTGATAGTCGGTCGTCATCGATAAAGTTTGTCCCCAATACTCCTTGAGAAGTGTAAGCTAGTTGTGACCCACCTCTCCATGAAATCGGGAAACATCATCGGTTTTAAAGTCCCGGGCCTTTCAGCTGTTACTCATATTTTTGCAAAATTAACTGTCATAGAGTGAAGGGTTGTCAATTGAGATTTTGTTTTACTCATATATAGTCTTATTTGACTTAAGGTTTGTATGTAGTAAATGTACAGTAGAGATTGTACCCAATGTATCATTGATCAGAAGGCTTATCAACAAAGAACTTTCGAATTTCCTACAATATCATACTTATTGGGAAATAAGAGAACAAAATGAGAGTTGTAAGAAATTCAACAGTTCTTAATAAGTGGTTCACAATACTGTACTTACTCTTGAATTCCTTAACAAAGTGGTCCAATGGTGAACCACATTTTTTCGGAATTCATGAGGAAGTACAATATGTATGGGAAAACACTTATTGTCATTCTATACTGTTGAATTTTCCTGCAACTCCATTTGTGTCTCATATTTCTCAATAAGTCTGATTTTGCAAGAAAACACTAAGTTATTTGTTGATTAATTAGCTGATCAATGATACCTAGGGTACAATCTCCACTGCACATTTAGTACATGCAGACCTTGAGTCAAATAAAGCTATGAGTAAAAAATATTTTCAATTGGCAACCCTTCTGTGATGCCACCAAAATAGGCCCACACAACCCATTTTGATTCGCCAAATACGTGGTACATAAACTAAATAAAAACTTCATTAATACAACTATCGTGAAAAATACGACAACACATATGCTGTTAGTTTTAATACAAATATTGTCTTGTAGACAATATCCAAACTCAAATAAAGTCCTTATTACAATTATTGATACACTATTTTACAAAATAGTGAGGACTGTTATAATAATCATCTTGAACCATCACTCCACACCATGACTAGTCCCATCTATATTCTCGCTTCTTGAGAAGAAAAAAGGAACAAAAAGGAAAAGGATGAGCTCAACTAGCCCAGTAAAGAATATTATGACAAAGATAATGCAGAATAAATTGTCCTTAGTCCTCAATAAGGAAAAATTTGATAGAATACAATAGAGAACAAGTTTTAGATCAACAACTGCAGTGGAAATAACAATCCATTAGAAGAGTCAAGTAAAGTATGATGTCTACTATCTTCCATGATTTAAAAGTCCATCATTAATATTTTATCCCTATAACAACAATCAATAATTATTTCCAATCAACGAATTATCTATGCACCACGGGCCAAAGATAATCATTTGTATCACCAGTGGTCATGATCATGCCAAACACCTGTCCATCTTTGCACTACGGGCCAAAGATATCAATCAACAGTTCATCTTTGCACTACGGGCCAAATATATTCAACAATCAACAATTCATCTTTTCACTACGGGCCAAAGATAACTTTCAACATAATTTAAGTCTGAGAAATATGATAATGATAATAAGAATGAATCAAGTGAGACTGTTAGTTTCCAGTAGGCACACAATAGATCTAGAAGGGGGGGGGGTTGAATAGATCCTTTTTAATTTCAAACTCTTTTCTCATTTATTTTGTAATGCTAATGAATTAACATATGACAAAAATAAGAATCTTTTCAAGCATAGCGGAATAAGTAAAAGATCCCCTTCATTGATATATTCATAAACATACATACATTATTCTTAGAGTTAGTTAAGTAGTAAGCAATTAATACATAATAGAAGTTATAGCAATTAGGTACATAATGTAAATGACATAAAGTAAATGACATAAGGGATTTTAAGTGGTTCAGAGACTCAAGCTCCTAATCCACTCTTCTGCTTTCAACTAGCAGGATTTCCACTAAAGAAGGGCATCACCCTGAATCACTAAGATTCTTTCAAGGCTAACAGCCTTAGAACTTCAGTTCGCTAAGAACTCTTCAAGGCCAGTAGCCTTGGAACTCCTCTAGTTCCCTAGGAACTCTTCAAGCCCAGCAAGCTTGGAACTTTATTTAGTCCCTCCGGACAAGGACCCCTCAGGCCCTGGCTTCTTTTTCTTATTTTTGTTGTTGGTGCCTTGCTGCTAAGATGTCTTTAAGCTTGAACATCTTCTATACTTAGTCCTCTTGGCATTCTGCTTTGAGTCTGGACTACATCTTCATTGGTGCAGCTGATCTTCATTCTTTTATTCTCATCTTCATTTGTTGTCAGCTATGCACCATCACCATTTGGATCTGCTAAGTGTTTGAGCTTTTAGTAGACTTCGTCTGGCACTTAACATTTCTTGAACCCTTCTTGGCTGGTTGGCAGACATGGTTCTGCAGTTGTTCTAGTTCGGCTTTAGGTTCATGATGACTCGTAGAGTGGCTCTTTAGGTCTTCTTTGTGCTCTGCCATTTTTCTGAATGTTATCTTCTTTTCCTTCTCGTTTCTTAGCTTAGCTGCCATCTTTAATGGCATTCTCATCTTTGTTGAGTGAAGCTTTAGTCTGTTTGAGTCCTTCTTCAAAGCTGCTTCACTTCCACCTTCGTAGTCTTACTGTCAGTAAGACTTGTTCTGTTAAGCTCAGGTGGAACTCATGGAGTTAACAATATAGCATTCTAACAACTCAACGATTTTGTAACTCAGCAACATCAACAACTCTTGATCTGTGATGCTCTTGTTGATTTATACTTCTTCACAACCTTCCCGTTGGAATATAGCCGTTGGGAGCTATTTGAATTGCTTCACAGATCTCGAGTTATTTAAGATAGACTGCAGATGTGACATGACATCCCCTTTATGACTTTCTGACACTGCAGTCTACTATTTCACCTACCCCGTTAGAGATGTCACTTTGATGTCTCAAGTAGGTTGTTGACTTTATTTCCTCCTTCTAATTTCTCGATCAGAGGTTGTCCTTTTGCATTGATGCTCTCAATAAGCACTGTTCGGATATAAATCTTCAGATTGAACCGTTACCAATGCTTCAATCTTCAGATGACCGAACTCTATGATTCTGATGCATATCTTTTTAAACCTAATCATAGTGTCTTGCTGAATGTTTCTCATTGACAGTTAGAGATAACACTACGATCTTGAAGAGTGTTTATTGGATCTTCAATTTAGAACACCTATTCCTTCTTTTGTGCAGTGCTTCAACACTTCTTTTTGCCTCGACTGATCTCAGACACTGATGTCTTGACTCCTTGTTCTGGCATCTTCTGAATAGCAATACACTTAAGATTTTTGGCATACCCAGCTCGATTTCTCCTTTTGATATCCCATTCACTTATCATTAATGGACTGACCCAGTGCGTAATCACTTTAGCCTTGTTCTTCATTGGCTGACCAGTATCTTTTTGTACACTCCATCAGTTCCTTCTTTGTTTGGAAAACACTATGATCCTGATTGCTACCAAGATGATTGTCTTATGTTTACTTGACAGCAACTGCACTTGCTGACTTTCCTTAGTCAGTTACTTAAGTCTTCTTCTGATTAACTTGTGGAAGACTTCATCTTGAAAGGCTTCACAACTCAATCTAGATGTTGATTAGGTTGGTGCTTAGATCTTCTATTAGCTTGAATGCCATTCGTTGAGTGCTCTCTAGTTTCCTTCAAGTGGAATGTATCTTTGCAGCTCAGACCAGAGACTTAATACTTTGGATATTCTGGGAGTGCTCATTTGTTGAGAATCGTGTTTACCCTATGATTCTTCCTTGGCATTGTGAGCACCTTTGTTGAAGCCATAGTTCTGCACTTTAAGATTCATCTTGATTGTGCAGACACTATGATTCCAAGATCAGATGTCGACACTCTATGATTTCTGTCTTTATGCTTGTTGTCTTCATCTGATCTTGCTCGACTACGATCTCTACCTCTGATGTGATCAGTAGACTCTATGACTCCGAGTGTGGTCTATAATTCTTAACTTGGCTTTGGCAGATGCTCGGTCGGCTCGTAGACAGGCTATCTCTACGATTCTGAACATGACTTCCTCAACAGACTACGACTCCGAGGAAGTTCTCCTCGACACACTATGATCCTTCCTCGTCTCTCCTGGAAGTCTATGAACTCTGAGAACTACTATCCTGTAGACTACGATTTTGCTTTGATAGCTCCCAAGTTTTCTTTAACTCTCCTGACAGACTACGATTTCTGGTGTTGTGCTCGATGATCAGACAAGCCTATCTATTACATTATAAGATCAACCTAACAAGCTTGATCTTTCTATATTTATAGTCCTTATACATCATTTTTTTAAGGACTTTACAAAGCCATTTTGCTTATGTAGGATCAACCTAACATATTTGATTAATTCATTCTAAGTCCTTGTACATATGTTCTTATTATCTATCAAAGGACTTTAGAGCTTTTCTTAATGCAAGCATACTTGCATAATCATTTTATATATCATAATCAAATCATATATAAATAGGAATATCATTCACATGCTTATTCTTGATAATCTCCCCTTATTTGATTATGACAAAAATAATAAGTGCATATGCATGATATGAATGAATCTTATATACACTGAGAAATTTTATTTCTAAAGTAGATAATCATGAATGTAATTGATAATAATATGGAATTACATACACTATGACACTTTACATCCTGGATCCAGAACATACTTAACTAGATAGAGATGTAACTTTTTTGCTCCATATGTGTCTCCATGATGTCTGTTGATCAGGTACTGATCTTCTTGATCCTTTCGCTTCTGCTCCCCCTTGGATGGTGACTCCATTTTTTTTCCTTGCTCCCCCTCAGATTCTGTGTTCATGGGATCATCATCTTTTGGCTCCCCCACAGATGATGATTATGCTTCTACTGCTGCAATCTTCTTCTTTTGTGCTTTTGCCTTTCTCTGGGCCTTCTTGTCTTCTTTTCTTTTGTTCTCCTTTCTCTTCCTTGAGTGCCTTTTTCTATGCCTCTTTTTCTCCCCCTTTTTGTCATTAATTACTTGTGAAAGCTGCTCCATGTTTGACATAAATTGCTTCATTAGCTAAGATGAGTTACCAACCTCAATCTTAAGTTCTTGTTGGCTCAGCTCAATTTGCAGGGAGAGAGACTAATTCAGATTGTCAATCTTGTCAGAGAGGGATATGATTTGCTCTTCATTAGCCTTTTGTGCTCATAGAGTTTCTGTCTTCTAATCATTTATAGCCTTCAGATAGATTTGATCTCTCTCTTTGATTTTAAGAGATATATCAGACATAGTGGCTTGAAGTTTATCTAGAGTTGCACTGTCTCTTTCTTTTGTCAACATCTTTGACCCTTCAGTGATGATTGATATCTTCTCAGCCAATTCATCAAAATTCATTACTAAATCCTGCTCCATAGGAATTTGGTCATTTGATTGGGCAGCTTCTTGTTGAGCACTAGACTGGACTCCATGATTTCCATTCTTGAATAGATTTTTGAAAGCACTGAGTATCTGATAAATCGTTTAGTGCCAATCATTGGTGGAGGATGAAGGAATATCAGACAACTGTGCTTGGGCAGAGGGAAGCTTCTTAAACTGAACTTGATCATCTTCAATGGTAGAGTGAAGGGACTCTACGATCATCACCTTGGCCATGATCCTTCTGTAGTCAGAACTTACTCTACTATCATAGGGAATGTAGTGGTTGCCAGCATGTCGGTAGACTTTGTAATGAGACTGGTCCTTTATCATCTGAGTTGTAAACTTCTTTACTCTTGGGAAGTTTTGTGCCACCAGCTCTACGTTGGGAAAGTGAGAGAAGACTCATGTGAGGTAACTATTGTCTTCAGTGAGGGATGCCTTTACCCATGGCATATGAGAGTAAAACCATCTTATTGCATGATTCTTAGCTTCAAGCCCATAAATCACAGTTGAAGTGTCCAACTTCATGGCTCTACGATTGTTGAGCAAGTTTTCTAAGGTCATCAGTACCACATTTAGCCTTTCATTTCCATGATTAATGTATGACACCAACTTTTTAAAAAATAAAATTGAATTTCCTCTATTCATTATCTTGAAATAGTAAGGTGATAATTTGAAATAATACTTTGGTTATGGGTGAAATGTGCAATTTTTTCAAAATAAGTAAGTGGTTATAAAATATTAATTGTTGTCGGGAAATATTCGTTTGGACATGGAATATTCTTGCTGTCGGGGAATATTCGTATGATGGCGCTGCCATTTGTGGGCCCCATAACGGAAAATGGTCGGATGAAGAAAATGACAAGTTTGAGTTTTTACAAATAACGTCGTAGTTGTTACCGTTAACACTGTTGGAATAACCGGTGGTTATAATACACTAATAAGCGTGGTTGCACAGTAGCACACGGTATTGCACAGTATTTTTAAATTATTGATTCTTACGTAAGAAGACACTACTCAATAATTGTTATAGTAATTAATGTTCAATATTTTATTTTATTGATTCAATAATTGCTACGTTGATATTTTATATCATTGTTGTTTCAATAATTGTCACTACACAATATTTTCTTTTATCAGATCAATAATTCATATTATTTGAATAATATTATTAGATAGCATTATTGACAATGTCTAAGGAAGTTCTGTCTAGAAAAGGGGTTTGGTCACCTAATTACGCGCCAATAAGGAGAAATCCTTATCGAAAAGCCCCCTCTTTCCTAGGAACGATCTGGTTGTCATAATTGTGATTTTATAATATTATTTGTGAATAATTAAATATTGATTTATATGATAAGGAAATATTTATTTTATGTGGATATAAATGATGGATATATTTATTGTGGTTATATATGGAGGAATTAAGGTTGAGGTGTTTTATCAGTATTTTGTCGGAATGGAGGTATTAAAAATCATCCGTATGTGGATTCAGACATTTTCTGTTTGAAAAACTTAAATGTAAAAAGTTGTAGAGAATTTAATTTCCTATGGAATGGACATAAAATTCGTGTTTTTCTGATAAAAGGCCTATTTATTATGAATTATTGAAGTTTCAAATATAAATATTTTTATTAAAAATATGGATGAGCCCCACTTTTGTTTTTGGTTGAAAAATGAGCTGAGATTTTTCAAAAGTGGAGGGCTGGTCTTGGTCATGGGGTATGCGTGACATTTGTTATAAAATATTAACATTTTATTAATTTAGTCTTGTTTGGCGTTCTAGCATTTTCTTATAAATAGGGTGCTTAGTTAGAATTAAAAATCACACCAGAAATAAGTTTTCTCTCTCTATATATTATCGAGCGTATTTTGTGAGTATTTAGATACTTTGAAAGTTGCTATTCAGTGCAAGTTTTCTTCAGCATTACATCCGATATTTCAGTTAGAAGTACTGTTCTTTTGAGGTAAGGATGTTATTTTCTTCATAAATTATGCTATTTCGTTCAATATCATTGTGATGAAATGTTGGTATGAATTTTATTTTGAAATTTTTACCTTTTTATATCGACGTTACTATTCACGTATACGGCACTATTCACGTATACGACACTATTCAGGAATACGGTACTATTCACGAGTACTATTCATGAAGTATGATTTTTCTTGTGGAATTTCTACCTTTTCGTGCCAGGGTTACTATTCACGAATACGACACTATTCACGTATACAGCACTATTCACGACTACGGCACTATTCACAGAAAAAATGAAATTTTCTTTTCTTTGTCCAAGTTGTCTATTATGGTTACTATCTTTTATTGTATCCATGTTTTGATCTTCATTCTTGAATTTTGCTCCACAATTGATTATTATAAGGTATTTTTGAACTTGGATAAACTTAAGTACGAATCCCCAATCCTTGATCTTTTATCTCACTGGATTCATTTTCTTTAAGATATCTTTCATCATCCTCAGTCCTAAATGATGATCTTATTGAATATCTTTGGCCTGTAGTGCAAAAATGAATGATTAACTGATGAATATCTTTGGCCCGTAGTACAAAGATGAACAGGTGTTGAGATGAACATGACCAACTGGTGATATAAATGAATATCTTTGGCCTTTAGTGCAAAGATGAATATTTGATTCGAGATGTATATTGATTGATGTTACAGGGATAAAATATTGATGATGAACTTTTAAATCTTAGAAGTTAGTGGAATTCATTCTCTACTTGACTCTTCTAATGGATTGCTTTTTCCGCTGCAGTTGTTGATCTAAACTTGTTGTCTATTATATTCTATCAGATTTTTTCTTGTTGAAGACTAATGATAATTTGTTGTATATAATCTTAGTCATAATATTCTTTACTAGGCTAATTGAGCTCACCCTTTTCTTTTTTGTTCCACTTTTCTTCTCAGGAGGAGAGAATATAGCGGGAACTAGTCGGGGTATGGAATGATGGATCAAGATAGTTGTTTAGCAGTCCTCATTATTTTGTAAAATAGTGTATCAATAATTGTAAGGAGGACTTATTTAAGTTTGAATACTGTCTAGAAGATAATATTTTTATTTAAACTCATAGTATATGTATTGCCGTATTTTGCACGACAATTGTAATAATGAAGTTGTAGTTATTTTTGTACCATGTATTTGGCGACTCAGAATGGGTGATGTATACCTATTTTGGGGGCATCACAATTAATCCATCTGCCGGGAAGCACATCTAGTGGTTCTTCATCAACTTCCACTAAAATTCTTCTCTTGTTATGAACAAGGTGGGGAATGTGAAAATCTTCTAGTTCTTCTTCTGCAGAACTGGAGTTTCTTCCATCATCTCTCTGTTCTAAACTGGAGTTAGACCTTTGTAGATTTCCATCATTAGACTCATCAGTTTGTTCCTTCATTCTATCATCATTCTTTATTTCTTCACCTTCTGAGCTTGAATCATGCTGACTTCTTTCATCAGATTCATCAGTGAATCTTTCTTGCTGATTTTCATCACTAGTACATTCTTCAACATTTTCTTCCTTGGATTCAGACTCACCATCACTAACTTCAATGATTTCAGTAGAGTGTTCACCTTTCTTCTTTGAGACAGATTTGGCAAGCAGTTTGTTGCTCTTTCTTCTCCTTGGGGGTACAGCTATAGGAGAGTCAGAGTTTTCTCCTTCTTCAGAGTCTGAAGCCTCTAAATCACCTGACACACTTCCTTGAAGTTCAGCATTAGATGGGCAGGTCCTTCTTCTTCGGACTCAACATCTCTAGAACCATCATGTGAACTTGTTGGAGTATTTGCAGTAGGAGATGCAGTTGTGTCATCTTGCAGCCTTTCTTCATCATCAGAGTGGATGCTCTAAGAGTTATCCATAGGGCTTGTACATTTATCTTCATTTCCAGACTTGCTCTTTGGGGACTCAATCTTGAGACTTTCAGTTCCCTTCTCATCTTCTGACTCTACGCTCCCATCCTTGGAAGATAGACTTTCTTGGGGAACTAGGGCTAACTTCTCTATCACCTTTACTTTCTTTTTGGATGGCCCTTGGAGTAATCTGTTACTTCTTCTCTTTGGGGTTTCTGCATTTGAGACCTTTTTTTCTCTTGCTTCCTTATTGTCAGTGGAGAGACTTCTTGGTGGAGCCTCTATTTTCTTCACACCCTTGGACTTCTTCTTTGCTGGTGTGGCTGCTACTAGTATAGAGTCATCAGATTAATAGCTTTCCACCTCTTGTGCCTTCCTCTTCTTTGCAGAGACCTTGTTACTGCTCCTAGTTATTATTAGCCTCCTGTTTTCCTTGGGATTTTTCTTCCAGATTACAAACAGCTTTGGAGACATGACTTTATGGACCTTTAGTGGTTCTCCCTCATCATCCTTGATTTTGCTTCCCAATTTCTTCTTCAGCACAATGCTCAAGAGTCTTCCATGAAAAACCTTTAAAAGGGGTTTATCTGTAGACTTCTTCATTTCAGCCTGTTCCAACCATTTGGAAATTTGATCGAATAAGATAACTCCAAAGTTTAATTGCTTCTTCAGAACTATTGCAGACATAATATTTAGTTGTTGATCAATCATAGTGTTGTGCAGTATCCTTGCATAGTATACATTTGCCCACTATCTCAGCAAGGAACTCGAATTCTTTAGGAAACTCCTTTTTCTTTATGTCTTTCAGACTAGGGTTTCTTTTGTATACCATAATCTTCTTTGCTTGTTTAGTGTCGATCTCATCAAGGCTTTTCAGTCCTAGGTCAGGAAGGCCTAAGCATTGATTGATGTCAGATGATTTCAGCTTTAGAATCTAACCTTTGACCTTGGTAGAAAGGGTTCCAGAATTTATGGATGCATTTGAATAAAACTCCTTAACCAGTTTAGCATATATTTGAGTGTTTTCCTCAAGACATTCTGAGAATCCAGCCTTCTTCACAAGTTTAAGAATATCTTTGAACTTCTTTTTGGATTTCTCAAACGTCTTGGTTCTGAGCTGAATGCCAGTATTACTCGCCAATCTACCATTTGGAGAGTTCAAAGAATATGCGTATTTGATTTAGAGAGTCTTATGAGAGATAGTTGAATGTGATTTGGGCAAGGCTCTGGAGGGTTAATAGATTTAGGTTGTGAAAATGATTTTAGGGTTTGAAAAAGAGATAGAGAGAGGTTCAATAGATCTTGGTAACTATTTTGAGATTTGAATTTGTCTTTATGACAGTACCTTCTGACTCTGCATAAGCTATGATGTGTCAACCATTCATTGGTTGCACAATGCTCAGTAAGAAACTGTAACTCCCCATAAACTTTTCAGTTTGATGTTCCTTTTAAGAAAATAGGCGTCACTGACGTGGATTGACCGCTGAACTTTTTGGTTCGTAGAGTAGCTTGGTGAGGTAGCTATGGACTCTACGTTTTTCTTTGTTGACTCAACGATCTTCTTCTGAGAGATGCTGTAGTGGATGGTTTGACACTAATCCTTATCTTAAAATTGCATAGCTTAACCACTTATGTACTTTATGATGGTTTGGGCATTCTATTTCTGAGATGAGTCTGCAGGACATCTTTCCAACCAGTATTTGAACTTGTCTCCTCATGATTTGAATAGTTGAGCATTTGTTTAGTTCTTCAGAGCTCCTTATGAGCTAGTGTATCCTCTAGGAAGTCTGCGATCGTCGAGTCTACTTCGTTGATCGTTGAGGTTGCACTACGATCATTGAGTTCTCTTTAAACTCTACTCTACGATCGTTGAATGTCTTGGTCCTTGAGATGAACTTTAATAAGCATTCCTTCTAGGTTAAGGTAGCTCACGAAGGGCCAACCTCTTAGAGTGAACTAAGTGAAAGTAATATGCACACAAGCCAATCATGTTTGATGATAAAACATATACTTTGTAACAATCTTATTCATTTATTAATAAAAAGTATTAATTTATTAAAGGCATTTAAATTATCTACATGATGTTGTTTTATAATATGTGATAAACCCATAGTTTTAAGCAATGCTTTTAGAATAATGATGATGATCATTCTAATGAGATCTAAATTCTTAGAAAGCTTAAAACTAAAATAGTTCCCAATTGTTGGATTACTAAATTGGGGATTAGTAAATCCGGATAGATTGGTACATACGTTGCTTGCTCATTGGATGAGGATGATTGATCTCATGATCATTTGTGTGGAGACACTAAAGCAAGTATGTAGGTGCTTATTAGAGAATAAGTTCACTTTGACGTGGCTCGCTAAGGAATATCTAATGGAGTTTTACTTTCACGTCGATAGGAATTCTGTAGTGATAGTAAAGACAAGTAATCCTTGGACTTGAGATCATCATAGTATCTTGTGTATGATGAGTTATACTTTGACTTATTCCTTAAGACCCTTAGGGTATATCAAAGGGTATGCTTGGGTATAATAAGTTGTACATGGAGATAATGTATGATCAATAAATAATCTACCACTTCTAATAAAAGAAGAGAAATGTCCTATGTGATTCAATAAATGACAACTCAGTAGTCCTTGGCCAAGACAAAATGAAATTAGAAAGGAGTTTCTAATTTGCATTATTTGGAGTTGTGCATTTAAGGATCGAAATACATATAATTAAATAAAATAAGACTTGACAGTAATTCCATGTCTTATATTTAATTGGGACATTGTATGGTGGAAGGATTGAATTTTCTGATAACTATTTACTCAAAGGTTCTTTTATGATTAATGTTGAAATCTATATTATCCGGAAAGTCGTTGATCGCTAGGGGAGGCTTATCCCTATTGTAGAATAAATATTATTTATTTAAATAAATTAATTATTTAATTTATTTATTAAAATAAGATTAGAATTGTTCTAATTGATTTATTCACAACTGTTTAATATGGAGAACCTAAAGGGTCACACCATAAAAGGAAGAATAATTATTTAAGAAGTTAATGACATAATCGTAATAATATGTTATGTATATTTAATTTAATCTATGGTGATATAATAAATTAAATAGCTTAATATTTATTATTTAATATTTTAGAAATATTAAATATAAATTAATAAGAGGAGTCTTATTAATATTATTACAATTATTATTATTATTTTAATTTCTAAAAGAGTTTAGAAATTAATTTAATATAAGTACTCTCATTTATTCCTAATAGGATTAGGAGGGAAAATTAGTTAAAGGAGTTTAATTAATTATCCCTAATAAGATTAGGGAGCCCATTTAATTAAAAGAGTTTAATTAAATAATACTTTATTTTATTAAATAAGGTTACCTGATATCTTTATAAGGAGAGTCTTATATCAGATATCTATACTACGACATAATTCCAATTTGTTGGAGAGTAAGTTCTTTTCTATAGAGATAGAAAACTAGGGTTTGAGCCAACCACCCATCTTCTTGAATTCTTTTTCTTTCTTGGTGGATCACCTCTAGAGGCCAAATACTTGGGTGGCTAACATTGATCAAAGGAAGGAACCAAACCCGGTGGATTCAAGTTAAACGCGAAAGGATTGGAGGTGAACATGTACCTGAGGAAGCTCGATCTTCAAGGGTATGATTCTTATTCGTTATCCTTTTCGTTTAATTAATAATTGAGCATAAAGGGTGATCCGGGTATATGTTTTGTAAATTTTTAAACTTTGATTTTACACGTTTCCGCACTTTTTATGCAATTTGATTGCGTTAATGAATATTACAAACCCAACAGTGGCATCAGAGCCAAACCTTTATGCAAATTATTAATTGTTCAGATTTAATTTGTATATTGATATGTGTTTAGAACAATTTAATTGGGCATAATTTTATTGTATAAAATTTAATAAAAAAAAATAAAAAAATACCGCGGATTGATTTTTTTTTTTCGCTGTGATTCACGGAAAAAAAGGAACGGATTACATATATATATTATTGTCCAACGTGGCCAGGTGACTTAGTTAATTCTAAAGGAACATGCACGTGAATCCATAAAAATTAATGATTAACATGATATAAACATTAATGATTACAATAATCATTAGCTTGTAATGATTATAGTAATCATTAGCATGTAATGATTAAAGTAATCATGAGCATGTTATATAAAAAGAAAAAAGAAAAAAAAAAGTAAAAGACACGCATTTTATTATATATATATATATATATATATATATATATATATATATATATATATATATATATATATATTATCGTAATATATATTATATATATAATATATATATTTTAATAATTTTATTATTAAAATAAAAAGTTATTTTAATTTTAAAATAAAAGTTTATTTTAATCTTAAAATAAAAAGATTTATTTTAATTTTAAAATTGGATTTCATGCTAACTAATTAGAGTTGGAATTGGATTTCAAGATAACTAATTAGAGTTAAAATTGAATTCTATTTTTCTTAAATAAAGGAGTTTATTTTGATATGAAATTAGATTTTATTATTAAAAAAAAAAAAGGTTTATTTGTGAATAGGAAAAAGAATCAGTCTTTCCTTAAATAAAGGAGTTTATTTAGATATAAAATAAGATTTTATATTATTCAAAATAAAGGAGTTTATTTGTGAATAGGGAAGTAAATCCATCTTTCCTTAAATAAAGGAGTTTATTTAGATATGAAATAAGATTTCATATTATTCAAAATAAAAGAGTTTATTTGTGAATAGGAAAGAGAATCCATGTTTGCTTAAATAAAGGAGTTTATTTAAATATGAAATAAGATTTCATATTATTCAAAATAAAGGAGTTTATTTGTGAATAGAAAAGAATTTTCGTGTTTCCTTTAATAATTTTTTTTTTATATGGAATTGGATTCCATAATTAATTAAAATAAAGGAGTTTAATTTGATTAAAATAAAATAGTTTATTTTATTCAAAATTGGATAAATTAAAATAAAATAGTTTTATTTTGATTTAAATTTGGATTAAAATAAAGGAGTTTATTTTGATTCAAAAATAGATTTTATACTAACTAAATTTGCCCATTAAATGATATCAATATATATATTAAATGTTTATTATTCATAAGATGAATGTTATTTATTGATGCATATGATGATGTGTATGATAATAAATGGGATTGATTATGGACTATTGACCAATGTGATTGGATTTTATTTTAGTTGGATGCATGAATGTATGAGTTTTATTAAATGGGTTCTGCGTACTCGCCTTCTCTAATTTTTCTTAATGTAAATTCTATCTCTCTCCTATGTACTTCCCCTTGACTGCTGATCAAGGTTTCTATTTATTTTAAATAGTTTTGTAATAGGAATAGTTAGAATTAATTTTGAAGAATTGGAGATCAAGGAACAAGGAGCGCTTGAAGACCCGTTTGTAATGGAGCAGGGTTTAAATGTAATAGTTATATTTAAATATTATTTCTTGCACCCCTAGGGTTTGACCTTTTGGTTCACTTGGTGGCTCTAGTGAACCAAACTAGAATAAAAGTCCATTATCAATCCAGGTAGAATATAGTATTCTATATGTGCATGCTTATACTATATATTATATATTATGCAAACATGCTTCAGATGTTCATTAATATACGACGTATTTTATATATATATATGTGCAATGCTTAAACAAGATGAGACATTTTAATAACAAACCCCTCAAATTTTTATATTAAGTCCTAAGCGTTCAAAGATATTTGGAATATCGAACGTCGCCTTCTAGCATGATAAAATTAATAGAGTATTAAATATTTAATATGAGTTTGTTGTGTCACCACAAGGCAAGTATTAAGTATTTAAGATGTTAATTTGTCACATTTGATGCTTATAAAGAAAATTTAACAATATTGTTTTGTTGTGTCACCACAAGGATGATATTTTTTTTTTGAATATATGGAGTGCTAGGTCGGATTTAACTTGGATAATTTTGATTCGGATGTGCCACCACTTGATCAAAATAATCTAAGAGGCAAAATACAAGGAGTTGCATAGTTGATGTAATTAACAAAAGTTGTCTACCTATTTATTTATATATAGTTTGTTGTGTCACCACAAGGCTATATACATTTGAAATGGGATCCTTATTCTCACTAGCAAATCTTTAATTAGATTTTCCCGAACTATATAAGTGAGGGTAATATAGTTTGAAGAAAATAGTGGGAGATACCAATTTAAAACAAGACCTAAATTATTTTGGTAATTAATAAAAGAATGTATGTTAAAATATTGTTAAATACAAATTCATTTACATAATTTTACAATGTCTAAAATTACTATCACTGCGAAAGCATATTAGATGCTAAATTAACTTGGTAATCAATTAAACCGATTGGTTAAGGAATTTGAGAATAGTTCTCATAGTTGAAAAGCTATCTTATGTCCTTAATACGCCTATCCTCGCAATGGTTGCGCATAATGCCTACGAGGAAGAGATTGCTACTTTTAGAAAGTGGCAAGATGATGCATGATTAGCTCAATGCATCATGCTCGCATCTACGAGTGCTTGAGCTTCAGCGTCACAAGATGAAACTATGGATGCTCCTACTATATTCCCGCACATTAAGTAGTTGATGGTGAGGAAAGTAGGACCGATAGATATCGAGATATCTAAGGAGCTCTTCCGATCTAGAATGGCCAATGGCACTATAGTATGCATAAAAAGTTCTTAACATAATCAATTTGATTGATCAATTAGGACAACTAGTTTTGTCATGGATGGAGAGTTGAGCCAAGATTTGATCTTGCACTCACTCTCGGACTCCTTTCACAATTGTTGTGAATTTTTCATATGAACAAGCTAGATATCAGCCTTGCTGATTTGCTTAACATATTGAAAAATGTTGAGAGTCACTTTCCAACCAAGAAAGATCAAGTCTTACTGGTAGGGGCCAAAGGATCTTCTGAAAAGAAGAACGATTCAAAGAAGGTAAATATAAAGGCATAAACAAAGGATAATAAGAACAAAACTGATACGGAAAGCAAAGGAGCTTGCTTCCACTGCAATAAGCCTGGACACTGGAAAGAAACTGCGAGAAGCATCTTGCAGAGGCTAACCAAAGAAGCTTAATGAAGTTTCGGTTACAAATACAAATTTGTTCATGATTTAAAATAATTTTTTCTTTAAGTCAAGGTTCTACTTGGGTATTGGATACCGACTTTGGTTATCATAAATATAGATTTATGAATGGACCAAGAAGAAGTAGAAAGCTAAACAAAGATAAATAATCTTATGTGTGGGAAATGAAGCAAAGGTTGCTACATTAGCCATAGACACTTATAGTTTAGCAATGCCTACGGGCAAATATATTAAGTCAATAAGTTGTTATTGTATTCCAATTCTTGTTAGAAACATTATTTCCATTTTATTGTTGGACAATAAAATTTTTGGTATTATAATTAAGAACAATTGTTGTTCTATTTATAATAATAATGTTTCAGTATAGAATGAAAAGATTACTTAATGGATTTTGTATACTTGACTTACGTGAAAAATTATTTTGTAAATTGAACAAACTAGTATAAGAAAAGGAGATGATCATTCAAAGAGTTGAATGTATGTATTTGTTGAAATACAAGTGTGAATTATTTGAAAGGTTCAAAGAATTCAAAAGTGAATCAAATTGGAAAAGTATTAGGATTCTTTGATCGGATCAAGGAAGGAATACTTGTGCAATAAGTTTCTAGATCATCTCAAATGGTTTTCTCATAATGGACGCCTCTCGATACATAATAATTGATTGATGTATCTGAATGAAAAATCGTACCTTGTTGGAAATGGTGCGGTCCATAATGATTTTACCGACATTCCAAAGATCCTTCCGGGATAATGTCCTAGAAATGACCGTGATATCTCACGAAAATGGTAACCTCAAAATCCGGCCCAAAGACTCCATAAAAGTTATGGACAGGGAGGATTCCTAATCTTAAGTATGTTAAGATAAGGGGTTTTCCAACTTATGTGAAACGGTTTCAAAGGATAAGCTTGGGACAAGATTTGACATGTACAGATTTGTGGGACATCCTAAAGTAAGTTTAGGGTATATGTTCTATAATTCTACTTAGCAAAAGGTGTTTGTTACGAAACACGCTGCCTTCTAAGATAAAGGTGTTTATCATTAAAGGGCTAGTAGGAGGATTATAGATCTTGAAGAGTTCATGATCCACAAAACACTATAAGTCAAATAAGAGGAACCTGTAGATAGACCTATTATACCACAACTGAATCGTAAATCTGGAATAGTACCAAAGATTCCTAGGAGGTATGGATTCATCATGGATGATGATGATGAGGTACACATCATAGAAGATGATGATCCAGAGTTACATTCGATGAGGTAAAACTTCTAGTGTGTACAAAAGGGTCAGTGGGAGCGTCGTGAAATTTCTAGTATGTTGATATACTACGGATGAGGAATAACTTATCAATGCTACAATCAGAAAAGATAAAGTTGTCTAAACATTCCTCCATGAATGGTTTGGGAAGAGTATCTTAATTGGGGATAAAATCTATATAGATAGATACAAGAGGATGCTCGACTTAACCCAAGGAACGTATATTCATTTGATGCTAAAGTCGTTTAGCATGGCAAACTCCAAGAGATGTCTCATGCCGATGAGCTATGGAGTGTATCTCTCTTAATAGTCCCCACAGACTCCTGAAAAGAGAGGTCGCATGAGTGACAATCATGTATGCAATGAAATGTACGAGACCTGATGTTGATCAGTCATATTATGGAGAAGTTCACTATGAGTCTGTGAAAAACATCTTAAAGTGCTTGACAGGCACTAAGGATGTGATCATATTCATGGTGGGTCTTAATTAAAACTAGAGGGCTTAACAGACTCAAGTTTTTCGGATGAGACCAAGATTTACGTAAAAATCCACTTTAAGGTAAAGCGTTATCTTGAATAAATTGGTGCGTTGAATTGGAAAGGTTCCAAAGCAAAGAAAGAGTTGTTGGTTTAGTGATAAAGACAAATTATATAGCTATAAATGAAGCTGCAAGTTGATTGTTTGGATTAAAAGTTTATTACAGAACTAGGAATAGTTCCTAAGTCTCATCTTGGATCTAAACATGTGTTGTGGCACTTTCACTTGATTATAGAAATCATTGAAAGATGGGAAACCACTATAGAGATAGTGGACCCTCAAGAACAACATTACATATCCATTAACTAAAGCTTATCCAACAACAGGATAATCGTCACTTAGAGAAGAAGAGTATAAGATACAATGGCGATTGGCTTTAGTGCAAGTTGGAGATTGAAAGTAATATGCACACAAGCCAATCATGTTTGATGATAAAACATATACTTTGTAACAATCTTATTCATTTATTAATAAAAAGTATTAATTTATTAAAGGCTTTTAAATTATCTACATGATGCTGTTTTATAATATGTGATAAACCCATAGTTTTAAGCAATGCTTTTAGAATAATGATGATGATCATTCTAATGAGATCTAAATTCTTAGAAAGCTTAAAACTAAAATAGTTCCCAATTGTTGGATTACTAAATTGGGGATTAGTAAATCCGGATAGATTGGTACATACGTTGCTTGCTCATTGGATGAGGATGATTGATCTCATGATCATTTGTGTGGAGACACTAAAGCAAGTATGTAGGTGCTTATTAGAGAATAAGTTCACTGAACGTGGCTCGCTAAGGAATATCTAATGGAGTTTTACTTGCCTGTCAATAGGAATTCCTGTGGTGATAATAATACAAGTAATCCTTGGACTTGAGATCATCATAGTATCTTGTGTATGATGAGTTATACTTTGACTTATTCCTTAAGACCCTTAGGGTATATCAAAGGGTATGCTTGGGTATAATAAGTTGTACATGGAGATAATGTATGATCAATAAAGAATCTACCACTTCTAATAAAAGAAGAGAAATGTCCTATGTGATTCGATAAATGACAACCCAAGTAGTCCTTGGCAATGTAATGAAATTAGAAAGGAGTTTCTAATTTGCATTATTTAGAGTTATGCATTTAAGGATCGAAATACATATAATTAAATAAAATAAGACTTGGACAAGTAATTCCATGTCTTATATTTAATTGGGACATTGTATGGTGGAAGGATTGAATTATACGGTAACTATTTACTCAAAGGTTCTTTTATGATTAATGTTGAAATCTATATTATCCGGAAAGTCGTTGATCGCTGGGGAGGCTTATCCTATTGTAGAATAAATATTATTTATTTAAATAAATTAATTGTTTAATTTATTTATTTAAATAAGATTAGAATTGTTCTAATTGATTTATTCACAACCTAGGTTTAATATGGAGAACCTAAAGGGTCACAAACATAAAAGGAAGAATAATTATTTAAGAAGTTAATGGTATAATCGTAATAATATGTTATGTATATTTAATTTAATCTATGGTGATAGAATAAATTAAATAGCTTAATATTTATTATTTAATATTTTAGAAATATTAAATATAAATTAATAAGAGGAGTCTTATTAATATTATTACAATTATTATTATTATTTTAATTTCTAAAAGAGTTTAGAAATTAATTTAATATAAGTACTCTCATTTATTCCTAATAGGATTAGGAGGGAAAATTAGTTAAAGGAGTTTAATTAATTATCCCTAATAAGATTAGGAGCCCATTTAATTAAAAGAGTTTAATTAAATAATACTTTATTTTATTAAATATAGGTTACTCGATATCTTTATAAGGAGAGTCTTTATATCGATATCTATACTACGACATAATTCCAATTTGTTGGAGAGTACGTTCTTTTCTATAGAGATAGAAAACTAGGGTTTGAGCCAACCACCCATCTTCTTGAATTCTTTTTCTTTCTTGGTGGATCACCTCTAGAGGCCAAACACTTGGGTGGCTAACGTTGATCAAAGGAAGGAACCAAACCCGGTTGATTCAAGTTGAACGCGAAAGGATTGGAGGTGAACTTGTACCTGAGGAAGCTCGATCTTCAAGGGTATGATTCTTATTCGTTATCCTTTTCGTTTAATTAATAATTGAGCATAAAGGGTGATCCGGGTATATGGTTTATAAATTTTTAAACTCTGATTTTACACGTTTCCGCACTTTTTATGAAATTTGATTGCGTTAATGAATATTACAAACCCAACACTAAGAGTCAGGTTTGTCCTTGAGGCGCTTTCCAAATGAAAAACTTTAGAAGTGGTTAGCACTGACATCTCATTTGTCCTTTTCTGCTAGGGAGTTCATCAACCAACTCTAGACATTTGCATTGGCTATAATCGTGGTGACCTCCGGCTCTTATACTGTGATCATGTGTTTGATTATAGGCGCTTCACGATTTTGAGTTTGGTGGCTAACATGGTTATCAGTAGTACATTTTGAGACGTTCCTACTGACTATGGATCTTCATTTAGTTCATCAGCCACAAAGTTTTGGGACTCTATAACTGGTATATTGCTTCGTAGTGTATTTCTGATGCTTTCAATGCTCCTGTTCTTTAGCAAATCACTACTCCCCTATAGTTGATACCGTCTTTTCAGTGAGGTGTTTCTTCTTCTTCATGTGCATTAGAAGGCATCATTTCATATCTTCTTCTGACTAGAATCATCACTATCAATTAAATCTCCTTATATTATAAACATGGATATCTTCAGCACTGATCACTCTACGATCATTTGATAGCACTACGAACGTAGTGTTCCTTGTCAGTTTGTACTTGTGGAGTTCTGCTTCCATAACGAGTTCCTCATGATTAATGCTCGATGATCCTCTGATGTGAACTTCCTTGAGGATTCTTCTCATATGATATGCTTTTCATGGTTGAGCATATAAGACCCTTTTCACCTTAGGTTGAATGGTCTGCTTCTATATACAGACCAGCAGCCATGTGAGCTTCATTTATGTTAGCTCAGCAAATCTTCAAGGACATGGTTTGACAAATATGGATTTTATCAGAATCATTTCTGAACTATCTTAAGCCTTCTGCTGGTTGAATCTTCTTGACTGAAGTCTTCTGCTTCAACATTCCTTTGTCTGGTCAGATAGACCAAGTACCTGTAGGTTAGATACATTTCTATTTTTGGTACTCATAGTTAAATGGGTCCTGTCAGGTTAGTTTTCAAAATCCCTGTTCCTCATATATTTGAATTTTCATCACATTGATCACCAATAAATATATCCAATTTAGATATTACGTTTTAAGATGCACGATGATGAGTGTGTGTAAGAGTAGCCATTTTAATAAAACACTCTTTTTCTTTTATGGTTTTATTATCTGCTTGGTTATGTTCACAGAGTTTAACTGTTCACAGAGTGAGAATCAACTCAATCACTTATTTGTATCTGGTTGATTCATGGAGGTGATCAGTTTCTATGAATCTTCAATATACTCTTGTAGAACTAATCATACTCTACGTGTTATCAAAAACTTAGAACATAGGTTTGTACATACATACTAACCCATTAACAAAGATTACTCCACTTAAGATTAGTTAAACCTTGATATGCTTATGACTTATTTCAGGCTTCTTTCAAGATGTTATCTTCAACCTTAAACTTGAATGGAGAGAAATTTTGTTAGCATTTGAGTTTCCAACCTCAGTGTACTTTCTCTCTTCCACTTTTTAGGTAGAGTATAGTCTCTTGATAGAATACTTTTATAGTGCATAAGGTGGTGAATCATGATGTACATATTTATATTAATGAGGAACCGTACGTTTCTACTGTCAGTTACTTAACTGTCATTTATCTTAGGTATACTGGGTTAGGCATTGATGTGCATAGTTTTTCATTCACTCCTGACAGCTGGTTGCTCTAGTTGACCTTCAATCAATCATTCATAGCCTTGAAGATGTAAGCTAAGAGAATCTTGGAATCCTTAGTTCTTTGACAACTTTGAACCTCAGGGTTCACATCCAGCTGTTGGTTGGCCAAATACATATTTGAGAAATTCTTCTTTCTTCTTTGGATAAGTACATTTTAGCATGTATGGCCATCTCATCTTTTAGGTTGATAGATGCTTGACTCTTTGCTGTTGATGCCTCTTGAGCTTCCTTCCCTAGTCTTCATACTACAAGATTGACTGTGGCCAATGATTGGTCTTGTTGTAATGGCATTTAAGAACATGGACCAATCTGAGAAGTTTCAGGTGTATATACATATTTACTTATACACAATATTTCCAACGTGTGAGCTCATCTGCATTTACAAGTGACTTACTACTAAACTAAGTTTAGAACAATGATTGTGCCTAGGATAACACTCAAAGCGATTAGCTTTTGAATATAGCATGAGAACCTTCTTTGATACCAATTGTTAATTCCCAATAGGCACATAATAGATCTAGAAGGGGAGGGGGTTGAATAGATCCTTTTTAATTCCAAATACTTTTCTCATTTATTTTGTGTTGCTAATGAATTAGCATATGATAAACATAAGAATCTTTTCAAGGACATCAGAATAAGTAAAAGATCCCATTCATTGATATATTCATAAACATACATACATTGTTCTTAGAGTTAGTTAAGTAGTAAGCAGTTAATACATACATAGCAGTTATAGCAGTTAGGTACATAATGTAAATGACATAAGGGATTTTAAGTTGTTCAGAGACTCAAGCTCCTAATCCACTCTTCTGCTTTCAACTAGCAAGATTTCCACTAAGGAAGGGCAGCACCCTGAATCACAAAGATTACTTCAAGGCCAGCAGCCTTGGAACTTCAGATCACTAAGAACTCTTCAAGGCCAGCAACCTTGGAACTCCTCTAGCTCCTTAGGAACTCTTCAAGCCCAGCAGGCTTTGAACTTCATTTAGTCCCTCCGGACAAGGACCCCTTAGGCCTTGACTTCTTCTTCTTATTGTTGTTGTTGTTGGTGATGGTGGTGGTGGTGCCTTCTACTAAGATGTCTTTAATCTTGAACAACTTTTGTACTTAGTAGCTTGGTGTAGTGTTCTTGGCATTCTATTTTGAGTCTGGACTACATCTTCTTTGGTGCAACTGATCATCATTCTTTTTTGCTCATCTTCATCTGTTTCCAGCTATGCACCATCACCATTTGGATCTACTAAGTGTTTGAGCTTTTGTAGACTTCGTCTGGCACTTAGCATTTCTTGAACCCTTCTTGGCTGGTTGGCAGACATGGTTTTGCACTTGTTCTGGTTCGGCTTTAGGTTCATGGTGACTCGTAGATTGGCTCTCTAGATCTTCTTTGTGCTCTGCCAATTTTCTGAATGCTATCTTCTTTTCCTTCTCGCTTCTTAGCTTAGATGCCATCTTTAGTGGTATTATCATCTTTGTTGAGTGAAGCTTTAGTCTGTTTGAGTCCTTCTTCAAAGTTGCTTCACCTCCACCTTCGTAGTCTTATTGTCACTAAGACTTGTTCTGTTAAGCTCAGGTGGACCTCGTAGAGTCAACAATATAGCATTCTAACAACTAAACGATTCTACAACTCGGCAACATCAGCAACTCTAGATCTGTGAAGCTCTTGTTGATTTATACTTCTTCTCAACCTTCTCGTTGGAATATAGACGTTGGGAGCTATTTTAATTTCTTCGTAGATCTCGAGTTATTTGAGGTAGACTGCAGATGTGACATGACATCCCCTTTATGACTTTTCTCGACATAGCAGCTTCATCGCTTCACCTACCCCGCCGTAGATGTCACTTTGATGTCTCAAGGCGGGGTTGTCGAATTTTATTTCCTCCTTCTGATTTCTCGATCAGAGGTTGTCCTTTTGCATTGATGCTCTCAATAAGCTCTGTTCAAATATCAATCTTCATATTAAACTGTTGTCAATGCTTCAATCTTCAGATGACCGAACTATACGATTCTGATGCATATCTTTTTGTACCTAATCGTAATGTCTTGTCTAATGTTTCTCATTGACAGGTAGAGACAACACTATGATCTTGAAGAGTATTTATTGGATCTTCAATGTAGAACACCTCTTCCTTTTTTTTGTGTAGTGCTTCAAAACTTCTATTTTCCTCGACTGATCTCAGACACTGATGGCTTGACTCCTTGTTCTAGTCTCTTCTGAATAGCAAGACACTTCATATTTGTGGCATGCCCAGCTCATTTCTCCTTGTGATCTCCCGTTCACTTATCATTAATGGACTGACCCAGTGCTTAATCAATTTAGCCTTGTTCTTCATAGGATGACCAGTATCTTTGTGTACACTCCATCAGTTCCTTCTTTGTTTGGCAAACACTACGATCCTGGTTGCTACCAAGATCATTGTCTTATGTTTACTTGACTGCAACTGCACTTGCTGACTTTCCTTAGTCAGTCACTTAAGTCTTCTTCTGATCAACTTGTGGAAGACTTCATCTTGAATGGCTTCACAACTCAATTTGGATTTTGATTGGGTTGGTGCTTAGATCTTCTGTTAGCTTGCATGCCATTCATTGAGTGCTCTCTAGTTTCCTTCAGGTGGAATGTATCTTTGAAGCTCAGACCAGAGGCTTCATACTTTGGATATTCTGGGAGTGCTCATTTGTTGAGAATCGTGCTTACCCTACGATTTGGCCTTGGCATTGTGAGCACCTTTGTTGAAGCCTTAGTTTTACACTTTACGATTCAACTTGATTGTGCAGACACTACGACTCCAAGATCAGATGCCGACACTCTACGATTTCTATGTTTATACTTGTTGTCTTCATCTGATCTTTCTCGACTACGATCTCTGCCTCTGATGTGATCAGTAGACTCTACGACTCCGAGTGTGGTCTATGATTCTTAACTTGGCTTTGGAAGATGCTCGGTCGGCTCTTAGACAGGCTGTCTCTATAATTTTGAACATGACTTTCTCGGCGAGACTACTACTCGAGGAAGTTCTCTTTCTATTAATAATACGATCCTTCCCTAAATCCATCTCGAAGTCTATTTAACTCCAAGATCTACTATCCAGCAGACTACGATTCTGCTTTGATAGCTCCCAAGTTTTCCTTGACTCTCCTGACAGACAAGCCTATCTATTACATTATAAGATCAGATGAGCCTATCTAAGATCGACGATCAGACAAGCCTATCAATTATATTATAATATCAACCCAACAAGCTTGATCTTTCTATATTTATAGTCTTTGTACATCATTTCTTTTCAAGGACTTTACAAAGCTATTTTGCTTATGTAGGATCAACCTAACATATTTGATCAATTCATTCTATGTCCTTGTACATATGCTCCTATTATCTATCAAAGGACTTTACAGCTTTTCTTAATGCAAGCATACTTGCATAATCATTCATATATATCATAATCTAATCATATATAAATAGGAATATCATTCACATGCTTATTCCTGACAGAGACCATAACATGGATTCAATTTCAAGAATAAAGGTCACAACAGATAACTTGGGATTTTTGTGTGTGTGTGAATAGTACTCGTGAATAGTACCATATGAATAGTACCGTATATATGAACAATACTGTATGAATAGTGCCCATGAATAGTACCCAAGCATTAAAAGTTTTAAATTTAATAAGAGAGTTCAGACCAATATTTAAGTGAAATGATATTAGATGAAGCGCAATTTCTAATCATTTCAGGAATTATAAAAGCAATACTTACCATAGTAAGTTTAAATTTAGGAATACAAGATGAAATAATATCGCTTACGTAATATGGAGTATGAAAAAAATGATATCCCTTATGAATATGAAAGGAAATAATATCAGTTATGAGTATTGAAAGAAAATAACCTCCTTTACTAAAAAATAATATCATTTAACCTAGTAGAAACTGGATATTACTGGAATATCAAATATTATTCTGAGAAAATCTTGCACAAAAAGCTACACTCAAAGTATCCTTATACTCATTAGAAATTCACTCAATATTATAGAGAGTGAATTTTTTGATTCTGGTGCGAGTTTTATTGTTTAACTAAGCAGCCTATTCATAGGAAAGTGGTAGCACACCACTTCTGACAATTTTACCTACGAATGATTATTTGTAGCACACCTAATTTGAAACCAAACTTTCCAAGCCAACTTGTTTTCTTCCAACATTTATCACATGCTTTTAAAAATTATAATTAAAAAGGAATCCAAATTCAATTTGCTCTCTTCCTCCTTATTTTATTCTTATACCATAAATTTATTATAATAATAATACCATTTAAATTATAAAAAATTTATACTATTATATTATCACATTATACTATTATAATGTAATATTATAATATTATATAAATATATTATCGGAGAAGATAATTATGGTTTCAAAAAAAAATAACAACTTTCGACAAATGTCTCATTCTAAAATTCCTCCATTTATATCAAAATTTAAAGAAATAATTACTTACCAAATTCATCAATTATTTAAAATTCTTCAATAATTATTTCTAATTAATATTATAGATTCACAAAGATCGATAACCGATCGCTCCTTGTGAGAGGGGGAGGCTTTAGATAAGGATTTCTCTCATCAAGGCCGCAATTATATATGACCTAACTCCTTTCCTCGACACAACTTTCTTGACATTATAAATAATGTTATCTAATAATATCATTTCAATAATATGAGTTACTGTGTCGTGACAATTATTGAATCAATAATGTAAAATACTATTCAATTATCACTGTAGCAATTATTACATCAATAATATGAAAGACAATGCAATTTTACTGTATCAATTATTGACTTTGTGACGCCCCCAAAATAGGTATACACCACCCATTTTGAGTTGCCAAATACATAGTATATAAAAAAATATAACTTCATTAATACAATTGTCGTGCAAAATACGACAACACATATATTGTTAGTTTAAATACAAATATTGTCTAATAGAAAGTATTCAAACTCAAAAGGAGTCCTCATTATAATTATTGATACACTATTTTATAAAAATAGTGAGGACTGCTAAAACAACTTTCTAGAACCATCACTCCGTACCCCGGCTAGTTCCTGCTATATTTCTCACCTCCTGAGAAGAAAAATGGAACAAAAAGGAAAAGGGTGAGCTCAACTAGTCCAGTAAAGAGTATTATGACTAAGATAATGAACAACAAATTATCGTTAGCCTTCAACAAATCAGATAAAATATAATGGACAACTAGTTTTAGATCAATATTCACAGCATAAATAACAATTCATTAGAAGAGTTAAGTAGAGAATGAAATCAACTATCATCTATGAATTTAAAAGTCCATCATCAATATTTTATCCCTGTAACATCAATCAATATACCTCTTGCATCAAATAGTTATCTTTGCACTACGGGCCAAAGATATTCATTTGTATCACCAGTTGTCATGTCCAACTCAATACCTGTTCATCTTTGCACTACGGGCCAACGATATTCATCAGGTAATCATTTATATTTGCACTACTTGCCAAAGATATACAGTTATATCATCATTTAGGATTGAGGATGATGAAAAATATTTTAAAGAAACGAATCCAGTATGATAAAAGGACAAAGATTAAGGATTCGTACTTTAGATAATTCAAGTTCAAAAATGCTCCATAATAAACCATAGTGGAGTAAAATTCAAGAATGAAGATCAAAACATGGATACAATCAAAGATAGTAACCATAATATACATCTTCGACAAAGAAGAGAAAATTTCATTTTTCTGTAAATAGTGTCGTATACGTGAATAATGTCGTATACGTGAATAGTAACCCCGACACAAAAAGGTATAAATTCTACAATAAAATTCATATCAATATTTCGGCATAATGATATTGAATAAATTAATATCATTTACGAAGAAAATAACATCCCTTACCTCAAAAGAACAATATTTCTGACTGGAATATCGGATGTAGTGCTGAAGGAAACTTGCACTGAATAACAACTCTCAAAGTATCTAAAGACTCACAAAATATGCTTGATAATATATAGAGAGAGAAAACTTATGTTTCTGGTGTGATTTTCAATTCTAACTAAGCACCCTATTTATAGGAAAATGCTAGAACGCCAAAGCAGACTAAATTAATAAAATATTAATATAATTTTTTCTACGCATGCCACTTTGAATAAAATTATCAGCCCACCACATTTGAAAAATTAATTCAGCACATTTTATCAACAAAGGACAAAAATGGGTCACACCCATAATTTTAATAAAAACATTTATTTTCGAAACATCAATAATTCATAATAAATAGCCCTTTTATAAGAAAAATACTAATTTTATGTCCATTCCATAGGAAATTAAATTTTCTACAACTTTGTAGATTTTAGTATTTCCAAATTCCAAACGAAAAATGACCGAAATCCATATACGGACGATTTTTAATACCTCCATTCTGACAAAATACTGATAAAATACCTCAGCTTTAATTCCTCCATTTATAACCACCATAAATATATCCATCATTTATATCTACATAAAATAAATATTTCCTTATCATATAAATCAATAATTAATTATTCATAAATAATATTACAGAATCACAATTATGACAACCAGTTCGTTCTTAGGAAAGAGGGGGCTTTTCGATAAGGATTTCTCCTTACTGGCGCGCAATTAGGTGACCAAACCCTTTCCTATACAAAACTTTTTTAGACATTGCCAATAATGCTATCTAATAATATTATTCAAATAATATGAATTATTGATCTGATAATGGGAAATACTATGCAGTGGCAATTATTGAAACAATAATAATATAAAATATCAACACGGCAATTATTGAATCAATAAAATAAAATATTGAACAGTAATTACTGTAACAATTATTGAGTAGTGCCTTCTTACGTAAGAATCAATAATTCAAAAATATTGTGCAATACCGCATTGCTATTGCAAACCGCCAGACATCAGATTTTTTTAACGCATGTATTCTAACAGTGTTAACGACAACAACTACGCTGTTATTTGTAAAAACTCAAACTTGTCATTTTCTTCATTTGACCGTTTTTAGTTATGGGGCCCATAAATGGCTGCATCGTCGTACGAATATTCCCCGACATTAAGAATATTTCACGACCAAACGAATATTCCTCGATAATAATGAATATTTTATAACCACTTGCTTATTTTGCAAAATTTGCACATTTCACCCATAACTAAAGCATTATATCAAATTAACATCTTATTATTCACAATAATAATTAGAGGAAATTCGATTTTGTTTATAAAAAGTTGGGGTCTTACAGACTTCTTACGTAAGAATCAATAATCAAAGATACTGTGCAATACCGTGTGCCACTATGCAACTGTGACACCCCCAAATTTAGGTACTTGAAACCCGAACTCGGTGCTTCATGATACCATTTCTATGAGCGGAATAATACTAATAATAATAACACTAATATAAATATCAAACTTAATTTACATATATCAAAGTCTAAATCCCAGGTACGCGACCTTTAAACATTCAGTACATCATAGATAATAAATATCATTGTCTCAATAAACTTTAACTATTACATAGAATATTATAAAACTCATTAAAACAACTTTCCTTTCCCCTTGTTCTTGCCTGAACCTTCTGGTTGATCATACTTAGCTGAAAACATTTAAATTTAAAGCAAGAATGAGCATTTGATTGCCCAGCAAGTAATAATAACAATATATATTAGTTGAAAGAATTTAATGTTTTCTTTGAAAGATACTTCTAAAACGAATCAACAGTTGTGAAGTAAGCTGAACCAATAATAACAACATATCACTTCCATATGAAATTTTTGAAACTACGTATTGACTATAACTGGAGATCAGTCAATATACTATGAACATTGTTTTCTATTTTCAAAAAGGTTAAACAGAAATTCATCTGTAAACCGTCATAACTTACGGGCACAGGGGTTGATCAGCCCGTTATGCCCTGTATTGATCAATACTACATGCAAGAATGATATTATCGTTCATTCTATCCACCTTAGGTGCATAAAAGTTTTTCCATGTTCGGGATGTTCATACTTAGTCGGGAATCCGAACCAAAACAATCTGGTTGGATACAATAAAGTTCTATCTTGCTCAACAATATTTATAAATCTGTGTTTAGCTGGATCAAGTAGCTTAGATAACTTTTAATTAATGTATACTTACCGGAACTAAATAGGTATGTATCAACATGTGATTAAATACAATGGTTATCCAAGTGGGGACACTTGTCTAACCCTTTATAGGAATTAACGAACAGAATAAATATCTGAATTATACAGTAATACTATGTTGATAAACAATGATCGAATAACTTAAAAATATGTATGAATATGAATACTTGGATACATAATCAATAACAATAGAGTTAATAATCTGGCACAGTAATATGATTCTGAAACTTTCTTACTCATGTCCATTGCATAAAGTAAATGCAAAGGTAAGATACTTGCTTGAGTTGCTGCTTACAATAATGCAACTTCGATTAAACTTTTATACAGCGACCTATCAGTAATAAGATCATTCGTTTGATTAGAATTTTATATCATATCACATAGTACTAGCTATTTGTAGTCTGCACATAACCTAATCACATTGTCACATATGTTAACAGTCATTGGTTCACAAATAAACACTTATCGAGTACAGTTATATAAGTCTAGATCAATTTCGATGTACCGAAGACTTTATCGGGTATTTATCTAGTCTAAAACTCTATCCCGTAGTTCAATAACTAAAAATATCAGTCATATTATTTTTAATTAATTTATAATAATTTTTAAATAATTATTATAATTTATCATGATTTTTCAAACATCTGAATCATTATTAAATGATTTAAATATTAACTAATTCTATTATCATTAATATTTAATTAATATTAAATTATTAATGAAACCATTGCCAAAATATTAAAGTTATTTATAATAACTTCAAATATTTTTAAAGTATTAATATTACCCTTAAATGATTTTTAAAACATTTAAAATTATTTTTAAATAATTACCATTAATATTAGAATATTAATTTAGTATTTATCAAAATATTAAAAGTCATTTATTATAACTTAAAATATTTTTAATTCATTTATATCCTTTTAAATAATTTTAAATCAATAAAACTATTTTTAATTTATTTATTCAATATAATTATTAAATAAGTTTAATATCATTAATATTTAATTATTAATGAAATTTACCTTTAAATATCAAAAGTTATATTTTATAACTTAAAATATTTTTAAACTCTTTATTTTCATTTAAAATGATTTTTATAATATTAAAATCATTTTAATTAATTTATTTAATATAATTACTAAATAAATCTAATATCATTAATAATTAATAATTAATGAAACTTATCTTAAAATATTAAAAGTTATGTTTTGTAACTTAAAATATTATTAATTACCTTATTGTTATTTAAAATAATTTTTAATACAACAAAATCATTTTTAATTAATTTATTTAATGCGTTTATTAAATAAATTAAATACCAAAAATATCCAAATAAATATTAATATTTATGAAAAATATGCCAAATTATTAAAAATTAATTTTTATAACTTAAAATAATTTTTAAAACTATTTTTGTAATTTTCAGAATTTATTTACTATTTTTAAATAATTTTTAGAAATTAAATTAATTAATTATAATAAGTCTTTCGCTAAAGCCCTTTGGCGACAGTAAGTGTCGCCTTAATTAGGTGTTCTTGAGAAACCCAAGCATTCAAAGTCAGTGCTCGAGCTTGCTTGTTTGACCATCAATCATTCCTTGTGTAATGTGTTTCTGGTCTAGTTAATGGTTAGATATTATAGTACTGATATAATAATACACAATCTAACAACAAACATGGTCAAAACATGCATCATCTGCAAGATCTAAGCTCAAGAACAAGCTGTCAGAGCTGTTTTTGACGTTTCTGGGTTGCCCAGAAAATAAAGTCGTGGCCGGTCAACGCTTTTGATGGTCCTCTATCATGAAATATGTTCAAGGTAAATGTGTTCTAAACGTCGGGATGTCTAAAGTAACTAACAGAGAACATTATTCAAGCCACGTTCAAGTCTAACAATAATTAATCAAAAAGATCTGGGCTCAACAAATTCTTGTCAGAACATTTCTGGGTTTTCCCAGAAACCCAGTAGTTCATCCTATCACTTTCATGCTCGATTTCCTTAATGTTATGTTCATGATTTATGTCGTTTAATGGTTCAAATATATAGTATACATGACAAAGAACATTACTATAACAACAAATCAGTAACTCAACATCACAGTTAAAAGATCTAATTCGGTCAACCTATGTCAGAAAGTTGTTCTTCATATTTTTGGAAATTCCCATAAATGCAAGTCATGATCAGATGGTCAAGTTTGACCGTCCACTACGTTTGATTAGTTGATTGTTTAAAGGATCTAAAGTCACACATATATAGTATATATGACGAGCTATAAACGGGATACAAACACATCATTATAACACTTAAGAACTGACAGATCTATGCCTTCCAAATCATTGTCAGACGCTGAAAACCAGTTCTTGGGTTACCCAAAAAAGGAAAGTCATGGTCGATCAACCGACTTTGACCAACAATAACTTTCAATATATGCTAGATCTACACCTGATTCAAGTTCCAGATCCAAGATCTCGTAGCAGACTACATGATCAAAGCTTAAAACAACAAAAACACATTGTAGAAGGAGATATACAGGGTCTGACATTTGGTTGTCAGAGTACAAAAACATAAATTTCCAGATTTTGTAAAATTACAAATCCGAGCCTCTAGATGTTATGGATATAACCTCTAGCAACCCAGATCACTTTGTTAAACTCCATACTACATTTTTAACACAAAAAAACTAACATCTAACATAAGATCAAAAGTCAGATTTCTTTTTAGGGTTTGATAAGTTGGTTTTATACCTATTTATCCGGTATCTATTACTTGAATTAGTTGCTTAAACTCATGTTTATTAGTTACTTTTTATGCATTTTGTGTTCATTTTGTAGATCTTAGGTTTGGGAACGATGTGAACGACTATTAGTATAAAAATGCAAGGAAAAGCAATCCGGATATCATTTGGGCTATCATATTCATTTCATGTTATTGGCTTGGAACTTGGACTATGTTGTAGAGCTTCTTCTAAGCTTTCTTGAACATCTTGAATCATTCCAATCGGAGTTCGGATGCAAGAGTTATGACCTTTGTACCAACGAACGTTGAACGTCACAGTTTTGGATGGCCATTTGCATAGCTGTCCCTTACAATCTAATTTCAGCCTTCATCCGTGCATTATTTCTCAATCATCAAAGAATTAAAGTTGTAGAGCTCGTCGATATCTTCGATTTGATAGGTGACATGCCATGTAACTCTTCCCGGATTAAAAGTTATGACCATTTTACTAGAGGACACTGCAACATAAAATGGACCGCTCGGGCGCACGAATTTGTAGTGCATTTCTCGCGCGGCCGCGGGCGACTTTGGAGCCAAAAAATGTATTTTTTGCTTGAGCGCGGCCTCGCTCAACTTCAAGCCAATTCCCGAGCGACCGCGCGACTTCGGGTTTTGACAAAAGCTGACTTTTCATTAAACAATGCAATTGAAGCATAATTTGGAGGGGGGGGGGGGTTCCATTAGGGCGTATATATTAGACGTATTTTCATTATGTAAGATACATTCCACCCCTTGGGGGCTCAAGCTACTATTGTTTTCTTTCTTCAACTTTGAATAAGTAGATTAGAGTAGTGATTTCTCGAGTTGATTAGATTAAAGACTTGAAGTGATTGGAAAGCATTGGAGATTCAACATTGGAGCAAGAGAACATATTTGCACTACCATTCTCTATTCTTACTCTCTCTTTGATTCCTAATTGTATCTTATGATGTTTATTCAATATGTGGATGATAGCTTTAATTCAGTTATGATTTAAACACTATTCTGAGATTGTAATGGATTCTATGGATTAATTATTTCTGATATGATTCATTGATAGCCTTATTGATTTCTATGGGTTTGTCTATTAAGATTCATGCTTAATTTCTTAGTTGATTGGCCATCAATTATTGTGATAATCCATATGGACTTGAGAGATGAAGTATTGGTTTAGATCTGATCTTAATAGCTTATGATTGTATATTCTACATTGTGTTGGGATGTATGATTTGTGCTTAGGATAGACATATACCGACGCACCATTCGTAGTCTATTTAGAACTTGGGATTAAACCCTAATTATTCATAAATCACATAGACATATAGTGGTTTAGGTAATGCGGGGGTTCATGTGTATTCTATCAACTGTGGATTATATGTGATATAGGTATGGTAAATTGAGATATGGCTATACTTTACATTTGTGATCTCGACTAACAAACCGGTACAATTAGTTTGGTTTTAACATGAAATGTATGGATTTGAATGAGTCAATAGATGAAATTATGATCTCAGGTCTTCATTATCTAGTCTCACTCTACGAATAGTTAGGTTTACTTTATTTCATAGTTTACCTAAAAAATATAGTATCATTCGTTTAAATAAGACTGAAATGGTTATGAGCTAGTGCTTGGTGAACTTTATTTGTTAATTCTCCGTGGGAACGATATTTTACTTACTCTTTATTACTTGTTGACCGTGTACACTTGCACACATATATTGATCAGTAAAACGACCAACAAGTTTTTTTGGCGCCGTTGCCGGGGAATTAGCTTAATAAATTTTTGCCAACATTAATTTCAATCAAATTGGTCTTAATTTAAACATTTTTATTTTGTTTTAATTATCTTCTTATATTTCTCTCTTTTCAGGTACCATAGGTGACTTTTCTTATCAATGGCCTTACGCAAATAGAACTCAACCAAGGGACATAAGCACTAAGGGACTCGATGTATTTTCTACATTATCAGCACAAATTGCAACACTTTTGGAGAGGTTGGATATTCTTGCAGCCTAACGCATTCGAGAGATAGTAGTTACATGTGAATACTGTGCTGGCAAACATCCGAGTTATCAGTGCAACATCAAGGTTGGACAAGTGTAGTTTGGGGGTGATTACTTCAACAATGATGTTTATCCTGATTATCAACAATGTTGGGTGTATCACCCAGATTATGAATGGGATTATAACTATCAAGACCAACACTACGTTCCAAGTCCAACACATCCTTCAGATTTCTCATATCCACCTCCAATGCAACAAGAAGAAAATTCAAGGTTAAAGGATTTCATGTCAAAAAGCATAGCAGACCGTGAAGAGATGATGATGAGTCAGGAGTTATAAAGTCAAAATCTTAACAAATAGATGGAACAACTCATTAACTCCTCAATGAATTGTCCTCAATACATGGATTTTGACAATAAACAAGATAATTCAAGATTGGAGGATTTGTGGTTCAAATTTGTAGCATCAACTGAGGAGAAGATGATTGAGCAAGATAGGTCAATTCAAAATCTTCAAAATCATATGGATCAAATATTCGAAGCCTTGAACAATCGCCCTCCAAACAATTGGTGCTATGACATGGATGATGAAACTGATGGAGAGCCAGAAGTGTACATGCCACTGAATGAACTGAAAGGAGTAGACATTGAGGAGACAACTGGGGGTATGGAAAATGAAGAACATGAGCTGACTTGTATAATACCCCAAGTGCATTCTCAGTTAGAGTTGAAAAATTCAGTGAAATTTGCACACCCATGTCTCCTTGGTAGTCACATCCAAAGCCACAATTTCCGCGATTATGAGGCCTCTTTCAAACCATCGTGGGCTGAGGAAGAGATAATAGAAGAAGAAAATCCTGTTGTATCTATCATGCCTCAATGCAAAAATCTATTCACAGATATAACGGAAGGAGCACCTGGCTATGCAATAGAACCCGGGACATCATGTACAAGAAATATGCCAGGTTGTTTCAATTCACATACACGCAAGATGGGGAACCCACCTACGCATTATTGCATTTCAAATGGATGGAGGGTTCCTAGCTTATCAAGATGAATTAGATAGTGGTGTCAAGAAAAGAGTCAAACTAATCTGACTATAAATCGATCGTCGATGGGAGGCACCCCATCCAATCTTTCACCCTCCTTGTTTAATTCTTTTTTATATTTCCATATTTAGTAGATGTTAGATAGTGGTAAGTCTTAATAATAGTTTTATTGTTTCTCCTCTCGTGTTCAATCCAATTGGTATAAGCATTTAGGATCAAACAAGAAGTCAAAAAACCTAAGTCGCCAGAGTACATGTGGTCATGGCCGCCCAACTACAAGCCAAACACCGCGCGGTCGCGCCATAACTCAGTCACAGAAAAAAAATGTTAAATTTTTAGAATTTCTGAGTCAAGCATTCGGACAGTTAGAAGCCCATACTCAGTCTCCAACTATAGAATATCTCAAACTTAGCCATCGCCTGATATACCATCGGATCATGAGGAGGCGAACGGAGATGACATTGCCACTTAAGGGAGTATTCTTTCACTTTTAATTATAATGAGGGCATTATTTATTTTAAGGTTGGGGGTATTGGGTTGTAGTGAATAGTTGTTGCATATAGTTAGTTGCATATAGTTTGATTGCATGTTTAAGTTGCATAGTAGGGGTATTTTAGTATGAATTTTTTTTAGTTTTCTTTTGTCTTGTTTACTTAGTATGTGTTTAGTTGCATAACATTTCATAATCCCAAACTTTTAGTTAGTTGAATTCTAATTTGGCCAATGATGACATAGAAATTTGATAGATTTTTGAATTTAGTGGATATCTTGAGCTTAGTTATAATTTTATACAGGATATAATTCATGCTTGTTGTTTAGATGTTACCAGGTAGCACGACAATGTTCATATTTGCTTGTTGGTTAAGATTAGCATACTTATCTGCTGAGAGAAAAATATTGTTTTTAATGATAGAATTATGTAGGAAGTGATTAATGACTATTAAGACACTTAAACTCAAGTTTTGGGGAACGCATGGGTATGCTTGCTTTATAAAAAAAAATAGAAAAAAAATTGAATAATTACCGTGGCTAGTCTTGTTTCGGGGCCTTTGTTACTTGAGTAAGTACGCCCGAGGGGATTGTCTCTACACCTAGTGCCCTAAAATCTTAATGGTCTGGGAGTCGTTGGTTGAAAGCTCGCTAAGGGGTAGAGATCGTTAGCATAATGGAATGAGACATCGCATATCATGGGAAATATATATATATAAAAAATCAATAAACACACATCAGGAAAGTGTAAAATCGCCTCGTGAGTAAAAAAAATAAAGCGTAATAAACCCTTTCATTGAACCTTAGCTTGATCGATGTGTTGGAGTAGTTGTTTCATTTGTATGCATAGTTCTTGGTTTGAACCTCGCTTTCTTAAGCAAAGATATAGCATGTGAAATCCTCACCTTTTTTCAAGCTTATATGTGAACACATCACACACACACACAACATCTTTTATAAAAGTTAGGATTATATGATTGTATGTCATTATGCCTTTAGCTTAGTTTGATGCTTTGTTCTTGGATCTTGATATTTCTCCGAGGCATATCTTATTGGAATTCTTAACATGGTTGGAAAACTGGGGATTCATTGTCATAGTAGTAGCGTAGCTTCATAGCATGCATAGAGATGCATTATGTTGTGTTTTGGGGACAAGCAACGGTACTTAAGTTTTGGGGTATTTGATAAGTTGGTTTTATACCTACTTATCCGGTATCTATTACTTGAATTAGTTGCTTAAACTCATGTTTCTTAGTTACTTTTTATGCATTTTGTGTTCATTTTGTAGATCTTAGGTTTGGGAACGATGTGAGCGACTATTGGTATAAAAATGCAAGAAAAAGCAATCCGGATATCATTTGTGCTATCATGTTCATTTCATGTTCTTGGCTTGGAACTTGGACTATGTTGTAGAGCTTCTTCTAAGCTTTCTTGAACATCTTGAATCATTCCAATCGGAGTTAGGATGCAAGAGTTATGACTTTTGTACCAACGAACGTTGAACGTCACAGTTTTGGATGGCCATTTGCATAGCTGTCCCTTACAATCCAATTTCAGCCTTCATTCGTGAATTATTTCTCAATCGTTAAAGAATGAAAGTTGTTGAGCTCATCGATATCTTTGATTCGATAGGTGGCAGGCCCTGTAACTCTTCCCAGATCAAAGATTATGACCATTTTACCAGAGGACACCGCAGTGAGAGAAATGGATGGACATGGCGCGCATGAATTTAGATTGCATTTTCACATGCACATGTAATGACCTCGGAGCCAAAAACGTTATTTTTTGCTCGAACGCGACCTCGCCCAACTTCAAGCCAATTCCTGAGCTACCGCGCGACTTCGGGTTTTGACAAAAGCTGACTTTTCATTAAACAGTGCAATTGAAGCATAATTTGGAGAGGGGTTCAATTAGGGCTTATATATTAGACGTATTTTCATTATGTAAGATACATTCCATCCCTTGGGGGCTCAAGCTACTAATGTTTTCTTTCTTCAACTTTGATTAAGTAGATTAGAGTAGTGATTTCTCGAGTTGATTAGATTAAAGACTTGAAGCGATTGGAAAGCATTGGAGATTCAACGTTGGAGAAAGAGAATAGATTTGCACTACCATTCTCTATTCTTACTCTCTCTTTGATTCCTAATTGTATCTTATGATGTTTATTCAATATGTGGATGATAGCTTTAATTCAGTTATGATTTAAACACTATTCTGAAATTGTAATGGATTCTATGGATTAATTATTTCTGATATGATTCATTGATAGCCTTATTGATTTCTATGGGTTTGTCTATTAAGATTCATGCTTAATTTCTTAGTTGATTGGCCATCAATTATTGTGATAATCCATATGGACTTGAGAGATGAAGTATGGGTTTGGATCTGATCTTAATAGATGATAATTGTATATTCTACATTGTGTTGGGATGTATGATTTGTGCTTAGGATAGACATATACCGACGCACCATTCGTAGTCTATTGAGAACTTGGGATTAAACCCTAATTATTCATAAATCACATAAACATATAGTGGTTTAGGTAATGTGGGGGTTCATGTGTATTCTATCAACTGTGGATTATATGTGATATGGGTATGGTAAATTGAGAGATTGCTATACTTTACATTTGTGTTCTCGACTAACAAACCAGTACAATTAGTTTGGCTTAACATGAAATGTATGGATTTGAATGAGTCAATAGATGAAATTATGATCTCATTTATTCATTATCTAGTCTCACTCTAGGAATAGTTAGGTTTATTTTATTTCATAGTTTACATAAAAAATATTGTATCATTCGCTTAAATAAGACTGAAATGGTTATGGGCTAGTGCTTGGTGAACTTTATTAGTTAATTCTCCATGGGAACGATACTTTACTTACTATTTATTACTTGTTGACCGTGTACACTTGCACACACATATATTGATCGGTAAAACGACCAACAGGGTTCATACCTTTAAGTGAGCAAATCTGATTTCTATGCTTCTAATTTGATATTGGTGTTAGTGGGGCGTGATTTAGAGACTGGCACACCTTTGGATTTCGTGGGTTTGAGCTTGAGAGAGTATGGCTAAGTGTGGGTTGCATAAATGAGCTTTGTTTAACTTTTCTCTCTCTTGAATTCTATATAATCCTTGATGCAATAAACTTGGCTGTTAGTAGCTGATGTGCTGGTGTTGTAGCTCATAGCTAGGTAGACTAGGGTGGTGGCTAGCAAGATTTTGCTAGATTTTCTAACAATAATTCACCAAATGGGACAAAAGGGTACAATGGTAATTTGTATTTTAATTTTAAGGGCATTTTTGTCCAAGGTGCTTGAATCTAGGATTTATTCACTAGATTTTACATCTTAAAGTTTCCCAAATAATTACTAGGGTTTGAAAAATTAAAATTAAAGTGTAATAAAATTTTAATTTAAAACACACTAATTAAATTAGGGTTTTGAATAGAATTTAGGGTTTTAAATAATTAGGGTTCCATAACATCATTAGGGTTCCCAAATTACCAGTTTAATTTACTAAAATAATAATTAGGGTTTCTAGTTTTAGCAATTAGGGTTCCTAATTAGCAAATTAGGGTTTCTAATTAATAGTAAATTAGGGTTTTCATATATTAATTAGGGTTTTCCTAATTAACAGTAATTCTATAATATGCACATAATTCATATAACACAATTTCTAACCAACCTTAAACTCCAGTTTTGAGTTTTCAATTATGGTTTATGACAGTATTACTAGGGTTTGTCGTGATACACCATAATTGCCTGAGCTTTATCACTCTACGAAAATAGTGTATATATTTATAGCACTGAAAAATCAAATTATAATTAATATTATATTGTTATTCTCATCCTTCGATCAAAACCCAAATTTAGGGTTTGGATTCCATATCTGGTTTATCTTTCATATACAAAAGTATTAATTAAGTTACAATACTTAACTTAATAATCTGAACAAAAATTCAGATAATAAAATATTTATTCTTATAATTCTAATAATCATTTCATATATTATTTAAATAATATAAAATCATGTTTTCATAGAAAATAATTAATAAAAACATTTATGCTACAAAAATTAATTACTATAAGAATATAATTTATAAAGATTAATAATTCTAAAATAAAATTATTTGAAATTATTCATGTAATAAATAAATGTTATTTATCACATATTTACATACACATTACTTCGCATATATTCCCATCTTTAAAAAAAAAAAAAATTATATGCAAAATTTCTTATTTATTTACATAGAAAATATCGAGTTATTACATTCACCCTCCCTTATAAGGATTCCGTCCCCGGAATCACCATTTTAAAACTTATACATACAAGGGTACATAGTTTACGCAATCATTGTAAATTGATCTCGATCATAATTGATCGAACAAATATTTAACTATTCATATAAAGTGTGTCTGTCTGCTTAAACGAAAGTTTGATTTTTAAAAGAACTCAAATTCCTCCTTTAAAATTTCTTTTTAACATAATTTGCTATGTATAGGAAAATCAAATATATACACGAAAATAAAAGTTATTCGAATAATACCTGGAATTCCATTCCCACCTGCCACGTATAGTATCCTGGATTGTCATATTGAAGAGACTCGTGCGGTTGGTTTGTTGGTTGAAGTCAGTCCTGTGATTGTCATAGTCCCGCTGCCTTTTCCCGTGGTTACACTCCCTGCCTCCATTTTCCTCTTTGGACAATCCCTCACCTTATGCTCCATAGACCCACACAGAAAACACCCACTGTTCATCCATGGGTTGAGGCAGTTGGGAGAAATATGGCCCTCCTGCCCGCACTTGTAGCATACAAACTTACCCTTCAGACAGTCACCAGAGTGATTCTTCCCACAGTTCCCACATGGAACTACCTGCTTCTTCACACCTTCATGTTTCACCTGAACCTTCCCAAAATAATTTCCCATTCTTTTATCACCCCTATTCCCACTATTAGTTTCCACCTTCACCGCTCCTACTGTCTTTCCCTTATTCGTTTTCTCTTTGTTGTCGAGGCTCATGACCTCACTCCCTTCCTCAGCTCTGATAGCCTTTTCCATGAGTGCTGCAAAAGTATTTATCTACAACACTGCCACCTTATTATAGAGCCAGGGTTTTAATCCCAGCTCGAACCTTCTTGCCTTCCTAGCCTCCGTATCAACTTGATGCGGAACGAACCTAGCAAACTCATTAAACTTTATGGCATACTCCATAACTGTCACGTTCTCATGCTTTAACTCCAGAAATTTCACCTCAATACTAGCCTGCATGCTAGCTAAGAGGTAGTTTTTGAAAAATAAAGTCTTAAACCTAGCCAAAGTAACTACTCCTTCTCCTGCCCTCGCTTGATTTGCTTCCCACCAAAAGTTCGCCTCCCTTTTTACCATATAGGTGGAAAAAGAGGTCTTTTGCCCCTCATCTACCCTAATAATTATGAACGCCTTTTCTATCTCGTTAACCTATGTCTGGGCTTCTATAGGGTAAGCTGTTCCCTTGAAGTCTTTATAATTTGCCAAGCAATTGTCTGGTCGGTACCCTGCAGCTGGTATTCCGTGCTGCATAGCCTGAGCTACCATGTTCGCAAAGTTTTGCATTGGGTCTTGCTGTTGTCCCTCATCGTTGTTGACAGATTCTTCTGCCCGTTGATTTTATGTTCGACGTCTTGGCGGCATTATCTGATTACATAAAATCATATATTTAACTTACATTCTAAACCTTATTGTATAAGTTTAACATGTAACATAAAGTTTTATATAAAACTTATTCCATTAATCAAAGATAGATTCGTATCCATCAATTCAAAGTACTTTACATAACATAACATATACTGCTATCCCTTTGTGACAACAAAAGTCGGGAATTACTGTAATAACTTATACAAAAGTTTTAGAATATTACATTACACCCTTACATTATTAAACATACATAAACATTACTAATCCCACTTATTTCCTAAGTAACGGTCTTTCATTTTTCTTTTCCCTTTCTTGCTCGGAGCTGCACACGATATGTTGCTTCCGGCTCCCATTTGATCAATTTGAATTTTAAGTTTATCTTGTTCTTCCATAGTTTTTTTAACGCCTCTCGCAATTGGTTATTTAGTAGCTTTTCTATTTCCCACAACTTTTCTAGAGAAGAAACCTTGTTCTTTAGATTCTATACTTCCGTTAATACTTGATCAACTCCAACTTTAGTGTCTGAATCACTATCTGTCAGTTCCACCATTTCCAGATCTGGTACTACATTTTCCAATACCACCACCTCATCAAGGTTGTCTGCACTATGAGCCTCTATTTCAGCTTTTGGCTTTGATATCGACTCCTTCTTTACGATCAGAGAGTATCCTAATTCTTTTCCACCTTACATCTACACACAACTTATCTTGATTAGTAAATAATATACACACAACAAACAATATTTTTATAAGAATTATCTTTTATTTTGTTTAACGATGAATTTATTCAATTCATTTCTTTTTAAAGTCTATATGAGTTACTTGTATTTTTAACATTTCTCTCTATTCTAAGGTTATAGCCTAAGGTCTATCCCACCTTAGGTTTCTAACCCTAAAGCTTTGATACCAACCTGTGACGCCCCTAAATTCAGGTACTTGAAACCCAAACTCGGTGCTTCACGATACCATTTCTATGAGCGGAATAATACTAATAATAATAACAATTATATAAATATCAAACTTAATTTACATATATCAAAGTCTAAATCCCAGGTACGAGACCTTTAAACATTCACTACATCATAGATATTAAATATCATTATCTTAATAAACTTTAACTATTACATAGAATATTATAAAACTCATTAGAACAACTTTCCTTTCCCTTGTTCTTGCCTGAACCTTCTGGTTGATCATACTTAGCTAAAAACATTTAAATTTAAAGAAAAAATGAGCATTTGATTTCCCAACAAGTAATAACAACAATATATATTAGCTGAAAGAATTAAATGTTTTCTTTAAAAGAGACTTCTACAACGAATCAACAGTTGTGAAGTAAGCTGATCCAATAATAACAACATATCACTTCCATATGAAATTTTTGAAACTACGTATTGACTATAACTGGAGATCAGTCAACATACTATGAACATTATTTTCTATTTTCAAAAAGGTTAAATAAAATTCATCTCAGAAACCGGTCATAACTTACTACGCACTGGGGTGATCACCCAGAATTATGCCCTGTATTGATCAATACTACATGCAAGAACGATATTATTTTTCACTCTATCCACCTTAGGTGCACAAAAGTTTTCCCATGTTCGGGATGTTCATACTTAGTCGGGAATCCGAACCAAAATAATCTGGTTGGATACAATAAAGTTCTATCTTAATCAATAATATTTCTTAATCTGTGTCTAGCTAGATCAAGTAGCTTAGATAACTTTTAATTAATGTATACTTACCAGAACTCAATAGGTGTGTATCAACATGTGATTAAATACAATGGTTATCCAAGTGGGGACACTTGTCTAACCCTTTATAGGAATTAACGAACAGAATAAATATCTGAATTATATAGTAATATTGTGTTGATAAACAATGATCGAATAATTTAAGAACTTGTATGAATATGAATACTTGGATACATAATCAATAACAATAGAGTTAATAATCTGGCACAATAATATGATTCTGAAACTTTCTTACTCACGTCCATCAGATAAAGTAAATGCAAAGGTAAGATATCACTCGAGTCATTGCGCATAATAACGCAACTTAGATTAATCTTTTATACAATGATGACCTATCAAGTAATAAGATCATTCGATTCGATTAGAATTTTATATCATATCACATAAGATCGTTATTTGTAGTCCGCACATAACCTAATCACATCGTCACATATGTTAACAGTCATTGGTTCACAAACAAACACTTATCGAGTACAATTATATAAGTCTAGATCAATTTCAGTGTACCGAAGACTTTATCGGGTATTTATCTAGTCTAAAACTTTATCCCGTAGTTCAATAACTGAAAATATCAGTCATATTATTTTTAATTGATTTATATTAATTTTTAAATAATTATTATAATTTATCATGATTTTTCAAACATCTGAATCATTATTAAATGATTTAAATATTAACTAATTCTATTATCATTAATATTTAATTAATATTAAATTATTAATGAAACCATTGCTAAAATATTAAAGTTATTTATAATAACTTAAATTATTTTTAAAGTATTAATATTACCTTAAATGATTTTTAAAACATTTAAAATTATTTTAAATAATTACCATTAATATTAGAATATTAATTTAGTATTTATCAAAATATTAAAAGTCATTTATTATAACTTAAAATATTTTTAATTCATTTATATCCTTTTAAATGATTTTAAATCAATAAAACCATTATTTATTTATTTATTCAATATAATTATTAAATAAGTTTAATATCAATAATATTTAATTATTAATGAAATTTACATTTAAATATCAAAAGTTATATTTTATAACTTAAAATATTTTAAACTCTTTATTTTCATTTAAAATGATTTTTATAATATTAAAATCATTTTTAATTAATTTATTTAATATAATTACTAAATAAATCTAATATCATTAATATTTAATAATTAGTGAAACTTATCTTAAAGTATTAAAAGTTATGTTTTGTAACTTAAAATATTATTAATTACCTTATATTTTTTTAAAATGATTTTAATACAACAAAATCATTTTTAATTAATTTATTTAATGCATTTATTAAATAAATTAAATACCAAAAATATCCAAATAAATATTAATATTTATGAAAAATATGCCAAATTATTAAAAGTTATTTATTATTTTTAAATAATTTTTAGAAATTAAATAAATTAATTATAATAACTCTGTCGCTAAAGCCCTTTGGCGACAAGTGTCGCCTTAATTAGGTGTTCTTGAGAAACCCAGGCATTCAAAGTTAGTGCTCGAGTCATTTGTTTGACCATCATCATTCCTTGTGTAATGTGTTTCGATCTAGTTAATGGTTAGATATTATAAGATCGATATAATAATACACAATCTAACAACAAACATGGTCAAAACATACATCATCGCAGAAGATCTAAGCTCAAGAACAAGTCGTCGAGTTGTTTCGACGCTTCACTATTTGCCAGAAAATAAAGTCGTCGTGGCTTAGGCCAACGATTTGATGGCCCTCTATCATGAAATATGTTCAAGGTAAATGTGTTCTAAACGTCGGGCTGTCTAAAGTAACCAACAGAGAACATTATTCAAGCCACGTTCAAGTCTAACAATAATTAATCAAAAAGATCTGGGCTCAATAAATTCTTGTCAGAACGTTTCTGGGTTTTCCCAGAAACCCAACAGTTCATCCTATCACTTTAATGCTCGATTTTCTTTATGTTCTGTTCATGATTTATGTCGTTTAATGGTTCAAATATATAGTATACATGACAAGGAACATTACTATAACAACAAATCAGTAACTCAACATCACAGTTAAAAGATCTAATTCGGTTAACCTATGTCAGAAAGTTGTTCTTCATGTTTCTAAAAATTCCCAGAAATACAAGTCTTGATCGGATGGTCAAGTTTGACCGTCCACTACGTTTGATTAGTTGATTGTTTAAAGGATCTAAAGTCACACATATATAGTATATATGACAAGCTACAAACGGGATACAAACACATCATTATAACACTTAAGAACTGACAGATCTATGTCTTCCAAATCATTGTCAGACAGTAAAAACCAGTTCCTGGGTTACCCAGAAAAGGAAAGTCATGGTCGGTCAACCGACTTTGACCAACAATAACTTTCAATCTATGTTAGATCTACACCTGATTCAAGTTCCAGATCCAAGATCTCATAGCAGACTACAAGATAAAAGCTTAAAACAACAAAAACACATTGCAGAAGGAGATATACAGGGTCTGACATTTGGTTGTCAGAGTACAAAAACACAAATTTCCAAATTTTGTAAATTGACAAATCCGAGCCTCTTGATGTTATGGATCTAACATCTAGCAACCCAGATCACTTTGTTAGACTCTATACTACATTTTTAACACAAAAAAAACTAACATCTAACATAAGATCAAAAGTCTGATTTCTTTTTAGGGTTTGATAAGTTGGTTTTATACCTACTTATCCGGTATCTATTACTTGAATTAGTTTCTTAAACTTATGTTTCTTAGTTACTTTTTATGCATTTTGTGTTCATTTTGTAGATCTTAGGTTTGGGAACGATGTGAACGACTATTGGTATGAAAATGCAAGGAATAGCAATCTGGATATCATTTGGGCTATCATGTTCATTTCATGTTCTTGGCTTTGAACTTGGACTATGTTGTACAGCTTCTTCTAAGCTTTCTTGAACATCTTGAATCATTCCAATCGGAGTTCGGATGCAGGAGTTATGACCTTTGTACCAACGAACGTTGAACGTCACAGTTTTGGATGGCCATTTTCATAGCTGTTCCTTACAATCCAATTTCAGCCTTCATCCATGCATTATTTCTCAATCATCAAAGAATAAAAGTTGTAGAGCTCGTTGATATCTTCGATTTGATAGGTGGAAGGCCCTGTAACTCTTTTCGGATCAAAATTTATGGCCATTTTACCAGAGGACACTGTAGTAGAAAATGGCCATTATGTAAGATACATTCCACCCCTTGGGGGCTCAAGCTACTATTTTTTTCTTTCTTTAACTTTGAATAAGTAGATTAGAGTAGTGATTTCTCGAGTTGATTAGATTCAAGACTTGAAACGATTGGAAAGCATTGGAGATTCAACATTGGAGGAAGAGAACATATTTGCACTACCATTCTCTATTCTTAATCTCTCTGTGATTCCTAATTGTATCTTATGATGTTTATTCAATATGTGGATGATAGCTTTAATTCAGTTATGATTTAAATACTATTCTAAGATTGTAATGGATTCTATGGATTAATTATTTCTGATATGATTCATTGATAGCCTTATTGATTTCTATGGGTTTGTCTATTAAGATTCATGCTTAATTGCTTAGTTGATTGGCCATCAATTATTGTGATAATCCATATGGACTTGAGAGATGAAGTATGGGTTTGGATATGATCTTAATAGCTTATGATTGTATATTCTACATTGTGTTGGGATGTATGATTTGTGCTTAGGATAGACATATACCGACGCACCATTCGTAGTCTATTGAGAACTTGGGATTAAACCCTAATTATTCATAAATCACATAGACATATAGTGGTTTTGGTAATGTGGGGATTCATGTGTATTCTATCAACTGTGGATTATATGTGATATGGGTATGGTAAATTGTGAGAGGGCTATACTTTATATTTGTGTTCTCGACTAATAAACCAGTACAATTAGTTTGGTTTAACATGAAATATATGGATTTGAATGAGTCAATAGATGAAATTATGATCTCAGGTCTTCATTATCTAGTCTCACTCTACGAATAGTTAGGTTTATTTTATTTCATAGTTTACATAAAAAATATAGTATCATTCGTTTAAATAAGACTGAAATGGTTATGAGCTAGTGCTTGGTGAACTTTATTAGTTAATTCTCCGTGGGAACGATATTTTACTTACTCTTTATTACTTGTTGACCGTGTACACTTGAACACATATATTGATCAGTAAAACGACCAACAAGTTTTTGGCGCCGTTGCCAGGGAATTAGCTTAATAAATTTTTGCCAACATTAATTTCAATCAAATTGGTCTTAATTTAAATATTTTTATTTTGTTTTAATTATCTTCTTATATTTCTCTCTTTTCAGGTACCATGGGTGACTTTTCTTATTAATGACCTTATGCAAATAGGACTCAACCAAGGGACATAAGCACTGAGGGACTCAATGTATTTTCTGCATTGTCAACATAAATTGTAACATTTTCGGAGAGGTTGGATATTCTTGCAGCCCAACGTACTCGAGAGATAGTAGTTACATGTGAATACTGTGCCGGCAAGCATCCGAGTTATCAGTGCAACATCAAGGTTGGACAAGTGTAGTTTGGGGGTGATTACTTCAACAACGATGTTTATCCTGATTATCAACAATGTTGGGGGTATCACCCAGATTATGAATGGGATTATAACTATCAAGACCAACACTACGTTCCAAGTCCAACACATCCATCAGATTTCTCATATCCACCTCCAATGCAACAAGAAGAAAATTCAAGGTTAAAGGATTTCATGTCAAAAAGCATAGCAGACCATGAAGAGATGATGATGAGTCAGGAGTTATAAAGTCAAAATCTTAACAAATAGATGGAACAACTCATTAACTCCTCAATGAATTGTCCTCAATACATGGATTTTGACAATAAACAAGATAATTCAAGATTGGAGGATTTGTGGTTCAAATTTGTAGCATCAACTGAGGAGAAGATGATTGAGCAAGATAGGTTAATTCAAAATCTTCAGAATTGGATGTAAATATTCGAAGCCTTGAGCAATCGCCCTCCAAACAATTGGTGCTATGACATGGATGATGAAACTGATGGAGAGCCAGAAGTGTACATACCACTTAATGAACTGAAAGGAGTGGACATTGAGGAGACAACTGGGGGTATGGAAAATGAAGAACATGAGCTGACTTGTATAATACCCCAAGTGCATTCTCAGTTAGAGTTGAAAAATTCAGTGAAATTTGCACACCCATGTCTCCTTGGTAGTCACATCCAAAGCCACAATTTCCGCGATTATGAGGCCTCTTTCAAACCATCGTGGGCTGAGGAAGAGATAATAGAAGAAGAAAATCCTGTTGTATCTATCATGCCTCAATGCAAAAATCTATTCACAGATATAACGGAAGGAGCACCTGGCTATGCAATAGAACCCTGGACATCATGTACAAGAAATATGCCAGGTTGTTTCAATTCACATACACGCAAGATGGGGAACCCAACTACGCACATTGCAGTTCTAATGGATGGAGGGTTCCTAGCTTATCGAAGATGAATTAGATAGCGGTGTCAAGAAAAGAATTCAGCTAACGGACTATAAACCGATCGCTCGATGGGAGGCACCCCATCCAATCTTTCACCCTCCTTGTTTAATTCTTTTTTACATTTCCATATTTAGTAGATGTTAGATAGTGGTAAGTCTTAATAATAGTTTTATTGTTTCTCCTCTGAGGTTCAATCCAATTGGTATAAGCATTTAGGATCAAATAGAAGTCAAAAACCTGAAGTCGCCAGAGTATGGAGGGTGTGGCCGCGCTCAACTACAAGTTAAACTCAGCATGGTCATCGCCATAACTCGATCATCAGTAAAAAAAAAAAATGTTAAATTTTTAGAATTTCTGAGTCAAGCATTCGGACAGTTAGAAGCCCATACTCAGTCTCCAACTATAGAATATCTCAAACTTAGCCATCGCCTGATATACCATCGGATCATGAGGAGGCGAACGGAGATGACATTGCCACTTAGGGGAGTATTCTTTCACTTTTAATTATAATGAGGGCATTATTTATTTTAAGGTTGGGGGTATTGGGTTGTAGTGAATAGTTGTTGCATATAGTTAGTTGCATATAGTTTGATTGCATGTTTAAGTTGCATAGTAGGGGTATTTTAGTATGAATTTTTTTTAGTTTTCTTTTGTCTTGTTTACTTAGTATGTGTTTAGTTGCATAACATTTCATAATCCCAAACTTTTAGTTAGTTGAATTCTAATTTGGCCAATGATGACATAGAACTTTGATAGATTTTTGAATTTAGTGGATATCTTGAGCTTAGTTATAATTTTATACAGGATATAATTCATGCTTGTTGTTTAGATGTTACCAGGTAGCACGACAATGTTCATATTTGCTTGTTGGTTAAGATTAGCATGCTTGTCTGCTGAGAGAAAAATATTGTTTTTAATGATAGAATTATGTAGGAAGTGATTAATGACTATTAAGACACTTAAACTCAAGTTTTGGGGAACGCATGGGTATGCTTGCTTTATAAAAAAAATAGAAAAAAAATTGAATAATTACCATGGCTAGTCTTGTTTCGGGGCCTTTGTTACTTGAGTAAGTACGCCCGAGGGGATTGTCTCTACACCTAGCGCCCTAAGGTCTTAATCGTCTAGGAGTCGTTGGTTGAAAGCTCGCTAAGGGGTAGCGCTGTTAGCCTAATGGAATGAGACAATGCACAGTCATGGGAAATTTATATATAAAAAAAAATCAATAAACATCGCGGGAAAGTGCGAAAATCGTCCCGTGAGTAAAAATAAAGCAGAATAAACCCTATGCTGAACCGTAGCTTGTACTGATGTGTTGGAGTAGTTGTTGTTTCATTTGTATGCATAGTTCTTGGTTTGAACCTCAGTTTTCTTTCTTAAGCAGTATAGCATGTGAAATCCTCACCTTTTTTAAGCTTATATGTGAACACATCACACATATACAACATCTTTATAGCAGGTTAGGATTATATGATTGTATGTCATTATGCCTTTAGCTTAGTTTGATGCTTTGTTCTTGGATCTTGATATTTCTCTGAGGCATATCTTATTGGAATTCTTAACATGGCTGGAAATCTGGGGATTCATTGTCATAGTAGTGTAGCTTGCATAGCATGTAGAATGCATTATTTTGTGTTGCTTGGGGACAAGTAACGGTTTAAGTTTGGGGGTATTTGATAAGTTGGTTTTATACCTACTTATCCGGTATCTATTACTTGAATTAGTTACTTAAACTCATGTTTCTTAGTTACTTTTTATGCATTTTGTGTTCATTTTGTAGATCTTAGGTTTGGGAACGATGTGAGCGACTATTGGTATGAAAATGCAAGGAAAAATAATCCGGATATCATTTGGGCTATCATGTTCATTTCATGTTCTTGGCTTGGAACTTGGACTATGTTGTAGAGCTTCTATTAAGCTTTCTTGAACATCTTGAATCATTCCAATCATAGTTCGGATGCAAGAGTTATGACCTTTGTACCAACGAATGTTGAACGTCACAGTTTTGGATGGGCATTTGCATAGCTGTCCCTTACAATCCAATTTCAGCCTTCATCCGTGCATTATTTCTCAATCATCAAAGAATGAAAGTTGTAGAGCTCGTCGATATCTTCGATTTGATAGGTTGAAGGCCCTATAACTCTTCCAGGATCAAAAGTTATGGCCATTTGACCAAAGGACACTGCAGCAGAAAATAGACCGCGCGGGCACGCGAATTTGTAGTGCATTTCCCGCGCGGCCGCGCGCGACCCTAGAGCCAAAAAACGTGATTTTTTGCTTGAGCGCGACCTCACCCATTTTCAGGCCAATTCCTGAGCGACCGCGCGACTTCGGTGTTGACAAAAGCTGACTTTTCATTAAACAGTGCAATTGAAGCATAATTTGGAGAGGGGTTCAACTAGGGGTTATATATTAGACATATTTTCATTATGTATTCCACCCCTTGGGGGCTCAAGCTACTATTTTTTTCTTTCTTCAACTTTGAATAAGTAGATTAGAGTAGTGATTTCTCTAGTTGATTAGATTAAAGACTTCAAGTGATTGGAAAGCATTGGAGATTCAACATTAGAGCAAGAGAAAAAATTTGTACTACCATTCTTTATTCTTACTCTCTCTTTGATTCCTAATTGTATCTTATGATGTTTATTCAATATGTGGATGATAGATTTAATTCAGTTATGATTTAAACACTATTCTGAGATTGAAATTGATTTTATGGATTAACTATTTCTGATATGATTCATTGATAACCTTATTGATTTCTATGGGTTTGTCTATTAAGATTCATGCTTAATTTCTTAGTTGATTGGCCATCAATTATTGTGATAATCCATATGGACTTGAGAGATGAAGTATGGGTTTGGATCTGATCTTAATAGATGATAATTGTATATTCTACATCGTGTTGGGATGTATGATTTGTGCTTAGGATAGACATATACCGACGCACCATTCATAGTCTATTGAGAACTTGGGATTAAACCCTAATTATTCATAAATCACATAAACATATAGTGGTTTAGGTAATGTGGGGGTTCATGTGTATTCTATCAACTGTGGATTATATGTGATATGGGTATGGTAAATTGAGAGATTGCTATACTTTACATTTGTGTTCTCGACTAACAAACCAGTACAATTAGTTTGGCTTAACATGAAATGTATGGATTTGAATGAGTCAATAGATGAAATTATGATCTCATTTCTTCATTATCTAGTCTCACTCTAGGAATAGTTAGGTTTATTTTATTTCATAGTTTACATAAAAAATATAGTATCGTTCGTTTAAATAAGACTGAAATGGTTATGGGCTAGTGCTTGGTGAACTTTATTAGTTAATTCTCTGTGGGAACGATACTTTACTTACTATTTATTACTTGTTGACCGTGTACACTTGCACACATATATTGATCGGTAAAATGACCAACATGGTTCATACAAGTGAGCAAATTTGATTTTTATGCTTTTGTTTTGATATTGGTGTTAGTGGGGCTTGATTTAGAGACTGGTACACCTTTGGATTTCGTGGGTTTGAGCTTGAGAGAGTATGGCTAAGTGTGTGTTGCATAAATGAGCATTGTTTTTCTTTTCTCTATCTTGAATTCTATATAATCCTTGATGCAATGAACTTGGTTGTTAATAGCTGATGTACTGGTGTTGTAGCTCATAGCTAGGTAGACTAGGGTGGTGGCTAGCAAGATTTTGCTAGATTTCCTAACAATAATTCAACAAATCTGACAAAAGGGTACAATAGTAATTTGTATTTTAATTTTAAGGGCATTCTTGTCCAAGGTGCTTGAATCTAGGATTTATTCACTAGATTTTACATCTTAAAGTTTCCCAAATAATTACTAGGGTTTAAAAAATTAAAATTAAAGTGTAATAAAATTTTAATTTAAAACACACTAATTAAATTAGGGTTTTGAATAGAATTTAGGGTTTTAAATAATTAGGGTTCCATAACATCATTAGGGTTCCCAAATTACCAGTTTAATTTACTAAAATAATAATTAGGGTTTCTAGTTTTAGCAATTAGGGTTCCTAATTAGCAAATTAGGGTTTCTAATTAATAGTAAATTAGGGTTTTCATATATTAATTAGGGTTTTCCTAATTAACAATAATTCTATAATATGCACATAATTCATATAACATAATTTCTGACCGACCTTAAACTCTAGTTTTGAGTTTTCAATTATGTTTTATGATAGTATTACTAGGGTTTGTCGTGATACACCTTAATTGCCTGACCATTATCAATCTACGCATATAGTGTATATATTTATAGCACTAAAAAATCAAATTATAATTAATATTATATTATTATTCTCATCCTTCGATCAAAACCCAAATTTAGAGTTTGGATTCCATATCTGGATATCTTTCATATACAAAAGTATTAATTAAGTTAAAATACTTAACTTAATAATGAACAAAAATTCGGATAATAAAATATTTATTCTTATAATTCTAATAATCAATTCATATATTATTTAAATAATATAAAATCATGTTTTCATAGAAAATAATTAATAAAACATTTATGCTACAAAAATTAATTACTATAAGAATATAATTTATAAAGATTAATAATTCTAAAATAAAATTATTTAAAATTATTCATGTAATAAAAAAATTTTATTTATCACATATTTACATAAACATTACTTCGCATATATTCCCATTTTTAAAATAAAATAAAAATTTATGTGCAAAATTTCTTATTTATTTACATAGAAAATATCGGGTTATTACATTCACCCTCCCTTATAAGGATTCCGTCCCCGGAATCAACATTTTAAAACTTATACATATAAGGGTACATAGCCTACGCAATCATTGTAAATAGATCTCGATCATAATTGATCGAACAAATATTTAACTATTCATATAAAGCGTGTCTGTCTGCTTAAACGGAAGTTTGATTTCTAAAAGAACTCAAATTCCTCCTTTAAAGTTTCTTTTTAACATTAATTTGCTATATATAGGAAAATTAAATATAAACACGAAAATAAAAATTATTCGAATAATACCTGGAGTTCCATTCCCAGCTGCCACATACAGTATCCTGGACCGTCATATTGAAGACTCGTGCGGTTGGTTTGTTGGTTGAAGTCGGTCCTGTGATTGCCATAGTCCCGCTACCTTTTCCCGTGGTTATACTCCCTGCCTCCATTTTCCTCTTTGGACAATCCATCACCTTATGCTCCATGACTCCACACGTAAAAACACCCACTGTTCATCCTTGGGTTGGGGCGGTTGGGTGAAATATGGCCCTCCTGCCCGCACTTGTAGCATACAAACTTACCCTTCAGACAGTCACCAGAGTGATTCTTCCCACAGTTCCCACATGGAACTACCTGCTTCTTCACACCTTCATGTTTCACCTGAACATTCCCAAAATAATTTCTCTTTCTTTTATCACCCCTATTCCCACTATTAGTTTCCACATTCACCGCTCCTACTGTCTTTCCCTAATTCCTTTTCTCCTTGTTGTAGAGGATCATGACCTCACTCCCTTCCTCAGCTATGATAGCCTTTTCCATGAGTGTTGCAAAAGTATTATCTGCAACACTGCCACCTTATTATAGAGCCAGGGTTTTAATCCCAGCTCGAACCTTCTTGCTTTCCTAGCCTCCGTATCAACTTGATGCGGAACGAACCTAGCCAACTCATTAAACTTTATGGCATACTCCGTAACAGTCATGTTCTCCTGCTTTAATTCCAGAAATTTCACCTCCATCCTAGCCTGCATGCTAGCTAAGAGGTAGTTTTCGAAAAATAAAGTCTTAAACCTAGCCCAAGTAACTACTCCTTCTCCCGCCATCGCTTGATTTGTTTTCCACTAAAAGTTCGCCTCCCCTTTCATCATATAGGTGGAAAAAGAGGTCTTTTTCCCCTCATCTACCCTAGCAATTACGAACGCCTTTTCTATCTCGTTAACCCATGTTTGGGCTTCTATAGGGTCGGCTGTTCCCCTGAATTCTGGTGGTCTTGCTGCCTTGAACTCTTTATAATTTGCTAATCGATTGTCTGTTCGGTTCCCTGCAGCTGGTATTCCATGCTGCAAAGCCTGAGCTACCATGTTCGCAAAGTTTTGCAATGGGTCTTGCTGTTGTCCCTCATGGTTGTTGATAGATTCTTCTTCCCGTTGATTTCATGTTCGACGTCTTGGCGGCATTATCTGATTACATAAAATCATACATTTAACTTACATTCTAAACCTTATTGTATAAGTTTAACATGTAACATAAAGTTTAATACAAAACTTATTCCATTAATCAAACATAGATTCGTATCCATCAATTCAAAGTACTTTACATAACATAACATATACTGCTATCCCTTTGTGACCACAAAAGTCAGGAATTACTGTAATAACTTATACAAAAGTTTTAGAATATTACATTACACCCTTACATTATTAAACATACATAAACATTACTAATCCTACTTATTTCCTAAGTAACGGTCTTTCATTTTTCTTTTTTCCTTTTTCTTTCGGAAATTGCATTACGATATGTTGTTTCCGGCTCCCATTTGATCAATTTGAATTTTAAGTTTATCTTGTTCTTCCATAGTTTTTTTAACGCCTTTCGCAATTGGTTATTTAGTAGCTTTTCTATTTCCCACAACTTTTCTAGAGAAGAAACCTTGTTCTTTAGATTCTGTACTTCCGTTAATACTTGATCAGCTCCAACTTTAGTGTCTGAATAACTATCTGTCAGTTCCACCATTTTCGGATCTGGTACTACATTTTCCAATACCACCACCTCATCAAGGTTGTCTGCACTATGAGCCTCTATTTCAGCTTTTGGCTTTGATATCGACTCCTTCTTTACGATCAGAGAGTATCCTAATTCTTTTCCACCTTACATCTACACACAACTTATCTTGATTAGTAAATAATACACACACAACAAACAATAGTTTTATAAGAGTTATCTTTTATTTTGTTTAACGATGAATTTATTCAATTCATTTCCTTTTAAAGTCTATATAAGTTACTTGTATTTTTAACGTTTCTCTCTGTTCTAAGGTTATAGCCTAAGGTCTATTCCACCTGAGGTTTCTAACCCTAAAGCGTTGATACCAACCTGTGACGCCCCCAAATTCAGGTACTTGAAACCCAAACTCGGTGCTTCACGATACCATTTCTATGAGCGGAATAATACTAATAATAATAACAATTATATAAATATCAAACTTAATTTACATATATCAAAGTCTAAATCCCAGGTACGCGACCTTTAAACATTCACTACATCATAGATAATAAATATCATTGTCTTAATAAACTTCAACTATTACATAGAATATTATAAAACTCATTAGAACAACTTTCTTTTCCTTGTTCTTGCCTGAACCTTCTGGTTGATCATACTTAGCTAAAAACATTTAAATTTAAAGCAAAAATGAGCATTTGATTTCCCAACAAGTAATAACAACAATATATATTAGCTAAAAGAATTAAATGTTTTCTTTAAAAGATACTTCTACAACGAATCAACAGTTGTGAAGTAAGCTGAACCAATAATAACAACATATCACTTCCATATGAAATTTTTGAAACTACGTATTGACTATAACTGGAGATCAGTCAACATACTATGAACATTATTTTCTATTTTCAAAAAGGTTAAACAAAAATTCATCTGTAAACCGTTATAACTTATGGGCACGGGGGGTGATCAGCGCGTTATGCCCTGTATTGATCAATACTACATGCAAGAACAATATTATTTTTCACTCTATCCACCTTAGGTGCACAAAAGTTTTCCCATGTTCGGGATGTTCATACTTAGTCGGGAATCCGAACCAAAATAATCTGGTTGGATACAATAAAGTTCTATCTTAATCAATAATATTTCTTAATCTGTGTCTAGCTAGATCAAGTAGCTTAGATAACTTTTAATTAATGTATACTTACCAGAACTCAATAGGTGTGTATCAACATGTGATTAAATATAATGGTTATCCAAGTGGGGACACTTGTCTAACCCTTTATAGGAATTAACGAACAGAATAAATATCTAAATTATATAGTAATACTGTGTTGATAAACAATGATCGAATAATTTATGAACTTATATGAATATGAATACTTGGATACATAATCAATAACAATAGAGTTAATAATCTGGCACAATAATATGATTCTGAAACTTTCTTACTCATGTCCATTGCATAAAGTAAATGCAAAGGTAAGATACTTATCTGAGCTGCTGCTTACAATAACGCAACTTAGATTAATCTTTTATACAGCGACCTATCAGTAATAAGATCATTCGTTCGATTAGAATTTTATATCATATCTCATAGTGCTGCTATTTGTAGTCTGCACATAACCTAATCACATTGTCACATATGTTAACAGTCATTGGTTCACAAACAAACACTTATCGATTACAATTATATAAGTCTAGATCAATTTCGGTGTACCGACGACTTTATCGGGTATTTATCTAGTCTAAAACTCTATCCCGTAGTTCAATAACTGAAAATATCAGTCTTATTATTTTTAATTGACTTATAATAATTTTTAAATAATTATTATAATTTATCATGATTTTTCAAACATCTGAATCATTATTAAATGATTTAAATATTAACTAATTCTATTATCATTAATATTTAATTAATATTAAATTATTAATGAAACCATTGCCAAAATATTAAAGTTATTTATAATAACTTAAAATATTTTTAAAGTATTAATATTACCCTTAAATAATTTTTAAAACATTTAAAATCATTTTAAATAATTACCATTAATATTAGAATATTAATTTAGTATTTATCAAAATATTAAAAGTCATTTATTATAAATTAAAATATTTTTAATTCATTTATATCCTTTTTAAATGATTTTTAAATCAATAAAACCATTTTTAATTTATTTTTTCAATATAATTATTAAATAAGTTTAATATCATTAATATTTAATTATTAATAAAATTTACCTTTAAATATCAAAAGTTATATTTTATAACTTAAAATATTTTTAAACTCTTTATTTTCATTTAAAATGATTTTTATAATATTAAAATCATTTTTAATTAATTTATTTAATATAATTACTAAATAAATCTAATATCATTAATATTTAATAATTAATGAAACTTATCTTAAAATATTAAAAGTTATGTTTTGTAACTTAAAATATTATAAATTACCTTATTGTTATTTAAAATGATTTTTAATACAACAAAATCATTTTTAATTAATTTATTTAATGCATTTATTAAATAAATTAAATACCAAAAATATCCAAATAAATATTAATATTTATGAAAAATATGCCAAATTATTAAAAGTTAATTTTTATAACTTCAAATAATTTTTAAAACTATTTTTGTAATTTTCAGAATTTATTTACTATTTTTAAATGATTTTTTAGAAATTAAATTAATTAATTATAATAACTCTGTCGCTAAAGCCCTTTCGCGACAGTAAGTGTCACCTTAATTAGGTGTTCTTGAGAAACCCAGGCATTCAAAGTCAGTGCTCGAGCTTGCTTGTTTGACCATCAGTCATTCCTTGTGTTTGTGTTACTGGTCTAGTTAATGGTTAATTATTATAGTACTGATATAATAATACACAATCTAACAACAAACATGGTCAAAACATACATCATCTGCAAGATCTAAGCTCAAGAACAAGTCGTCGAGTCGTTTTCGACGCTTCGGGTCGCTTTCGAAAAAAAAATAAAGTCGTGGCCGGTCAACGCTTTTGATGGCCCTCTATCATGAAATATGTTCAAGGTAAATGTGTTCTAAACGTCGGGCTGTCTAAAGTAACCAACAGAGAACATTATTCAAGCCACGTTCAAGTCTAACAATAATTAATCAAAAAGATCTGGGTTCAACAAATTCTTGTCAGAACGTTTCTAGGTTTTCCCAAAAACCTAGCAGTTCATCCTATCACTTTCATGCTCGATTTCCTTTATGTTTTGTTCATGATTTATGTCGTTTAATGGTTCAAATATATAGTATACATGACAAGGAACATTACTATAACAACAAATCAGTAACTCAACATCACAGTTAAAATATCTAATTCGGTCAACCTATGTCAGAAAGTTGTTCTTCATGTTTCTGGAAATTCCCAGAAATGCAAGTCATGATCGGATGGTCAAGTTTGACCGTCCACTACGTTTGATTAGTTGATTGTTTAAAGGATCTAAAGTCACACATATATAGTATATATGACAACCTATAAACGGGATACAAACACATCATTATAACACTTAAGAAGTGACAGATCTATGCCTTCCAAATCATTGTAAGACGCTGAAAACCAGTTCCTGGGTTACCCAGAAAAGGAAAGTCATTGTCGGTCAACCGATTTTGACCAACAATAACTTTCAATCTATGTTAGATCTAAACCTGATTCAAGTTCCAGATCCAAGATCTCATAGCAGACTACAAGATAAAAGCTTAAAACAACAAAAACACATAGCAGAAGAAGATATACAAGGTTTGACATTTGGTTGTCAGAGTACAAAAACACAAATATCCAGATTTTGTAAAATGATAAATCCGTGCCTCTAGATGTTATGGATCTAACATCTAGCAACCCAGATCACTTTGTTAGACTCCATACTACATTTTTAACACACAAAACTAACATCTAACATAAGATCAAAAGTCAGATTTCTTTTTAGGGTTCATACCTTTAAGTGAGCAAATCTGATTTCTATGCTTCTGATTTGATATTGGTGTTAGTGGGGCTTGATTTAGAGACTGGTACACCTTTGGATTTCGTGTGTTTGAGCTTGAGAGAGTATGGCTAAGTGTGGGTTGCAAAAATGAGCTTTATTTTGCTTTTCTCTCTCTTGAATTCTATATAATCCTTGATGTAATGAACTTGGCTATTAGTAGCTGATGTGCTGGCGTTGTAGCTCATAGCTAGGTAGACTAGGGTGGTGGATAGCAAGATTTTTTTAGATTTCCTAACAATAATTCCCCAAATGGGATAAAAGGGTACAATGGTAATTTGTATTTTAATTTTAAGGGCATTCTTGTCCAAGGTGCTTGAATCTAGGATTTATTCACTAAATTTTACATCTTAAAGTTTCCCAAATAATTACTAGGATTTGAAAAATTAAAATTAAAGTGTAATAAAATTTTAATTTAAAACACACTAATTACATTAGGGTTTTTAATAGAATTTAGGGTTTTAAATAATTAGGGTTCCTTAACGTCATTAGGGTTCCCAAACTACCAGTTCAATTTACTAAAATAATAATTAGGGTTTCTATTTTTAGCAATTAGGGTTCCTAATTAGCAAATTGTGGTTTCTAATCAACAGTAAATTAGGGTTTTCATATATTAATTAAGGTTTTCCTAATTAACAGTAATTCTATAATATGCACATAATTTATATAACATAATTTCTGACCGACCTTTATACTCCTGTTTTGAGTTTCCAATTATGGTTTATGACAATATTACTAGGGTTTGTCGTGATACACCATAATTGCCTGACCATTATCAGTCTACGCATATACTGTATATATTTATAGCACTAAAAAATCAAAATATAATTAATATTATATTATTATTCTCATCCTTCGATCAAAACCCAAATTTAGGGTTTGGATTCCATATCTGGTTTATCTTTCATATACAAAAGTATTAATTAAGTTAAAATACTTAACTTAATAATCAACAAAAATTAAGATAATAAAATATTTATTCTTATAATTCTAATAATCATTTCATATATTATTTAAATAATATAAAATCATGTTTTCATGGAAAATAAATAATAAAAATATTTATGCTACAAAAATTAATTACTATAAGGATATAATTTATAATGATTAATAATTCTAAAATAAAATTATTTGAAATTATTCATGTAATAAATAAATTTTATTTATCACATATTTACATACACATTACTTCGCATATATTCCCATCTTTAAAATAACTAAAATAAATTTATATGCAAATTTTTTATTTATTTACATAGAAAATATCGGGTTATTACAGCAACCACGCGTATTACTATACTTTTATCACCGGGTATTTCAACAGTTTTAACGGTAAAAGTTTTGCCGTTATTTTTATAAAAAGGTTATTTTTGTCGCTTTTTATATCCGACAGTTAGTCCGTTATGTGGTCTACCAATGATTGCGCTGTCGTACGGATATTCCCGACAAAAAGAATATCTTCCAACTAAAATGAATATTCTCCGACAAAACGAATATTTTATGACCACTTGTTACTTTGCAAAATTTGTACATTTCACCCATAACTACAATATTATATCAACTCGACACCTTATTATTCAAAAATAATATTTAAAGAAAATTAAATCTTTATTCATAAAAAGTTGGGGTCTTAAACATTCACTCTATGTCAGTTGATTTTGCAAAAATAGGAGTAATAGCTGAAAATGCATAGGGCTTTAAAACCGAGGATGTTTCGTGATTTCATGGAGAGGTGGGTCAAACCAACTTTTAAACTTCTCAAGGAGTATTTGGGGGGGGGGGGGGGGGGTAACTTTATCGTGAAATATAGTCTTGAATCTATAGTGCATGCGAAGCCGCAATCTGTTTGTTCAAAAAAATATAATATCATCGATCAAGACGTTTATATAAAATACTGAAAGATATATATGTTAATATACTAAAATGAAAATGATTTAATTAAAAAAATAGAATGAAAATGATTTAATTAAAATAAATAAAAGAGAGAACATACTCTATTATAAACTCAACTGCAACATCCTTAAGACTGACTTTTTTCGAATGTTTTGTAACCAAATATCAACATTTTCTTGGCAAATAGTTTCTATCACAATCTCTATTATGAAAGTATACTATGAATTTTTGATCAACCAGCCACATTTTGAATTTGAATCCACAAAGCAGTATTCTCGAAATATATACAACAAATTGGAGAAAGATGAAAGTGTGCACTTATTGAAAGATAACTTGTCACAATTAGATGGAAACTTCATGTTATAATGTAAAATAAATACCTTCATCATCGCCCATGAGTAATGACTGCTGGGATAAGAGTGAATGACTGTCTTGTATACATAATTCAACATAGTAGTTGCAGATAATACTCCAACTAGTTACTCGATAGTAAAAAAATTATGGGTCGTAGTTCCTGTTTGTATCCCATACTAGAATTGAATAATTGAATTACTGCAGGCATTACTCACTGTTGCATCATAACAGATGACAACATCTTAAAGGAAGGCAATAAAGTTATTGAATAAAGTTCCAGGTTCAGCAACCTTCTAGATAAACGAGCGACCACTTCTCTTCTAGGAGTGAATCATCGCCTGATATGGTTCCAATCCATGAAATAGACAGCTTCTTACCGCTCTGAATTCCTCAGATGGGTAGTTCTCATAGAAGAGGTACTTTTTTTGAAAAAGTGAACCGATTCCTCACAAAAGAGGTACTTCTTCTGTGAGTCCACCCAACTGAGGAATTCAAAGTTGTGAGAAGTTGTCTATTTCTTGGATTGGATCCATATCAGGCGATGATTCACTCCTAAAAGAGAAGTGGTCACTCGTTTATAATAAGTCAATTCTATACCAACTTATCGGGATCAATTTGTGGACGCCTATCTAAGCTCTAACGTGTATCATTCGTAAATGAATGTATAGATAGTAAGATCAAAGCTGTTAGGTTGATCTTGAGATGTATTAGATAGGCTCCAAATAATTCGTAGTGTATAAATCTGATCAACATTGCAGAAGTCAAGGAAGAACCGTAGAGCTTTAAAGATCTTAGTGTGCCTGCCTTGAAGGGCCTTTTCGGAAATCGTAGAGTGGTCCCAACGTTTGTCGAGCCAACTCAAAGATCGTAGTGTGCTCTCGAAAACGTAGAGTTTACAACTCAAGCAAGCGAAGATCATAGTGTGCAAAGATTTAAGAGAAATCGAGTTTCTCTACCGATAAAGATTAGACTGTGCACCAAGGCGACAAGTCACCACGATCTGAATCGTAGAGTACCGCGATCTGAATCGTAGAATATCATCTGTCTTATGTGAGAAACATCAAGCCTCATGATTTGTGTGGAGACAAACTTCAACATATGAGGAATGGATTCTAAACGTTGCAGTACTCACCAGTCCCAAAGTCATAAGAAATATCCTTAATATGCAACAAAGAAGCGTATTCAAGAAGCTAAGGAAAGTACCATCAGTAGTGGGGAAACACCTTTTCGTGTGTTAGGTGAGAAAGCAATCATCAGTGTCAGGTGGGCCGTAATGCAATTCGTAAGATGTGCGTAAAAGTCTCCATCAAAGAACGAAAGGTCAAACGATTTAATGCTTCAACGGATGGATCCAACAGATAGTTTTGAAGATCACATATATGCAAATCAAGTAGATGAGAGAGACAAGCAAGCATTGAACAAAAACGTGAAGAACTCTCAAAGCTCAACTCTACGATCCGAGAAATAGAAAAGCTTGCTTCGCCTACTCGCTCTTTTTCAACAAGTGCTTAAACAACAATCGAGTAGCAACCATCAAGAACTCAACATCTACCAATCAATCAAGAAAAGTACCAAGTTTCTTTGGACTTGAAGAGTTCTAAGTGAACTGTAAGAGAGCCAAGTATGCTGGACTTGAAGAGTTCAAGAGTGAACTAGGAATTCCTAGATCGCCGGGTCTAGAAGGAATCTGTGTGATTCGTAAGTTGTAAAAGACATCCTTAGTGGATTTTCTACCGATGAGTAGAAGAGTGGACTAGAGCTTTAAGTGCTCGAACCACTTAAAACGACTATGTCTTTTACTTTCATACGATAATCGCTATATCCGCCATAACCGCTATAATCGCTTTCACTCTCATAACTCCACTACTTCGTAAAGGAGATTAAAAAAACATTAATTCCGCTAAGTTTTAATCATCATCAACTAACAAGTTTAAAACGAAAAGATTTTTAAATATCTATTCAACCCCCTTCTAGATAACTATTGTGCCAACTAGAACTAACAATTGGTATCAAAGCAGTTCTATTTTATACTTTACAAGCTTTAGTAGATCCAATGGCACACGCACTCAAGCTTAATCAAGGATCTGGAGGAGGCAAAGAAGCCACCAATGTGCAACAAGGATAAATTGCAAACCGGAAAGTCATGGATGCAAGCATACATGGACTCAATAGATGAAGATCTATTTGAGACCTGCTCGTAATGGGCCCTATGTTCCAACAAAGCTTGCACCAACCATCGACGATCCAAATGTAATACAAATCAAAGTCAAAGAGAGTGGATGACAACGAGAGAAGAGAGTCGTCCAACTCGACAAAAAGGCCAAGAACATCTTGTTTCAATCTTAGAAGATGATTTGTTTGAAAAACGTTGTCAACAAAAAAACAAACAAGGAGGTTTGGGAAGCACCGCCATCATGCACGAAGGAACGAAGAAGTAAGAGAAAACAAACAATCACTCCCCGACACAAAGAAGATGAGATGTTTGCTCATGTTCAAGGAGAAAACATAATCGCCACCTATGAGAGATTCAACGCTCGCTTCAACTCTCTACGAGCATATTGGGAAGATCTATCCAAACAAAGATCCGATCATAAAGTTCACGAGAGCTCTACCGAAAGGTGTGGGATGCCAAAACCACCGCTATAAGAGAGTCAAAGAATCTTCACGAGATGACAGCTCAACAACTATATGGCAATCCATCGACATACTAATCGGAGTCGACTCAACGAAATAAACCCTATCGTAAAGAAGAAAGAAGGATAAGGGTGTTGCTTCTCAAGGCAATCAAGGTGCATCTAAGGTCAACACCGAGATCGACTCGATTATGATGAAGACGATGATGAAGACTTTGCTATGCTGGTAAAAAGACTAAGAAGGTTCATGCGACAAGGCAAAACCAACAAACCAAAGAAGGTCAAGAATTACAAAGCAGCCCAGAGCAAATGAACGATCTATGCTATAACCGCAAGAAAGCCCGCCACTTCATCGCCAACCGCAACAAACCTCTCGTAGAAGAACTAAAGAAGAAATCACATGTAAAGAAGCAATACAAAGGCAACAAAAGGCCTCAGAAGAGAGAAAAAGGCTTGGTAGCTGGATGATCGTGGAGTGATTCAGACAATGACTCCAATCCTGATTCTGGATATGATGAAGAACCACAAATGGCTAATCTTTGCCTAATGGCCAAACATGCAAAGGACAAACAGAATTCTAACATACATGATGTAAATCTCGATGAGGTATTTGACTTCAACTCTCCTAATGTAGAGATAAATGATTTAAGAACTGCATTACATGGCATAACCACTGATCTACATCAATACATGAAGTGGTTCAGATTTTTTTCTAAGGATCATTCACTTCTTCAAGAGGAGAAGAAGAAAGTTCAAGAAGAGCTTGAAACAACCCTTCTAAGTACTAACCTTCTCTCCAAGCTTGAGGTTGATAATGAGATCTTAAAACAGACAAATAAACTCAATACACAAAGAGAGTCTAATCTAACCTCTAAAATTGAGGAACTAAAAAAGACTATCTCTATATGGAACAAATCCTCATCATCCATGGACTCCTTGCTCTCTAGTAGAGAAACACATTCGACGTAATGTGCTTAAGCTTTGGGGAATCCATCTCAGAGCCATGTGTGGAAAAGACAAAGGAAACTAGCACTAATAATGCCTCAAGTTTTAGTAGAAGCATTACCTTTATGAAATCCTCACAGAAGGAAGAACTAGTTCAACCTTGCTCTACTGTTTCCATTCATACTCAAAGGAGTAAAGGATCTCATGATGGCCTGGGCTTCATAAAAGAGAAGAGTAACCTAACCTCTACTCACCAACCTCGAAGAATCGTAGAGTCAAGCAAGACCAACTATACGAATCAACTAGGAAGGTACAGTAGAGGTAAGGCACACTCATCACTATTTATGAAAACTAAGGACACGTGGAAGAATGAGAACCAGTTTAACATAAGGATAACTAAAGAACCACACAAGTCCAAATGGAGGATGAATTATCATACACACACAAGCATGCATCATACTAGATGTTTTATATGCAATAAATTTGGTCACAAGGCTGCCAAGTGTTATTATAATTCCATGCATGTGAGACCCAAGATCAAATAAATATGGGTCTCCAAGGGCACTAACAAAATAGGACCCATGCAAATATGGGTACGAAAATGAAGGTTAAACTTTATGACAGGAAAAGAGCTCCACGATCACAACCTGGTATCTGGACAGTGGATGCTCAAGGCACATGACAGGAACAAAGCCCTTCTATCTAACTACATAGAAAAGGAGGGTCCTCACCATCTTTGGAGACAACTACGGGCAAGACAAGAGGATACGGCTCTCACCGGCAATGGTGCAAAGATCTTTCAAAGAAAGTAGCATATGTGGAAGGTCTCCAACACAACCTTCTAAGCATCACCAACTCGCGACAAGGGTCACCAAGTAACATTCCTCAACAACCAAAGGTCAAGTCGAGATATGAAGACTTCTTCATCAGAAAGCTAACCCGGACAAGAGAAGGAAATGTCTACACAGTGAATCTTGGTCAACTAAGCTCAAACGAGACAATATGTTTTCTGGCAAAAGCATCTGAAGAAATGAGATGGCTATGGCATAGACGGTTGTCCCACTTAAACTTCAAAAGCATGTCCAAACTGGCATCAAAAGATCTCGTTGCTGGCCTACCTAAGTTCAACTTCGTAAAAGAAAGGTCATGCAATGCCTGTCAGCTTGGAAAGCAAACCAGAAGCTCATTCAAGAGCAAAACTGCCAACTCTATCGACAAGCCCCTGCAGTTGCTCCACATGGATCTATTTGGGCCAATTCCAACAACTAGTCTTGGAGGAAAAAGATACTCTCTAGTTATAGTCGATGACTACACCAGATTCACATGGGTATTCTTCCTAACCTCAAAGGATGAAACGAGCTCCCAATTAATCAAGATGTTCAGACTTGTGATGAACGAGAAAGGAGAGAAAATCAAGGCCATAAGGAGTGATCATGGAAGAGAATTGACTTTCGTAAATGGACCAGCTTCGCATGCGTATAATGGCATAAGTCATAACTTCTCACCCACGAACTCCTCAACAAAATGGAGGTGAAAGAAAGAATGTAACCTTGATAGAGGTCGGAAGAACTCTACTAAGAAGAAGAACTCATCTCGCCTCAATACTTTAAGCGTAAGTTATCAACACCGTGACGCTACACGCAGTAATAGATCATCGATACACTCTACGATCAAGAAGACGCCCTACTTAACCGTGGAAAGGAAGAAAGCCAAGTGTCGCCTACTTTCATGTTTTCTTTGTGTATGCTACATTCTCAACAATGGAAAGCAAGACTAACAAAATTTCATCCCCAAGTCGACGAAGGAATCTTTCTTGGATATGCCATGCATAAAGAAGGCCTACAGAGTGTTCAACAAGAAGACATCGAATGTTGAAGTCTCGATTCACATCATCTTTGATGAAAACAGACTTAGACAAAATAGTGCTTCAAGACACTACGATCGAGCAAGTGCATACACTAATGAATGAAGTCGTTCGAGCTCAACACCACGATCAGAAGTGCCGTAAAGTGAAATCGCTGAGCAAGAAAATGAGATCGTAGAGAGGTCTATGCAAGACAACGAACCTCCACTTCAAGAAGAAGAAATAGATCTTGAAGACTTAAGACAAGAAGGCATCAGGACATATGTCCCAACCAGAAACAGATGGGCCAGAGATCACACTCAAGATCTAATCATTAGAGATCCGAATTGCTAGAGTCAAAACAAGACTTGCCACCAAGAATGAATGCTTTTATCTAAGCTTCCTGTCACAAATGGAACCAAAGAAGATAGAGGATGCTATGGAAGACTCCAAATGGATAGAAGCCATGCAAGAAGAACTCAACCAATTTGAACGGCTAAAAGTATGGAGATTGGTACCAAGACCAAAGAGTCATCCCGTCATCGAACCAAGTGGGTCTTCGTAAACAAAATGGATGAAGATGGAGTTATAACCTGTGAACAAGGCAAGATTAGTGGCAAAGGGCTACTCTCAAGAAGAAGGCATCGACTACGATGAGACATTTGCACTTGTTGCTGCACTAGAAGCCATCGTAATCTTCCTTGCCTTTTCACGCTTCACACATGAAGTTCAAAGTCTTTCAGATGGATGTCAAAAGTGCATTCCTAAATGGAGAACTCCAAGAAGAAATCTATGTAGAGCAACCTCTAGGTTTCATCAATCCATCTCTTTCCAATTATGTTTATAGATTAGACAAAGCCTTATATGGTCTTAAACAAGCACCTAGAGCATGGTATGAAACACTAACTAACTTCTTGATTGAAAATGGGTTCACTAAAGGTAGAGTAGATACCACATTATTTCTTATAAAGCATAAAGACAAAGTCTTATTGGTTCAAATATATGTTGATGATAATATTTTTGGTTCTACTGACGAAAAGTTATGCAAGAGATTCTCGAATCTAATGTAGAGCAAGTTTGAAATGAGTATGATGGGTGAGATGAATTTCTTCCTTGCACTGCAAGTAAAGCAGACTGATGAAGGGATCTTCATAAACCAAGCCAAGTACATCAAAGACCTACTCAAGAAGTATGGCATGGAATCAGCCTCTCCCATGAAAACCCCAATTGCTCCTGCAACCAAACTTGACAAAGATGAAAAGGTAAAAGTATTGATATAACTCAATACATGAGGTATGATAGCTCTCTCTTTATATCTAACGCCAAAGAGACTGTATATAATGTTTGCAACATGCATATGTGCTAGATTTTAGGCTAACCCTAAAGAATCTCATTTATATGCTGTAAAGAGAATTTTCAGGTATCTCAAGGGTACACCTTACTTAGGACTTTGGTACCCCAAGGAATCCTCATTTGAACTAACAAGATACACAGATGTCGATTTTTAAGTCGCAAAATAGATAGAAAGAGTACCAAATGGCACTTTGCCAATTGCTAGGAAACAAACTCGTGTCCTCGTTTAGCAAAAAGCAAAAACTCAAAGGTTCACTTCAACCGCAGAAGTCGAATACATTGTCACCGGCGCAAGTTCATCGTGCTCAGATCCTATGGATGAAAAATCAGCTAGCTGATTATGGGTTTGATTTCAAATCCATTCCCATTCACTGTGATAACACAAGTGCCATAACAATAACTCATAATCCTATTATGCATTCTAGGACTAAACATATAGAAATAAGGTATCACTTCATTAGGGATCATGTGCAAAATGGAACTATATCTTTACAATATATCCCTACTGAAAATCAACTTGTTGATATTTTTACAAAACCTCTAGATGAATCCAGATTAAATAAGTTAATAAGTGAACTAGGCATGCTAAATTTACAACCATAAAATATATGCTCTAGTTTGTGCTTACCATAATAGACACAAAAGGCTAAGCTCAAAATCGTAGATATGATCAAGGGAAGTCCACAATCGTAGAACTGAAGTGACATGAAAGAAAACGATCGTAGTGCAGACTCAACGATAGCAGAACCTCAACCATCAAGAGGAGGATCCTATGATGATAAGTCTCAAAACAAAGCAATCTCTCTGATAAGCACCTCAAGAACAAACCTAGCCCTTAACTCACTCCAAGAGGTTGGCCCTTCCTGAGTTACCTTAAAAGAATGCTATATCAAAAACTCATCACAAGGATCCCGGCTGCACTCGATGATCGATGATCATAGATCGTAATAAAGGTAATTTCTAGATCGATCGTTTATCGACGATCGAGCTCAAACACTCGACGATCGATCGTATATAACACGACGACTCGACGATCGTAGATCGTAGCTCGCATTTATCGATTGCTAGATAGACTCGACGATCGTAGCTTAGACACAACGATCACAAAACTACCTCAACGATCGTAGTCCTCCTTCAGGACACATCAGCTCTAAAGGAGCCAAGGGAAAAATAGTACAATCCTCATCAGTGAAATTCGTAGAGCCAATCAAAAGTCGACACCTGTCCCACTAAGTAAAATGGAGAGAGGGAAGTTACAAGTACAAATTGAAATCATCTTTTTGAAATCAGGATTTCAAAAGATTATCTCTCTCATCCTCTCTCAAAGCAGAAACCCTAAATCAGAAGAAAGCTAAGTAAAATCACACTCCTAGCAAGAAAATTAATGGCAGTTTCCAGTGTTATCTCCGGTTACAGACTCTGTTTTGACGAGTTCAAAATAGCTGAACCCAAATTTCACAAAACTCTGGCGTTACTAAAGAAAGTGGGTCTCGAAGAAGCCTTGGGCACAGACACGTTGATCTATCCCAAGCTAGTGAAAGAATTCTACAAGAATGGTGTGTTTGAAAACGACACCATCACTACGAGAGTAAAGGAAGTGGAAATCAGACTGAAGGTCGAAGACATCAACCTCGCCCTAGGTCTCAAAAATGAAGGGTATCCACTCATAGATAGCGTAGACTTCCAAGAGGGACTTAAAAGAATGCATCACAAGAAACTCCCCTCTGTGAAAGGATACAAGAAGAAGGAGTTTCCACAAAGGTATGAATTTCTAGCTGATATTGTTGGGAAATGTATATGTTACAAGAACTCAGGTAATGACTCTGTGAATGAAGTACAACTCAAGCTCATGACTGCCATATGTTGTGTAATACAACTCAACTATGGAGCCATATTGCTCGAATGGATTGGAAAATTGATCACCAACTCAAAGAAGTCAAAAAGCCCTCAAAAGGTGCTCTACGGGCGATTCATAAGTATCATTCTACAGTCAGCTCTGGGTGGAAAAATTGGGGAAGAAGAAGGAGAAGCTATCAACCCAAATAGACGAATGACCCAGCAATTGTTTGAAAATTGAAAAAGGAACCCAAATTGAGTATGTATGTACGACATGATGACCAAGTCCAAAGGAAGAACCGGTGATCCAAGGATTCGTGCTTCCAGAAATATGTCTCATTGTCAAGGAAATCAAGAAGAAGAAGAAGAAACAAATAAAGGAGAACCCTCTGTCCTTATCAGAAAAAGTAAGGGCAAGAGGAAGCTTAAGGCTAGAATGGTAGAAGAACCCCAGGGATCCACAACTGATAAACCAGTAGAGTCCTCTGACATTGAGACTCTAAGGATCCTGAGAAAGAAGCAACATCAGGCTGAGGCTGAAGAAGATAGAGCCACCATATCTCAGATGCTGAAGAATAATAAAATCAGCCACAAACCCAAAAAGCCATCCATCTCTTCAATAGTAGAGTCTCTACTGATTGTGGAGACTAAACCAAACACATCAGGAAAGGAAGTAGCTGCATCAAAAAGTTTGGCTGATCAACAGGACAAAATTGAAGTATAAGAAAGTCCTGAGGCTGTGGCTCAGCCTAGAAAATCAAGAAGAAGGCTGGTCAAGAAATACATCATTGAGAATGAAAAAGTGCTCAAGAAGGAAGACAAGAACATGGTTGCCAAAGAGGAACTGTCCAAATCAAGTTAAGAGGACAATGCTCCAGCTGAGGGGGAGATCCCTGAGGTTCTCGTGATAGAGAATGCACTAGCTGAGGGGGAGATGCCTGAACCTCTAGAAAATGCTCCAGCTGAGGGGGAGCTTTTGAGCTTACAAGAAGATGATCAAGTTGAGGGGGAGCCTCATGATATCTCCATGGCAGAAGAAGAGGTCCCTGCCAGAAATGAAGAAGAATCAGTGCAAGAACATCAAGTGGTCATTAAAATAATGGAATCCTCCAACGAGAACAGAGAAAGGGAAGATGATGATGATGACCTTAAGATCACTGGTGTGGGCAAAGATGGGTATAGAAGCTATCTCTACAATCGGATTTTCTCTTACCTACCTATGATGCCATATCATCAAGCCCAAATCCTAAACTCTTGGAACCACATGTTCTAGAGCTTCAAATAATATCCGGCCATCTCAGTACTAGCTCATGGATTTCCAAGAAGATTCAACTTTGCTAAGAAGTTACTCACAAATAACTCTTCCTCAAAGTATAAACCTGAGGTACTGTCTATCCCAACCCTCTTCAGAGTTAATCACTTTCCATCATCCTCATTTAGCCAATTTTATGAATTCCCATGATGGTTAGAAGTGATACTTCATCCATTAAATCAATTTCCAGTTGCAGAATCACAAAATCCTGTAACTGAGGAACCAAATGCAGTCAACTTCATAATGCTCCCACAAACTATCATCTCTACGATCATGGACTCTAGCCTTATTGCAAAGTCTCTACCTCAAATCGTAGAGTCACCAAACTCAAACATCCAAACCCAGGCCCCTCCATCAGATATTCCATCCTCATCCTCTAATGAATATTTTAGTCTCGATCTTACCCTCTACTCCCTGCAAGATCAATCCCAGAAAACATCCCCTCCTTTAAACGATCCTCAACCCAGTGATCCACTCACAAATCTGCCCACGAAAGAAGACTTGAATGAAGTGTCAAAAAACATGGTCAAGACGATCGATGAGAGCCTGGAAACTTATTCAGAAGTCATTCATCTCAGGCTAACTCAAATGATCACTGCTGTAAATAATCTCCCAGGCACTCTGAACGTTGAGCTTACATAGAAGCTGAGGGAAATTATCAAGGAAATGATTCAAAGCATGAAGGACAGAGATGAAATTCACTTCTGGATAGCCACCAAACAAAGAGAAGCTATTCTTGAATTACATAAATCTCAAGAAGCCCAAAATAACCTTATGATGGAGAACATCATCAACCTGAAAGCTTCAGTCCAAGAATTTTAGAAAGCCTATGTAAACCAGGAACAGCAAACTGACACTGTTCTATCTGCCCTCCGAAACAAAGAAGCTAGATCTGAAGCCCTGATCAAGGAAAGTCGAGAGGACATTGCTCAAACACAAAGCTAGCTCAACGAGCTTGTCCAAGGAGTAAATCAACTTTCTACAGACATTCGAACCCTTGATGCTGACATAAAGGGGGAGAATAAAGGGAACTGAGTTAAAGGAGGCCAGGGCAGAGGCAGAGGAGCTCAAGGAAGCCAGGGAAGAGGCAGATGACAATTTCACACTCAAGTGTCAAGAAGCCCTCTTACAAGATAATTCCACCATCAGACTCCACGATCAAGCAATCAGACTCAACGATCTGATCAGTAGGAAGTCTTGATGGCTCAGCCAATAAGGAGTCAAGGGTCAACTACCAGCTCACAAAAATGTGACCACCACATGCCTAAGAATGCCAATTGGAGATCCTGCATTCATGAATAGGCATGATCACAACCCAAGGATAAGCCTAAGAGAGCTAGAAGAGATAGCAAGAAGGGATGAAGCAAGCAGGAAGAGAAGGGCTGAGGAGTATGTCAATCCTCCACGCAAAAGACCAAAGAAATAGAGATAAGTAAAAGTTTAAATTCTTATTGATGTAAAGCTAAATTGTAATACTCTTCAATCATCAATAAATTCATGCTTATTCTCTAGAAATTTCAACTGCTCACTAAAATACTAAGTCATGTTTAAATTTCCTGCAAATGTATCTAGAAACTAATAATCATGACATCAAATCTCCTTGGTTATGTCAACATCAAATATGGAGAAATTGTTGGGAGAATGTATATTATGATTTGATGTTTAAATTTATATGCTCATGATTATTTGTAAAGTCCTTCAAGGAATATATATACAAGGACTTAGTGATAGATCAAATTTGTTAGGTTGATCTAAGCTCTTAACGTGTATCATTCTGTAAATGAATGTATAGATAGTAAGATCAAAGTTGTTAGGTTGATCTTGAGATGTAATAGATAGGCTCCAAAGAATCGAGTGTGTAGAGTATAAATCGATCAACATTGCAAATATTTAAGAGTCAAAGCTTTACCGAAACATGAGTGCACTTGCATGCGCAAAGATCGAGTGAGTACCACTACCTTGAAGGGCCTCTTCAAGGCGAAACATAGAGCTTCTAAACGTGGATTCTAAACGCTGTAAAGACTCACCAAATCCCAAAGTCATAAGAAATATCCTTAGTATGCAACAAAGAAGCGTATTGAAGAAGCTAAGGAAAGTACCATTGGTAAGGGGGAAACACCTTTTCAGGTGTTAGGTGAGAAAGCGGTTTATTGTGTCAGTGGGCCAGAATGCAATTCAGAAGATGTGCAAAAAAGTCTCCATCAAAGAACAGAAAGGTCAAACGCATATATGCAAATAGTTTTGAAGATCACATATATGCAAATCAAGTAGATGAGAGAGACAATCAAGAATTGAACAAAAACGTGAAGAACTCTCAAAGCTCAACTCTACGATCTGAGAAATAGAAAAGCTTGCTCAGCTACTCAATTCTTTCGAACAAGTGCTTAAACAGCAACTGAGTAGCAACAATCAAGAACTCAACATCTACCAATCAATTGAAGAAAAGTACCAAGTCTGCTGGATTTGAAGAGTTCTAAGTGAACTGTAAGAGAGCCAAGTCTGCTAGACTTGAAGAGTTCAAGAGTGAACTAAGAAGTTCCTAGACTGCTGGTCTAGAAGGAATCTGTGTGAATCAAGAAGTTGTAAAAGACATCCTTAGTGGATTTCCTACTCAAGGAGTAGAAGAGTGGACTAGGAGCTTTAAGTGCTCTGAACCACTTAAAATGACTATGTCTTTTACTTTCATATGATAACTGCTATATCTGCCATACCTGCTATAACTGCCTAACTCTCATAACTCCACTACTTCGTAAAGAAGATTAAAACAAACATTAATTCTACTAAGTTTTAATCATCATCAACAAACAAGTTTAAAACGAAAAGATTTTTTAAATATCTATTCAACCCCCCTTCTAGATAACTATTGTGCCAACTAGGAACTAACACTCATTATAATTATTATCACACTATTTCACATCATAGCGAGGACTACTATAGCCACCTATCTGGACCGTCACTCCATTCCCCGATTAGTCCCAGCTATATCCTCATTTCCTGAAGAGAACAATGAAAGCAAAGGGTGAGCTCAACTAGCCCAGTAAGAAATATTATAACTAATATAATGCAGAATAAATTATCGTTAGCCCTCAATAGTGTTAAACTGATAAAATATAATAAACATCAAATTTAACTGCAGCGGAACAAGCAATCCATTAAGAGAGTCAAGTAGAGCATGATATCTACTATCTTCTATGTTTTAAAAAGTTTATCAACAGTTTTATCGCTGAGACTCAGCTTAATAAAGAATTTACATCATCGAATCATCCCTGCACTACGACCAATGATATTCATTAGTATCACCAATGGTCATGATCATACCAACAACTGTCCATCAATGCACTACGGGTCAATGATGACTTTTACCACATCATTTGTAACAATACGGGTCATGATTATACCGAATAATCCCTGATCATAATCATACCAATCAACAGTCCATCTATGCACTACGGCCCAAGATGACTTTCATCACAATATAAGCATGAGGATGATGACAATGATATAAGAATTCAATTTAAATGAGAGCAAGGATAAATTTTAAAGATTTATAATTCAATTTATCCAGAATTCAATAATGTCCAAATTGTCAACATGATACTGCTTTGTGGAGTAAAATTCAAGAATAATATTGTATCAAAAATAATTTGGATAGAAAAGAAATTATTTTTTTGTCGTGAATAGTACCCCCATGAATAGTAACCGAGTGAATAGTACCCCGTAAATAGTACCCCGACATGAAAAGATTAAAAATTATCAAGAATGCTCAGAATAATATTTCCATGAAAAGATACTGGATGAAGCGCAAATATCAATTATTCTACTAATTTCATGGAGTATAGAAGCAATACTTATCAACATAAGTGTAGAATTAGAAATATGAAATGAAATAATGTTACTTACATACTACAGAGTATGGAAGAAAATATCATTTCTTACGAATATTGAACAAGAATAATATCACTTACGAATACGAAAGAAATAATACCCCTTACCTTAGTAGGAGATTGGATCGCAATAGTGTAGTAACATAATACTCTTCTTCTTCTCTCTTATTCTCTCTATACTTTCTCTCTCTATAGCTTGAATGAATTGGTGAAAAATAATGAAGAAATGAGCTTCTATTTATAGGCTTAGCAGAGTAAGGGTAAAATAGTCTTTTTGCCATAATTTATAACATCATCGCTGACATCATCGATCATATTAAATCATTGCTTACCTCATCGTCCGATGACATCATCGCTTATATCATAGGAATTCAAATTCAATTTATTCTCTTCCACCTCCTTTTACTTTTATACAATGAATTTATTATAATAATGTTACCATTCAAATTATAAAAAATGTACTATTATATAATCACATCATACTACTATAATGTAATATTATAATAATATATTTGAATGAATTATTTTATCAGAAAAGATAAAATACCAACTTTCAAAAAATGTCACATGCTTTAATTCCTCAGTTTAAATCCACATTGAATAAATATTTTCTTATCATATATATCAACAATTAATTATTCACAAATAATATTACAAAATTGCAATATCGACAATCAGGTCGTTCCCAGGAAAGAGGGGGCTTTCCGATAAGTATTTCTCCCTATTGGCGCGCAATTAGGTGACCAAACCCCTTTCCTCGATAGAACTTTCTAGACATTGTCGATAATGCAAATAATAATATTATTCAAATAATATGAATTATTTGTGACGCCCCCAAAATTAGGTATACATCACCCATCTTGGGTCGCCAGATACATGGTACAGAATTTAAATACGACTTACTAATACAACTGTGGTGTACAATATGACAAAACATAAACTGTGAGTTTGAATACAAATATTATCTACTAGAGATTATACAAACTCAAAAGGAGTCCTCATTACAATTATTATCACACTATTTCACAGAATAGTGAGGATTACTAATGCTATCGTCTGGACCATCACTCCGTTCCTCGACTAAGTCCGGCTATATTCTCATTTCCTGAAGAGAACAGTGAAAGAAAGGGTGAGCTCAACTAGCCCAGTAAGAAATATTATGACTACGATAATACAGAATAAATTATCATTAGTCTCCAACAATGTTAAGCTGATAAAATATAATAGACATCAAGTTTAACTGCAGCGAAACAAGCAATCCATTAAAAGAGACAAAGTATAAAATAAAATCTACTATCTTTTATGATTAAATAGGTTTTTCATCACTGTTATCGCTGAGACTCAGCTTAATAAATATTCCACATCATCGAATCACCCCTGCACTACGGCCAAGGATATTCTTTAGTATCACGACCACAATTATCCATGCACTACGAGCCAAGAATATTTGTGTATTCATTAATGGTCATGATCATGCCAACAACAGTCCATCAATGCACTACGGGACAATGAGGACTTTTATCACATCATTTGTAACATTACGGTCATGATTACACCGAATAATCCCTGGTCATAATCATACAAAGTCCATCTATGCACTATAGGCCACAGATGACTTTCAACATAATATAAACGTGAGGATGATGACAATGATATAAGACTTCAATAAAACAAGTTCAATAATTAATTTGTCCAAGAACTACTAATGTCCAAATTGTCAACATGATACTGCTTTGTAGAGTAAAATTCAAGAATGATCAGAAGAATATTTCCATGAAAAGATACTAGATGAAGCGCAAATATCAAGGATATTCTACTAATTTCATGGAGTATAGAAGTCAAAATTTTAACCAACTGAGTATAATAAAGAATGAAATAACAAAAGAAATCACCATGCATGCGGTACTTCGCATAGATAGGTTATTCCAACAGAATACTAAATAACGGAACAAAAGTCGGTGAAATCGCGCACAAGCGGGATGTTCCAACAGAATAATATAGAATGGAATAACAACAGAAATCACCATGCATGCGGTACTTCGCATAGACTGGTTATTCCAATAGAATACTAATAATGACGAAATCAGGTCCGACGTAAAACGCACAGACAGGATATTCCAACATAATAATAATAAAGACGGAATCAGGTCCGGCGTAAAAAGCACAGACATGATATTCTAACAGAATAATAAAGATAGAATCAGGTCCAGCATAAAATGCACAGACAGGATATTCTAACAGAATAGTAAAGACGGAATAATAAAAGAATGTCACCAAGTATAGGGTAGACCGCGTATACAGGTTATTCCAACAGAATAATAAGCAATGGAATAACAACAGTTCTCTTCATGAATAAGAAAGAATAACATCCCTTACCGTAAAAGAACTGAATATAAGAGTAGTTAAGTAGTAGAAATCTTTTCTTCTTTCTCTCTATAATTTTCTCTCTCTAGAGTTTCAGTGAATTCGTAAGAAAATAATGAGGGAAGGAGCTTCTATTTATAGAAAATGGACTGCATAGTAACTAACTCATGAACGGTCCAGATTGATTTACTTTAATCTGACGGTCCATATTTAAAGCAAAATCTTTTAAATAAAATATAATATATTCTATTTATAATCTAATAAAACGAATAACTTTATAAAAGATTTTACTATGGAAACATTATGCAGGCACTATGCCAACACTATGCATAATAAAATATAATATATTCTAATTATTGTCTAATAAAATAAATAGCTTTATAAAAGTATTTTGTTTTATATAAAAAGATTTTACTATGCAAAAACACTATCACGAGACACTATGCAACACTATGCATAATAGAATATAATATATTTTATTTATAGAATAACTTTATAAAAGTATTGCATTTTTATATAAAAGATTTTACGTATTATTACATTAATAATACCAACAAAACCGAGTGAGTTATCACGTAAGCATTAATAATCAATACGTGTGCTCTTATGCAACCACGCCAGATTATTACTATACTTTTTAACACCGTGTGTTTCAACAGTTAATCGGTAAAACTTCCGTAGTTATTTTCATAAAGTATTTTTGTCATTTTCTCAATCAATCAAATAATAATTACATTTGTGGGGTCCACCAATAATTGTGTTGTTGTACTAATATTCCTGTTAAAAGCGAATATTCCCAACCAATCGAATATTATATAAAAACTTGCGTACTTTACAAAATTTATAAATATTACCCACAACTATTATATCAATTTCACTCCATAATATTCAAAAATAATATTTATAGAAAATTCATCTTTATTCAAAAAAGTTGGGGTTTTACAATCTGCCCTTCTTATGAAATTTCGCCCTCAAAATTAGGGTACGTACCTGGTATGTCGAAGAGGTAAGGATACCTTGATTTCATTTCAGATTCTAACTCCCAAGTCATTTCCTCAACATCGTGGTTTCTCCACAAAACATTGACTTGAGGTATAACCTTGGTGCGTAGAATATGTTCCTTCTTATCCAAGATTTAAACAGGAACCTCTTCATACGTTAAATCTTCCGCTATTTCATCCGGTTCCAACTCAATAATGTGATTCGGGTCTTCCACATATTTACGTAACATGGATATGTGAAAAACGTTATGAACACGAGACATACTAGGCGGTAAAGCGAGTCTATAGGCCACAGTTCCTACTCGATCGAGGATTAAAAATAGGCCGATGAATCGAGGATTGAGTATTCCTCTCTTTCCAAATCTCGTAACTCCTTTCTATGGAGCAACACGCAACAACACATGATCTCCTATATCGAATTCCACGTCCTTTCGATGAAGATCAGCATAACTCTTTTGTCGATCTTGTGAGGTTTTTATACGTTGTCGGATCGTTTGAATCTTTTCCGTAGTCATACGTACCAACTCCGTTACCAACAACGTTGCTTCACCCACCTCATCCCAGCATACTAGAGAATGACACTTTCTTCCATACAACGCTTCGAATGGAGCCATGCCAATACTTGCTTGATAACTGTTGTTGTAGGAAAACTCCACCAATGGTAAGAGCTTGTCTCAACTTTCCTTGAAATCAAGGACACAGAGTCTTAATAGATATTCAAGAGTTTGAATAGTCCTCTCCGACTGTCCGTTCGTCTGAGGATGATATGCCGAGCTAAATCGTAAGTCTATGCCCATAGCTTTTTGCAAACTAACTCAAAATCGTGAAGTGAATCTTGGGTCTCGATCAGAAACAATGGATACCGGCATACCATGCAGTCTTACAATTTCGTTTATGTATATACGAGCAAGACATTCAAGTGTATAAGTTTCTCGTATCGGTAAGAAATGAGCAGATTTGGTCAATCTATCAACAATGACCCAAATCGCATCTATGCCTTGAGAAACCTTAGGAAGACCAGTAACGAAATCCATGGTAATGTGCTCCCACTTCCATTCTGGAATTTCAAGTGGTTGCAATGGACCTTTTGGTAGTTGATGCTCCACCTTGACTCGTTGACACGTTAGACACATTGAGATAAACAGCGCTATCTCTCTCTTCATATTGCCCCACCAAAATGTATGTCGAAGATCATGATACATTTTGGTACTCCTAGGATGGATTGCAAACGGTGTGTTGTGCGCCTCCATCATGATATTATACTTTATATCAGGGTCGTTAGGAACATAAAGTCTGGAGTTGACTCGAAGTATTCCTTCTTCAACGATTCTTTCTTCCGGCATCGCACCTTCTTGCACTTTCTTCCTCATACGCATCAACTCCGGATCTATAACTTGAGCAGCTTTAATTTTATCAATTAAAGTCGGTTCTACTCGTATATTTTCCATCATCACGTGGGTCCCTGGAGTCTTTATCTCTATCTCCATCCTTTGCAAGTCATACAAAATGGGCTTTTGCATTGACAATATTGCACTCGTACCCGCATATGATCTTCTACTCAATGCGCCAGCTACCACGTTCGCTTTTCCAGGGTGGTATTGGATAATATGATCATAATCTTTCAAGAGTTCAAGCCAATGTCGTTGTCGCATGTTGAGTTCCTTTTGAGTGAAGAAATATTTGAGGCTTTTATGATCCGTAAAGATCTCCACTTTTTCCTCATACAAGTAATGCCTCCAAATCTTTAGTGCGAAGACAACAACTGCCAACTCTAGATCATGAGTAGGATAATTCCTCTCATATTCTTTGAGTTGTCGTGAGGCATAGGCTATGACTTTCCCATGTTGCATGAGAACACATCCTAACCCTTTGGCCAAAGCATCACTGTAGATGACAAATCCCTCCGAACCAGATGGTATTGTCAGAACAGGTGCTGAAATGAGTCTCCTCTTGAGTTCTTGAAAATTCTTCTCACATTCCTCGCTCCAACCGAACTTTGTATCTTTCCGAGTCAGCTGAGTTAGTGGAGTAGCGATTCAAGAAAACCCTTCTACGAATCTCCGATAATAACCAGCTAAGCCGAGAAAGCTACGTACTTCGGTCACTGATTTAGGTTGCTCCCAACTTTGAATAGCTTCAATCTTTCTTTGGGTCAACAGATATTCCCCGACTTGATACCACGCTACCAAGGAATGCTACTTCTCGAAGCGTAACTCGCATTTCTTCAACTTGGCATAAAGCTTATATTCACGAAGCTTTTGGAATATCAGCCTCAAGTGTTGCTCATGATCTTCACGGGTTTTGGAATATATAAGGATGTGATCAATAAAGATGACCACAAAGTGATCCAAATATTCCTTGAATACTCAGTTCATCATATCCATGAAGGCAGCAGGAGCATTAGTCAATCCAAAGGACATGACTAGGAATTCATAATGCCCGTACCGAGTTCTGAAAGCCGTCTTTGGAATGTCATCGGTTCTAATCTTTAATTGGTGATATCCGGAATGAAGATCAATCTTTGTAAAGAATTTGGCTCCTTGCAACTGGTCAAACAGGTCATCAATACGTGGCAATGGGTACCTATTTTTGATGGTGACATGATTCAACTCCCGATAATCAATACAAAGTCGCATACTCCCATCTTTCTTCTTCACGAATAGAACAGGAGCACCCCAAGGAGAAGTACTAGGACGAATAAAGCCAATGTCTAACAATTCCTGCAGTTTAGTTTTTAACTCCTGAAGTTCAATAGGAGCTATTCGATAGGGGGATTTAGAAATGGGTTTTGTACCGGGTTCAAAGTCGATACAAAATTCAATTTCACGCTCTGGGGGTAGGCCAGGAAGTTCTTCAGGGAATACGTTAGGAAATTCATTAACAATAGAAATATTATTCAAAACTGACGTATTTTTGTTTAGATCTGTGACATGAGCTAAGAAATCTTGACATCCATTTTTCAATAAATGAATATCTTTATGGCTTGAAATGACAGTGATTGATTTTAATGGTTTGGTTGCTTGAATTCGCATAATAGGTAGATTAGGAATATGAAAGCTAACAACCTTACGAAAATAATCAATTTTTGCATGATGAGTAGTTAACCAATCAATCCCTAGAATTACATTAAATGCAAGTATTTTTAATGCAATAAGATCGATAGGTAATGTGTTGGTACCAACTTGAACCAAATAAGACTTATAAATCGTGGATGTAATGAAGGTTTCTCCCAACGGAGTTTCCATAGATAATTCAAAGTCTAATTTCTTCGGAGTCAAATTTAATCGTTGTGAGCAAGTAGGAGAAATAAAAGAATGGGTAGAACTGGTATCAAATAAAGTGTAGACTTCACTAGAGTTTATGATAAGCTTACCCGTGATGACCTCATTCGGGTTCCTTTGCTTCGGGAGGTCACAACAAACGCTCTCCTTACTTCTGGCTTTGACTTTTCCGGGACGACCTTTGGTGCCTCCATCCTATTGAATTTGTCTTTGGTGAACGATAAAATCGGCTAAGTGACCTTCTCTTCCACAATTATAACATGCTTTGGACGGCAAGATGCAATTTGATCGATGTGTCCCTTCCTCTCGCATTTGAAGCATATGATAGGTGGTCTTTCTCCTTCCTTAACAACGGATCTTTGGTCTTGACGTCTTTCCATCATTGTTGAATCTCCTCTTCTTGAAATGTCCATTCTTATTGTTTTTGTACGAATACCACCGAAGTGGTTACCATTTTCGCCCGTTGATTCCCTCCACGCTTGTTGTCACCACTTGATGATCGCTCCTTTGGTATTATCATTTTGCTGGCTGCTCTCTTTTGGTTGCGTTGACTCGTTATAGCGCTCCACCAACTGAGCCATATTTACAACATCTGAATACAAACACAGTTTATGAGAAATAAGATGTTGACGTATCTCCGCTTCAAACCTATTAAAACATTCGCACCATTCTCTTCATTATCCACCAGTGGGACATAAACCGGATAACTCCGCAAATTTTGCCTCGTATTGCGACACGGTCATATTGTTTTGCTCCAATTTGATAAACTCCACCTCCTTCATGTGACGAATACTTTCGGGAAAGTATTTGTCATTGAACAGCTCTTAGAACTTCTCCCAAGACATCTTGAGACGCAAAGTTGAGTACGTTTTACCAATTCCCACCGATGTCTGCCTCTCCGCGCAAAGATAAAGGCGGCAAAGGGAACCTTTGCTCCTCGGAGCATCCCAAGATATCAAATATCTTAGTGATCGCTTTATCCATGCTTCCGCCATAAGTGGTTTTGGCTCTCCCTTAAACTCCGGTGGTCCCAGCTCCTTGAAGCTGTTTAGCGGTGACCGCCGAGAGTTTCAGTGTTTCCACCTATATTTTGGACGAGAGCCGCTCTGCTTTCTTTATTGCATGAATTGCATAAAGCCTCGAACAATCCATCATTCATCATTTGGTCAAGTGTTGTTGTTTGCATGAGGATTGTCGCCTTCGATGCACATTCTCACGATTATTGATATGTGGAGACTCAGCGGTCTCTTGTGCTCCATTGCTATTCTCAACATTTTTAGGATGTCATTTTCAATCTCATCGCCACAAAACAAAGGTTAATTGACATGTAACATAATATCTCTAAACTCTGACCAACCAATTTAAATACAAAATAAATTTAAGTAGGTCCTACTAGCGAAGGAATTCCCCGTCTCTCCCCTCCTAGTTCTAGTCTCACATCTTAGCCAGGGATCATATCCCTAAGCTTTGATACCAATTGTGACGCCCCCAAAATTAGGTATACATCACCCATCTTGGGTCGCCAGATACATGGTACAAAATTCAAATACAACTTACTAATACAACTGTCGTGTACAATACGACAAAACATAAACTGTGAGTTTGAATACAAATATTATCTACTAGAGATTATACAAACTCAAAAGGAGTCCTCATTACAATTATTATCACACTATTTAACAGAATAGTGAGGACTACTAATGCTATCCTCTGGACCATCACTCTGTTCCCCGACTCGTCCCAACTATATTCTCATTTCCTGAAGAGAACAGTGAAAGAAAGGGTGAGCTCAACTAGCCTACTAAGAAATATTATGACTAAGATAATGCAGAATAAATTATCATTAGTCTCCAACAATGTTAAACTGATAAAATATAATAGACATCAAGTTTAACTACAGCGGAACAAGAAATCCATTAAAAGAGTCAAGTAAAAAAGGTTAAAAAGGTTTTTCATCACTGTTATCACTGAGACTCAGCTTAATAAATATTCCACATCATCGAATCACCCCTGCACTACGGCCAAGGATATTCTTTAGTAACACGACCACAATTTTCCATGCACTACGAGCCAAGAATATTTGTGTATTCATTAATGGTCATGATCATGCCAACAACTATCCAACAATGCACTACGGGCCAATGAGGACTTTTATCACATCATTTGTAACATTACGGTAATGATTACATCGAATAATCCCTGGTAATAATCATACCAAGTCCATCTATGCACTACAGGCCACAGATGACTTTCAACATAATATAAACATGAGGATGATGACAATGATATAGGAATTCAATAAAACTAGTTCAAGAATTAATTTGTCCAAGAACTACTTATGTCCAAATTGTCAACATGATACTACTTTGTAGAGTAAAATTCAAGAATGATCAGAAGAATATTTCCATGAAAAGATACTGGATGAAGCGCAAATATCAAGGATATTCTACTAATTTCATGTAGTATAGAAGTCAAAATTTTAACCAACTGAGAATAATAAAGAATGAAATTACAAAAGAAATCACCATGCATGCGGTACTTCGCATAGACAGGTTATTCTAATAGAATACTAAATAACGGAACTGGTCAAAGTAAATTGCACCGATAGGATGTTCAAACAGAATAATAAAGAATGGAATAACAACAGAAATCACCATGCATGCGGTACTTCGCATAGACAGGTTGTACCAACAGAATACTAATAAGGACGGAATCAGGTCCCCAGTAAAAGCGCATGACGAGGATATTCCAATGTAATAATAATAAAGACAGAACCGGTCCCGCCAGAAAACGCATGAAGATAGGATATTCCAACATAATAATAAAGACGGAATCAAGTCCGGTACAGAAACGCATCTGAGATGGGATATTCCAACGAGTAATAGTAAAGCGGAATAATAGAAGAATGTCACCAAGTATAGGGTAGATCAGCAGCGTATATAGGTTATTCAACAGAATAATAAGCAATGGAATAACAACAGTTTTCTTCATGAATAAGAAAGAATAACACCCCTTACCGTAAAAGAACTGAATATAAAAGTAGTTAAGTAGCAGAAATCTTTTCTTCTTTCTCTCTATAATTTTCTCTCTCTAGAGTTTAAGTGAATTCGTAAGAAAATAATAAAGGAATGAGTTTCTATTTATAGAAAATAGACTGCATAGTAACTAACTCATGAACGGTCCAGATTGATTTACTTTAATATGACAGTCCATATTTAAAGCAAAATCTTTTAAATAAAATATAATATATTCTATTTATAATCTAATAAAATGAATGACTTTATAAAAGATTTTACTATGCAAACATTATGCAGGCACTATGCAAACACTATGCATAATAAAATATAATATATTCTAATTATTGTCTAATAAAATAGATAGCTTTATAAAAGTATTTTGTTTTATATAAAAAGATTTTACTATACAAAACACTATGCAGACACTATGCAACACTATGCATAATAGAATATAATATATTTTATTTATAGAATAACTTTATAAAAGTATTACATTTTTATATAAAAGATTTTACGTATTATTACATTAATAATACCAACAAAACCGAGTGACTTATCACGTAAGCATCAATAATCAATCTGGTGCTACTCTTGCAACCACGCCAGCGTATTCTTTGTATTTTTTAACATCGGGTGTTTCAACGAGTTAACGGTAAAACTTCCACCGTTATTTTCATAAAGTATTTTTGTCGTTTTCTCAATCCGACAATAATTTCGTTGTAGGGTCCACCAATGATTGTGCCGTTGTACTAATATTCCCTGTTAAAATGAATATTCGTCGACCAATCGAATATTATATAACAACTTGCGTACTTTGCATAATTTATAAATATTACCCACAACTATTATATCAATTTCACTCCATAATATTCAAAAATAATATTTATAAAAAATTCATCTTTATTCAAAAAAGTTGGGGTTTTACATTATTGATTTGATAATTTGAAATAATGTGCAATGACAATTATTGGATCAATAATATAAAATATCAACGTAGCAATTATTGAATCAATAAAATAAAATATTGAACAGTAATTACTGTAACCATTATTGAGTAGTGACTTCTTACGTAAGCATCAATAATCCAAGATCTTTGCACAATATCTGGTGTACTACTGCTTATGCAATCACGCGACATTCTTGTACTTTTACCACCGGGTATTTCAACAGTTAACAGTAAAACTTTCGCCGTTATTTTCATAAAAAGATAATTTTGTCGTTTTCTAACTCCGACAATAATTCTATTGTAGGGTCCACCAATGATTGTGTCGTCGTACGAATATTCCCAGACAAAAAGAATATTCCTCGAAAAAACGAATATTTTATAACAACTTGCTTAGTTTGCAAAATTTATAAATATTACCACAACTATAACATTATAACAAATTCACACCTTAATATTCAAAAATATAATTCGAGAAAAAATTAATCTTTATTTATGAAAGTTGGGGTCTTACATCAACTAACTTCAACTGTTGCTTAATTTTGTTTCTTATAGTTAGTTTTCATGCATTTTACTCTCATTTTTAGGTTGCATACTTGGGAACTAACTTGGTAACATTTGGGAACAAAAGATATGTATTCAGAGCTTAAATTGGTCGAGTACTGACATAATAGGAATTAGCTTGAAGCAGCAGCAAAAGAACAGAAGATTACAAGAACTGGTGCACGATGCAGCATAGTGTACGAGAATGACAAAACTCTGCATTGTATATTTCTCTCTTTTCAGGTACCATGGATGACTTTGCTTATCAATGACCATGTACGAGAATGATTCAACCAAGGGAAGCTAGGGTTGATGGACTCAATGAACTTTCTGCATTGTCAGCACAAATTGAAACACTTTCGAAGAGGTTGAATGTTCTTGCAGCCCAACGTATTCGAAGGATAACAGTCACTTGTGGTTATTTTACTGGCAATCATTTGAGTCATCAATGCACCATCAGTTTTGGACCGATACAATATGGTGGTAACTATCTCAACCAATATGTTAATCCTGATAAATATCAATGTTGGGGGTATCACCCAGATTCTTCATGGAGCTATAATCAACTAGATCAATTCTATGCTCCATATCCAACGTATCCACCAGAATTCTCATGTCCACCTCCATTACCACAAGAAGAAAAGTCAAATTTGAAGGAATTCATGTCTAAGTTCTTAGCAAACCAAGAGGAGATGATGATGAGTCAGGAAATATTGAGCCAAAATTTTAAGAATCAAATAGCAAAACTCACCAATACCTCAACCAATGGTCCTCAATGCATGGATTTCGAGACTGAAATAGATAATTTAAGACTGGAGGATTTGTGTTTCATGTTCATATCGTCAAATAAAGGACGATTGAGCAAGAGATGTCAATTCGAAATCTTTGGAATCAGATAGATCAAATGTTCAAAGCTTAGAACAACTATCCTCAAAATAATTGGTGCTATGACATGGATTTTGAGACTGATGGTGAGCACGAGCCAAATCTGTAACTGAATGATCTACAAAATATCGAAAAAGGGGAGATAAGTGATGAGTGAGTTTCATACCTATGAATTGAGTATTTTTTTTGAACCTAAATAGTTATTATTTCATGTTGTTTTAGTATTATTTTACGTGTTTTTTTGTGTTCGTATTATAGGGACATGTTGAGATGGCAAAAGCAAGAATTAGGGGCAAAAAGGGCAAAATTGGAATTTCCAGGACAGGCATATCGCCGGGGCGGCAATCACCAAGCCAAATCACCCACCGAGGCGGGGGTTACAAGTGTCAGTAGTTTAGTTTTAAACACCCACTGGGGCGGGCGTTCCTTAGTATAAAATACCCATCGGGGCGAGCTACGCGGCTGTCGAGATGGAGTTTCCTTGTTTGGTTCTAACTCTAGAGATCTTTTGCTGATGGATTCGTGACGCGATTAGGAGTATTAAAGGTAGATTTAAGGGCAGAGAGGGAATCTAACATCATCATTAACAGAACCCTAACTCTTGGATCACGATTTAGTAGATTAAAGCAGGATTTGGAGCACGAAGAATACGAAGGGGATTGGAGAAAAGTAGTGGGTCTATCTATAGTTTGAATTCTTTATATTCATCTTTGTATTAAGAATGCTAGTATCTTTGTGGATTTTAGTTTCTTATTCATTCATCATGAAATAATTTACTTTTTAAGTCTACAATGGATCTTTTTGTGTAACGAAGACTGACATGCTTTTATATTAATTCATTGAGACTAATTCCAGATATGTCTACTATGGTTTATGCTTAAATATTTAATTGCTTAATCACCAATTACTTGATAATCCATATGAATTCGAGAGGCAAAGTATGGGTTTAGATCTGATCATAGCAGCGTGTGATTGAGATTTCTGCATGATGATGGGATTCATGATTTATGCCTAGGATAGAGATATATATGTGCATCGCACGTAATTTAAGAAAGAACTTGTGTTTAAACTTTCTTTAATTGTATTTCACATAGAGATATAAGTGGAATAGTTAATTAGGGTGTTTTACTTAACTCTATCCACTGTGGATTTAAGTGGATATGGGTATAATGCATTGAGAGATGGTTATATCTGTTGTTGTGTTCTTAATTAACAATCTGGAATAGTTGAATTGAGTTTAAAGGAAGTGTGTCATTCTGAGTGAAGCATTAAGTGAATTTGTAGGCTTAATTCTAGAAAAATCTTGATTTAATCCTTTGATAATTAGTAGTTACTATTTAATTTGTAGTTTTTCATAAATATCATCACTTAATCATTAGTTTAATAAAATTGATATAATATTAAATTGGTAATTGTTAGGATAAAATTCAGTTATTTCTCCGTGGGAACGATACTCGACTTGTCACTATATTACTTGTTGACCACATATACTTAAGTGTTGTGCGCAATTAGATTTTACACCAACAAGTTTTTGGCACCGTTGCCGTGGGACAATAATTGTGTTTATTACTTTCAATATCAGTTTAATTAAATTAGTCTTAGTTAAACACTTTTCTTTTTATTTTTGTTTTATTTCTTGTTTCAGGTTCTCTTGAATAGTGCATGTAAACTCGATCAAAGAAGCCAAAAGTAGTACCTTATGAGGACAATATTGAGAGAAAGTTTTAGCATTTGAGTAAGTGGATAAAGGAGGCCCGAGAGAACTTAGAACAACAAGAGAAAATAGCTGCAGATGATTAGAAAGCATTACGGGATTATGCCACATCGAGGGTTCAATCGAGTATTACCAGACCTGTTATTACTGCTAAATATTTTGACATAAAACCTGGTATAATACAGATGATTCAGAACTCAGTGCAGTTTGGGGGTTTGGCTAACGACGAACTGAATGAGCATCTTGTGAGCTTTTTATAAATATGTGATACATTCAAGTATAATGAGGTTTCGGATGATTTAGTGAGGCTTCAGTTATTTCCATTCACACTGAGAGATAAGGTAAAAATTTGGCTCCATTCATTTCCAGCAGGTTCAATTACTACTTGCGATGAATTGGCTCAGAAGTTCTTAGCAAAATTCTTCCCACCGACAAAAACAACAAAAATGAGGAATGAGATTACTACTTTTGAACAACAGCATGGGGAGTCACTGTATGAAGCTTGGGAGAGGTATAAAGAATTATTGAGGAGATGTCCACATCACGGATTACCTAAGGGGTTGCAGATGAACACATTTTATAATGGGTTGAACATTAATCTTCGGACAAGCATAGACGCATCATCGGGAGGAGCATTTATGGCCAAGAGGTTTGAGGAGGCATACAATTTGATAGAGACTATGGCAACTAATAACTATCTATGGCTAACAACAAGTATGACTCAACCTAAGGCAGCTAGAGTGTTAGAAGTGGATGGCGTTACAACTTTAGCAACTCAGATATCTGCATTGTCGAAGAAAATTGATGCCCTTATGGGAGAACAAGTTCAGCAGGTAGCATTTGTGTGTGAGTTATGTGCAGGGGAGCATCCAATAGAACAATGTGCAATTAATCTTCCCGCAGTACAATTTGTGGGTAGTTATAATCGGCCACCAAACCCGTATCAGAACACCTATAATTCGGGGGCAAGGAACCATCACAAATTTTCATGGAGCAAAAATCAGAATCAGCAGCAAGCTCCATGACCATCATACCCACCCGGTTTTCAAAATCAGCACCAACAGTCAACTCCGCAACATGAGAAGAAGTCAGATTTGGAGGAGCTACTTCTAAAATACGTAACAGGTAATGAGGTGGCAGTGAAAACTCAGGCGGTTGCATTTAAAAATCTGGAGACTCAAATGGGACAAATTGCAATTGCTTTGAAAAATAGACCTCAATGGTCTTTGCCAAGCTACACTGAAGAGAATCACAGGGGACGTCAAGAGCAGTGTCAAGCTATTATACTTCGGAGTGGAAAATAGTTAGTTGTGCAAAGTGCAGAAAGTTCAACGACAAGAGAAGATTCTGAGGAAAGAGAACCAAAAATAGTTGAAGAGAAAAAGGGTGAAGAAAGACCAGTGGCTAAGGAGCCGACAGTTGTTGTACCGGTTATCTATCCACCACCACCTTTTCAAGAATGGGTCCAAAAGCAGAAGTTAGATACACAGTTCTCCAAATTCCTAGAAATCTTCAAGAAACTACAAATAAACATTCCATTTAAAGAAGCCCTAGAACAGATGCCGAGTTATGCTAATTTTATGAAAGGAATTTGTTAAGAAAGAAAAAATTGGAGGATTACAAAACAGTAGCATTGATAGTGGAGTGTAGCGCAGTTTTGCAGAGGAAGTTGCCTCCGAAGTTGAAGGATCCAGGTAGCTTTACCATTCCTTGCACTATTGGAAGCATGACCTTCAACAAGTATTTTTGTGATTTGGGTGCAAACGTTAATCTCATGCCGTTATCAGTATACACTCATTTGGGTTTGCCGGCACCAAAACTAATAAACGTCTCGTTATAACTTGAGGATATGTCAGTTACGTACCCGAGGGGAATTGTGGAAGATATACTTGTGAACGTAGACAAGTTCATATTTCCAGCTAACTTCAACATCCTTGATTACGAAGAAGACAAGGACATTCTAATTAATTTAGGGAGACCATTCTTAGTAACTGGGAGGACTCTCATCGATGTGCAAAAAGGAGAATTGACTATGTGAGTTCAAGACCAAAAGGTCACGTTTAATGTATTCAAAGCTATGAAATTCCCTACAGACGAGGATGAATTTTTTAGGATGTATGTGGTCGAGAAAATGGTGAATGAAGATTTGATGCGAGGCATAAATATGGACTCGTTGGAAAACACATTGTTGGGAGATGTTGACTTGGACGTTCCCAAGTTGATTGAGTATTTACACATGTTGGATATGTTACCTAGACTGAGCAGATTCAAGATTCAGTTTGAACCATTAGAAACTACAGAAAAATTGTCGGTACAGATGAAACCTTCACAAGAGGAACCACCCATGTAAGACCCCAAATTTTATTAATAAAGATATAATTTTCTCAAAATATTTTTTATATTATGGTGTGGATTAGATATAATGTTATAGTTGTGGGTAGTATTTATAAATTTTGCAATGTAAGCAAGTTGTTATATAATATTCGATTGGTCGGGGAATATTCGTTTTAACAAGGGAATATTCGTACGACGACACAATCATTGGTGGACCCCACAACGGAATTATTGTCGGAATGAGAAAACAAAAGAAATATCTTTTTATGAAAATAATGGCGGAAGTTTTACCGTTAAACTGTTGGAAGACCTGGTGGTTAAAATCTGATGTCTGGCGTGGTTGCGATGAGAGTATTACGGTATTACATGATTTTGAATTATTGATTCTTACGTGAAGGCACTACTCAATAATTTTTACAATAATTACTGTTCAATATGTTATTTTATTGATTCAATAATTGCTACGTTGATATTTTATATTATTGTTGTTCAATAATTGTCACTACACAGTATCTCCATTATCAGGTCAATAATTTTGTATTTGAATAATATTATTAGAGAGCATTATTGGCAATGTCTAAGGAAATTTTGTCTGGGAAAGGGGTGTGGTCACCTAATTGCGCGCGCTGATAAGGAGAAATCTATCGAAAGCCCCTCTTTCTCGAAGGAGCGACTGATTGTCAAAATTGTGATTCTGTAATATTATTTGTTAATAATTAATTATTGATTTATATGATAAGGAAATATTTAATTTTTTATGTGGCTATAAATGAAGGAATTTGTGTTGTGGTGTTTTATCAGTATTTTGTCGGAATGGAGGCACTAAAAATTAAATAAGTGTTCTTAAAGCTCTATTGCGTGAGTGATAATTTTGATCTGAACGTTGAATCGTTGTGATTTTTGGATATTTTATACATATATAAGTTGAGTATATGTCCACAAATTTTGAACCATTAAAAATTAACGCATGATTTGTTATGAATTTTAAAAGGTGTTAAAAATCATCCGTTTATGGATTTCGGATATATTTTGTCTGGAATTTGGAAAAACTTAAAGCTACAAAGTTGTAGAGAATTTGATTTTGTGTGGAATAGACATAAAATTTGTATTTTTCTGATAAAAGGGATATTTTATATGAATTATTGAAGTTTTAAAAAATAAAATAATTTTTATTAAAATTGTGGGGGGGGGGGGGGACTCACTTTTGTTTTTAACATGTGGGCTGCCAAAAAATTTCAGAAATGGCTACCCAACAATTCAACAAAGCATGCCTAGAAATTTTGTATAAATAATAATATTATTTTATTAGTTTAGTCTCCTATGGCGTTCTAGCAATTTCCTATAAATAGACGCTTAAGTTAGAATTGAAAATCACACCAGAAACAAGTTTTCTTTCTCTATATATTATCCAGCGTATTTTTGTGAGTATTTAGATACTTTAAGAGTTGTTATTCAGTGCAAGTTTCCTTCGACTTTACATCCGATATTCTGATCAGAAATACTATTATTTTGAGGTAAGGGATGTTATTTTTGTTCAATATTCGCTTGAAACAATATTTTCTTCCATACTCTGTAGTATTTAAGTAATATTATTTTGTTTCAGATTTCGAATTCTATACTCGTTTATTAAAAATTTGGCTTCTATACTCCATGAAATTAGTAGAATATCCTTGATATTTGCGCTTCATCCAGTATCTTTCCATGAAAATATTATTCTGAGCATTCTTGATAAGTTTTAACTTTTTCATGCCAGAGTACTATTCACGGGGTTACTATTCCTGAAGTACTATTCACGAGATACTATTCACTCGAGTACTATTCACCCGGGGTACTATTCATGATAAAAATTGATTCGTTTTTGGTCCAAATTATTTTTGGTACAATATTATTCTTGAATTTTACTCCACAAAGCAGTATCATGTTGACAATTTGGACGTTATTGATTTCTAGATAAATTAAATTATAAATCTTTAAAAATTTATCCTTGAACTTGTTTTATTGAATTCTAATATCATTGTCATCATCCTCATGTTTATATTATGTTGAAAGTCATCTGTGGCTTGTAGTGCATAGATGGACTTGGTATGATTATGACTAGGGATTATTTGGTATAATCATGATCGTAATGTTACAAATGATGTGGTAAAAGTCCTCATTGGCCCGTAGTGCATTGATGGATAGTTGTTGGCATGATCATGACCATTGATGAATACACGAATATCCTTGGCCTGTAGTGCATGGATAATTTGTGGTCGTGATACTAAAGAATATCATTGGCCGTAGTGCAAGGGTGATTCGATGATGTGGATTATTTATTAAGTTGAGTCTCAGCGATAGAAGTGATGAAAAAACCTTTTAAATCGTAGAAGATAGTAGATTTTATGCTCTACTTGACTCTTCTAATGGATTGCTTGTTTCACTTCAGTTAAACTTGATGTTTGTTATATTTTATCAGCTTAACACTGTTGAAGGCTAACGATAAATTATTCTGCATTATCTTAGTCATAATATTTCTTACTGGGCTAGTTGATCTCACCCTTTTGCTTTCATTGTCCTTTTCAGGAAATGAGAACGTAGCCGGGACTAGTCAGGGAACGAAGTGACAGTCCATATGATAACATTAGTATTCCTCACTATTCTATGAAATAGTGTGATAATAAATGTATTGAGGACTCCATTTGAGTTGAATACTGTCTAGAAGACAATATTCGTATTTAAACTCTTAGTTTATGTTTTGTCGTATTTTACACGACAGTTGTATTATTAAGTTCTATTTGAATTTTGTACCATGTATTTGGCGACTCAAGATGGGTGATGTATACCTATTTTGGGGGCGTCACCGTTGGTATTAAAGGTTAGGGATATGATCCCTGGCTGAGATGTGAGACTAGAACTAGGAGGGGAGAGTCAGAGAATTCCTTCGCTAGTATGACCTACTTAAGTTTATTTGGTATTTAATTGGTCGGTCAGAGTATAGGGATAATATGTTGCATGTCAATTAACCCTTGTTTTGTGGTAGTATTTGAAAATAACATCCGAGAATATATAGAATAGCAATGGAGCACAGGAGACCATTGAATCACCACAGATCATTACCCAGGATAATGTGCAACAGGAAGACAATAATCCTCAGGTAAACAACAACGATCAAATGATGAACGATGGAATGTTCAGAGGCTTTATGCAATTTATGCAACAACGGGCGAGAGCGGCTCCTGTCCAAAATGTAGGTGGAAAAACTAGAAACTCTCGGACGGTCACCACTAAATAGTTCAAGGAGCTGGGACCACCGGAGTTAATTGGAGAGCCAAAACCACTTAAGGCAAAAACGTGGATAAAGTAGATCAACAAGATATTTGATGTCTTAGGATGCTCCTAGGAGCAAAAGGTTCCCTTTACCAACTTTATGTTGCGAGGAGAGGCAGATTACTGGTGGGAATCGGTAAAACGTACTCAACCTACCGCACTCAAGATGTCTTGGGAGAAGTTCCAAGAATTTTTCAACAACAAGTACTTTCCCGAAAGAATTCGTCACATGAAGGAGGTGGAATTCATCTAGCTGGAGCAAAAAAATATGACCGTGTCACAGTACGAGGCTAAGTTTGCGGAGTTATCTCGATTTGCATCCCATTTGGTTGATAATGAGGAGCGAATGACATGAATGTTTTTGCGAGGTTTAAAACCCGATAAACGTCAATACCTCATTTCTCACAAACTTTGTTTATATTCAGATGTTGTGAATAGGGCTCAGTTAGTGGAGTGCGATAATGAGTCAGCTCAACCAAAAGGTAACGACCAACAACACGATAATAATCGTACCGGTGGCAACGACCATCAGAACAACGATAACCATCGTGGGGGAAATTATCATGCCAAGAATGGTAACCACTTCGGTTGTAATCATGGCCAAGATAATAGAAGTGGAAATTTCAAGAAGAGGAGGTTCAATAATGATGGAAAGACAGAAACACCAGCACCCATTTCAAAGGAAGAAGAACGACCACCTGTAGTATGTTTCAAATGCGGATAGGAGGGACACATCCGTCCAAACTGTATGCAGCAACCCAAAGCGTGTTTCAATTATGGAAGAGAAGGTCACCGCTCGATTTTATCGTGTAGTGAAGTCAAGTCCAGCTAGGATGGTGATTCCAAAGGATGTCCCAAATAAGTCAAAGACGGTAGTTTAAGTGAAAGAGTTTGTCGAGGAACCCGAACGAAGTTATCACGGGTAGGTAATCATAAACTCTTGCGAATTCTATACCTTATTCGATACCGGTTCTACCTATTCTTTTATTTCTCCTACTTGCGCTCAACATTTAAATTTGATGCCTGAGAAATTAGACTTTGACTTATCTGTTGAAACTCAGTTAGGAGAAACCTTCGTTACACCCACTATTTATAAATTTTGTTTAATTCAAATCGACACTTTCACGTTACCTATCGATCTTATATCTTTGAAAATACTTGCCTTTGATACGATTTTAGGAATCGACTAGTTAACTATTCTTTATGCTAAAATTGATTGTTTTTGTAAGGTTGTTAGCTTAAATATTCCTAACAAACCTGTTATGCGAATTCAAGCAATCAAACCACTAAAGTTAATCACTGTCATATCAAGCCATTAGTAAAGAGCCCTGAGCCTTTATCTAGTGACTTCCTTGTGTGGAATGCACCGAAGCCAGACTATTCGTAGGGGATGCCGTGAGGAACATTGGAAAATTGATAGGTATCATGTGATGTGCTATCCAAGTCTTGGATGATAGTCAGTTTTGAATGATATTTCTATTATTAATAAATTTTCTGAAGTATTCCCTGAAAACTTCTTGACCTACCCAAGAGCATGAAATCGAATTTTGTATTGACCTCAGTACAAAACCCATTTCTAAAACCCTCAAATATTTCTTCACCTAAAACGAACGTATTATGCGTTGAAGACGTTGGCTCGAGCTGTTGATGATTACAATTATAACATTCAATACAATCGTGGGAAAAGCGAACGTGGTAGCTGACGCGTTGAGTAGAAGATCGTATACGTTTATGAGTGCGATATTGTTAACACAAAGACCCATTTCATATGACTTATAAATGATGAAGATAGAGTTAAAGACTCCAAGAACCTACGTGAAGATAGCGAATATACGATTAGAATCGACTTTAATCGATAATGTTAAAGCCGCTCAGGCTACGCACCTGTAGCTGATGAATACGAAAAAGAAGGTTCAAGAGGGCGTTATTCTAGAAGCAAGAGTCGATGAAGAGAGAAAATCTCAACCCTCGATTTAATTGGCCCATTTGAAATCCTCGTTCGAGTAGAAACTGTGGCCTATAGACTCGCCTTACTTCCAAGTATGTCGCATATTCATAACGTTTTTTTTACGTATCAATGTTACGCAAATATGTGAGCGACCCGAACCACATTATTGATTTAGAATCGGACGAGATAGCGGAAGATTAAACGTATGAAGAGGTACCTGTTAAAATCTTGGATAAGAAGAAATATATTCTACGCTCAAAGGTTATACCTCAAGAGTTAGAATCTAATGAGGTATCCTCACCTCTTTGACATACCAGGTACGTACGTAAATTTCGAGAGCAAAATTTCATAAGGAGGGGAGATTGTAAGTCCCCAAATTTAATGAATAAAGAGCATTATTGGCAATGTCTAAGGAAGTTTTGTCTAGGAAATGGGTTTGGTCACCTAATTGCGCGCCAATAAGGAGAAATCCTTATCGAAAAGCCCCCACTTTCTTGGGAACGACCTGGTTGTCATAATTGTGATTTTGTGATATTATTTGTGAATAATTAATTATTGATTTATATGATAAGGAAATATTTATTTTTTATGTGGATATAAATGAAGGAATTTGTGTTGAGGTATTTTATCAGTATTTTGTCGGGATGGAGGCATTAACAAATTAAATCAATGTTCTTAAAGCTCTATTGCGTGAGTGATAATTTTGATCTTATCGTTGGACCGTTGTGATTTTTGGATATGTTATACATATATAAGTTGAGTATATGTCCACAAATTTTGAACCGTTAAAAATTAACGCATGATTTGTTATGAATTTTAAAAGGTGTTAAAAATCATCCGTTTACAGATTTCAGATATATTTTGTCTGGAATTTAGAAAAACTTAAAGCTACAAAGTTGTAGAGAATTTGATTTTGTGTGGAATGGACATAAAATTTGTATTTTTTTGATAAAAGGGATATTTTATATGAATTATTGAAGTTTTAGAAAATAAAATAATTTTTATTAAAATTGGGGGGGGGGGGACCCACTTTTGTTTTTAACATGTGGGCTGCCAAAAAATTTCAGAAATGGCTGCCCAACAATTCAACAAAGCATGCCTAGAAATTTTGTATAAATAATAATATTATTTTATTATTTTAGTCTCCTATGGCATTCTAGCAATTTCCTATAAATAGACGCTTAAGTTAGAATTGAAAATCACACCAGAAACAAGTTTTCTTTCTCTATATATTATCGAGCGTATTTTTGTAAGTATTTAGATACTTTGAGAGTTGTTATTCAGTGCAAGTTTCCTTCGACTTTACATCCGATATTTCGATCAGAAATACTGTTATTTTGAGGTAAGAGATGTTATTTTTGTTCAATATTCGCTTGAAACAATATTTTCTTCCATTCTCTATAGTATTTAAGTAATATTATTTTGTTTCAGATTTCGAATTCTATACTCGTTTATGAAAAATTTGGCTTCTATACTCCATGAAATTAGTAGAATATCCTTGATATTTGCGCTTCATCCAGTATCTTTTCATGGAAATATTATTCTGAGCATTCTTGATAAGTTTTAACGTTTTCATGCCGGAGTACTATTCACAAGGTTACTATTCCTAAAGTACTATTCACGGGATACTATTCACTCGAGTACTATTCACCCGGGGTACTATTCATGATAAAAATTGATTCGCTTTTGATTACAAATTATTTTTGGTACAATATTATTCTTGAATTTTACTCCACAAAAGCGATATCGTGTTGACAATTTGGACGTTATTGATTTCTAGATAAATTAAATTATAAATCTTTAAAAATTTATCCTTGAACTTGTTTTATTGAATTCTTATATCATTGTCACCATCCTCATGTTTATATTATGTTGAAAGTCATCTGTGGCCTATAGTGCATAGATGGACTTGGTATGATTATGACCAGGGATTATTCGGTATAATCATGACCGTAATGTTACAAATGATGTGGTAAAAGTCCTCATTGGCCCGTAGTGCATTGATGGACAGTTGTTGGCATGATCATGACCATTGATGAATACACGAATATCGTTGGCCTATAGTGCATGGATAATTTGTGGTCGTGATACTAAAGAATATCATTGGCCGTAGTGCAAGGGTGATTCGATGATGTGGATTATTTATTAAGTTGAGTCTCAGCGATAAAAGTGATGAAAAAACCTTTTAAATCATAGAAGATAGTAGATTTTATGCTTTACTTGACTCTTCTAATGGATTACTTGTTTTTTATGATTAAACTTGATGTTTGTTATATTTTATCGGTTTAACTTTGTTGAAGGCTAACGATAAATTATTACGCATTATCTTAGTCATAATATTTCTTACTGGGCTAGTTGAGCTCACCCTTTTGCTTTCATTGTCCTCTTCAGGAAATGAGAACGTAGCCGGGACTAGTCGGCGAACGGAGTGACAGTCCGTATGATAACATTAGTAGTCCTCACTATTCTATGAAATAGTGTGATAATAAATATATTGAGGACTCCATTTGAGTTGAATACTGTCTAGAAGACAATATTCGTATTAAAACTCTCAGTTTATGTTTTGTCGTATTTTACACGACAGTTGTATTATTAAGTTATATTTGAATTTTGTTCCATATATTTGGCGACTCAAGATGGGTGATGTATACCTATTTTGGGGGCGTCACAACCCACACTTGAACTCAAACCTTTTCCTACACACCTCAGGTATGCATTTTGGGTATTTTTTTCTTCTATTTTACCTATTATTATTGTATCTGCACTTAACGACTTGCAGGAAAGTACACTGCTGAGGGTTCTCTGAGAATACAAATTTGCTATAGGATGGACCATTGTCGATATCAAGGGGATAAGCTCGTCATTTTATATGTGTAAGATCCTCTTGGAAGATGATGTAAATCCCACAGTAGAACAACAACGGAGGCTCAACCCAATCATAAAAGAGGTAGTGAAGAAGAAAATTCTGAAATGACTTGATGCTGGAATAATTTATCCTATCTCAGATAGCTAATGGGTGAGCATAGTACAGTGTGTCCCAGAGAAATGAGGTATGTCAGTCGTGACTAATGAAGATAATGAGCTGATACCGACACGGAAAATGACCGGTTGGAGGGTGTGCATGGATTACAGGAAACTTAACAAGGCAACCCGAAAGGATCACTTCCCCTTACCTTTCATTTATCAGATGTTAGATAGATTGGCGAGACACGATTACTATTGTTTGTTAGATGGCTATTCGGGTTAAAATCATATTGTAATTGCAGCAGAAGACCAAGATAAGACAACGTTCACATGCCTATATGACACCTTTACCTTTAAGAGGATGTCATTTAGACTTTGTAACGCACCAACAACTATTCAAAGATGTATGATGGCAATATTTTTAGATATGGTGGAACACAATATAGAGGTATTCATGGATGACTTTTCACTTTATGGGGTTCCTTTGACAGTTGTTTAGAGAATCTGGTCATGGTACTTAAAAGATACGTTAAAACCAATATGGTTCTTAATTGGGAAAAGTATCACTTCATGGTTGAAGAAAGAATCATCCTTGGGAATAAAGTATCAACAAAGGGGTTGGAAGTGGACCGTGCCAAATTAGAAACAATTGAAAATCTTCCACCACCGACATCAATAAAGGGGATTCACAGTTTTCTTGAACATGCTGGATTATACCGCCGGTTCATAAATGACTTCTCCAAGATCTCAAAACCATTATGCAGTTTATTGGAGAAAGATGTACTTTTTAGATTTTATGAAGAATGTTTATCGATGTTTGGGCAGCTAAAGGAGAAATTGAAGGCAACACTTGTAATCGTAGCACACGATTGGACCATACCATTTGAACTAATGTGTGATGCTAGTGATTATGCGATAGGGGCTATTTTGGGACAACGCCAAGATAAAGTTTTTCACACACTCTACTACGCGAGTAAAATATTAATGGATGCTTAACTGAATTACACGACCCCGAGAAAGAATTACTTGCGGTCGTGTATGCTTTTGATAAATTTTTCTCATATTTAATTGGAACAAAGGTTGTAGTTTATACCGACCACTCGGCTATAAGGTACTTAATTTCCAAGAAAGACGCAAAGCCTAGACTGATTCGTTGGATTCTACTCCTTCAAGAGTTTGACTTAGAAATCAAAGATAGCAAAGGGACATGAAAATCAGGTAGCTGACTACCTTTCAAGATTGGAGAATCTGGTCCTAGACAAGGCAGATAAAGTTGTGATTAATGAATCATTTTTGGATGAACAGTTGTTTGGGGTTAGTTCCTAATTTCCATGGTATGAAGATTTTTCCAACTATTTGGTGAGCAATATCCTTCCTCCGGACTTGACACATCAACAAAAGAAGAAATTCCTACATGATGTAAAATGGTATATGTGGGATGAGCCATTTTTATTTATATAGTGTGTAGATATGATGATTCATCGGTGCGTGTCAGAAAGCGAAGTGGATAGTATCTTGCACATATTCCACACATCCTTATACGGGGTACACGGTGGAAGTGAAAGGACGGTGGCCAAAGTACTACAAGCAGGATTTTATTGGCTCACCCTGTTCAAAGACGCACATCAGTTTGTGAAAAATTGTGATCGATGTCAAAGGGTCGATAACATATCCAAACGGAATGAGATGTCACTCAACATGATTTTGGAAGTGGAAGTTTTTTATGTATGGGGGATCAATTTCATGGGACCTTTTCTGCCTTCATAAAACAATTTGTATATCTTGTTGGCAGTACACTATGTGTCTAAGTGGGTTGAGGATGTAGCGTTCCCGACGATTGATGCCAAAGTCATCTTCAAATTTCTACAAAAGAATATCTTCAATAAATATTTCACAGCTCTCTTGGCTAAATACACGTCAACCATATAATTGCTACTGTTTAGGATCATCCCCAAACTAGTGGCCAAGCAAAAGTATCGAATAGAGAGATGAAGAGGATTTTTGAGAAAATAGTGAACCCGAACCAAAAATGTGACGCCCCCAAAATTAGGTATACGTCACCCATCTTGGGTCGCCACTTACATGGTACATAAATTCAAATACAACTTACTAATATAACTGTCGTGTACAATACGACATAAACTGTGAGTTTGAATACAAATATTGTCTACTAGATATTATACAAACTCAAAAGGAGTCCTCATTACAACTATTATCACACTATTTCACAGAATAGTAAGGACTACTATTGCTATCCTCCGGACCATTACTCGTTCCCGACTCGTCCCGGCTATGTTCTCATTTCACGAAGAAACGGTGAAAGAAAGGGTGAGCTCAACTAGCCCGATGAAATATTATGACTAAGATAATGCGAAAAAATTATCATTAGCCTTCAACGATGTTAAACCGATAAAATACAATAGACAACAAGTTTAAGCGCAGCGGAATAAGCAATCCATTAATGAGAGTTAAGTAGAGAATAAAGTCTACTATCTTTTAGGTTTTAAAAGGTTTTTATCAATTTTTATATTTGAGACTCGACTTAATAAATAAACCACCACATCTAATCATCCCCGTACCACGGTCAAGGATTTTCATCAAGTTATCAATGGTCATGACTATACCGAATCACTTACGGTCATAATCATACCAAAAACTATCCATCATCGCATTCATGTGCCACCGAGGACTTTTGTCACATCATTTATATCAAGTCGTGATTATACAAGAATGATCCTCGGTCATAATCATACTAAGTTCATCTATGCACGTAAGCCAAAGATAACATAATATATCATGAGGATGATGACAATGACATAATAATTCAATAAAACAAGTTCAAGAATTATTTAATCCATGAATTATTAACGTCAAATTGTCAACATAATATCGCATTTCGTAGAGTAAAATTCAAGAATGATCGGAAGAATATTTCCATGAAAGATCTTTGGATGAAAACGCAAATATCAAGGATATTCTACTAATTTCATGGAGTATAGAAGTTCAACTTTAACCATTTGGGTATAATAAAGAATGGAATAACAAAAGAAATCACCATGCATGCGGTACTTGATAGCATACAAAAGTTATTCAGCGAGAATAATAATAACGGAACGGTCGAGGTGAAATTCACACAAGACGGGATGTTCAACAGAATAATAAAGATGGAACGGATCGGTGTAAAACACACGAGATAGGATATTCAACGAGAATGATAAAGAGCGGAACCCGTGTCCGGTGTAAAAAACACATGACAGGATGTTCCAGCGAGAATAATAAAAAGCGGAACCAGTCCGGTGTAAAACACCTGACAGGATGTTCCAATAGAATAATAGAAGAATGTCACCAAGTATAGGGTAAAGCGTATCTGAGTTATTCCAATGAGAATAATTAAGAATGGAATAACATAAGATTTCACCAAGTATAGGGTATGCCGCATTATCACGAGGTTATGTATAGGGTATGCCACTTTTACTGATTATTCAATGAATAATAATGAATGGAATAATGAAGTTCTCTTCAAGAAGAAAGAATAACACCCCTACTAGTAAAAAGGCTGAATATAGAAGTAGTGAAGTAGCGAGAATACTCTTCTTCTTTCTATAATTTTCTCTATAGCTTTCTCTATAATTTCTCTCTACGGTTTCAATGAATTCGTAAGAAAATAATGAAGGAATGAGCTTCTATTTATAGGAAAATGGAATGCATAGTAACTAATCCATGAGCAGTCTAGATTGATTTACTTTAATCGATGGTCCATATTTAAAGAAAAATCTTTTAAATAAAATATAATATATTCTATTTATATAAAAACATTTTACTATGCAAACACTATGCAATACTATGCAAAACACTATGCAAAAACACTATGCAACACTATGCATAATAAAATATAATATATTCTATTTATAGAATAACTTTAATAAAGTATTCTATTTTATATAAAAAAGATGTTTCGTTTTATTACGTTAATAATCTGAATAAAACAAAAGCGTCATTATCATTATAATAATTCATATTATTAATCGACAATAATGGAATCAAACTGAGTGACTTCTCACATAAGCATCAATAATCAATACTGGTGTGCTCTTATGCAACCACACGTATTCGCACTTTTACTATCCGAAGAGTTCAACGGTAACCACGGTAAAACTTCCATAGTTATTTCAATAAAATATTTTGTCGTTTTCTCAATCGAGGCAAAAAATTACATAATAGGGGTCCACTAATGATTGAGTAGTTATACGAATATTCCTGCTAAACCAAGAATATTCCCCAACCAATCGAATATAATATAACCACTTGCATACTTTGCAAAATTTATAAATACTACCCGCAACTATAATATTTATCTCAAATTCACACCATAATATTAAAAATTATTTCGACAAAATTTAAATCTTTATTGATAAAATCTGGGGTCTCGAATCTCCCTCCTTATGGAATTTCGCTCTCGAAATTAGAAGTGCGATACACTGGTATGATAAGAGATGAGGATACCTTGAATACCTTTATCGTTGAAAACATTAAATTCATCTTTGCAATCCGGCCAAAGATATTCATTAACAATTCATCTTTGCACTACAGGCCAAAGATATATAACTGTAAAACCAATAATACTGAGACTCAGCTTAATAGTATCACAACCATGAATTGTCCATGCACTACTGGCTAAGGATATTCGTGTTTTCAATTACGGTCATGATTATACCGAATAATCCGTGGTCATAATCATACCAAGTCTATCAATGCACTACTGACCAAAGATGACTTTTACCACATCCATGAATTAATATTTCATTCTTTGAGACTCATTTCAATAATTAATCCATATCATCGAATCATCCTTGCACTTCTGGGCCGCCAAGGATATTCATTAAATATCACGACCACGAATTATCCATACACTACTACCAAAGATAATCGTGTATTCATTAATATCACGACCACAAATTATCCATGCACTCACTGACCAAAGATAATCGTGTATTCATTACGGTTATGATTATCTTTGAATAATCCGTGGTCATAATCATACCAAGTCCATCTATACACTCACAGGCCACGAGATGACTTTCAACATAATATAAACATGAGGATAATGATATAAAGAATCAATCAAATGAGATAAAGGATAAATATTAAACATTTATAATATAATTTATCCAGGATTCAAGAATATCCCCATGTTATCAATCACTTAATAATCTCATAATCTAATAACATTCATATTATAACAATATTTTAATCACTTCTTAAATTTATAAACAATTTTTCTCAATTGTTTACGCTTTACCATATAATGCATTTAATCATTAAAAAATGCCATACTCATAAAATATCATCACCCATTATCAAATCCCTCATCAAAAAAATATGTATATACTCTATATAGGATTCTCTAGCCATAAAATCCTATTTTCAATTTTGTTACTTCACATAACATATTTAACTCATATGTTCGTAACTAAACTATTTTCATGAAAAATACCAAATCAGTCCCAAAAATATTTCTTTTCTGGGATTTAGCATAATATAGTCCCATAATGAAAATATATTTTTCTTGGAATTTTTAAAATTCATTTACTATTTTTTAAAAATCAATTTCTAATTAATTCCTTAAGAAATTAGCTACCTCAATTTTAACTCCAAAAATTCCCAAATCTTGGCAGGACCTTACACATATTAACATGAGCTTCTAGTTTAAATTTCATGGTCATCGGAGTTATAGAACTCCGGTTATAGCATTTTTCGTCGGAAAAACCTAAATATTGAAATAGTCATAACTTGCTCATTTTAAGTCAGAATAAGCTCATTTTTGGACAGGAGGTACTTTATACCATATACCTTCATGTCCCAAAAGGCCAGAATTTTTCTCATAATTTAAGTGGCCGAAACAGTCCCTTAAAGTTTCTGGGCAGTAGCATTTTCGAAATTTACAGCTTTGGCCTCCTTTGCTAAAATCAGTCCACACAAAAATCTACAACACCTTTTCCAGTAATTCCACTTGGATTAGTTAGGTAACTCATAGATCTAACTCTAGGACTTGACCAAACTCAAAAATTCAAAATATAATAGGAGATATGGTCAATTGAATTTCATGTTACGTTTTTCACCAAAATCTGATTTTTCAACTCTTTGTGATTTCTAAGAAACTTTCATGTTTTCACATAATAACCAACATAACTCATCATAACACTTACTAATACTTCATATACCCATGATTTTCATTAGTCCAATGCTTTTATTATGACTTTCATCATAATCCTCGTAAACAGATCCTTTTAGTTGAAGAAACATTCGAGGGTTTAAGAAATGGGTTTTTGTACTGGGGTCAATACAAAATTCGATTTTACGCTCTAAGTAGGCTAAGAAGTCTTCAAGAATACGCCAGAAATTTATTAATAATAGAAATATCATTCAATTACTGTGACTCTTATCCAAGACTTGGATAGTACGTCACATTGATACCAACTGTGACTTCTATCCCTTAACCTAGATAGTACCTCACAATGATACCTATAACCTTGCCATCTTCATTCACGATGTCGCCTCTGAGAAGTCCGGCTTGATTGCATTCCACACAAGGAAGTCAACAACGAAAGGTTGAGCTCTTTACTTATGGCTTGATATTACAATGATTAGCTTTAGGGTTTGGTTACTTTGAATTAAGTATAATGAGTTGGTTAGGAATATGAAAGCTAACAACCTTACAAAAAGAATAATGAGTAATTAATCAATCGTTTTCAAAAATTACCTCAAAGGAAAGTATTTTCAAAGAGATAAGATCGACAGGTAACGTGAAAGTGTTTATTTGAATTAAACAAGATTTAAAAATAGTAGCGATAACGAAGGCTCCTACTAACGAAGTTTCAACCAATAAGTCAAAGTTTAACTTCTTGAGTCAAATTCAAACGTTGAACACAACTAGGTGAAATAAAAGAGTGGGTAGAACTTGTATTGAATAAAGTATAGACTTAGCATTAATTTATAATTAACTTACCGTGCTAACTTCGTTCGGTTTACTACTTTTTGAGAAGTCATGAAAAATGTACTTCCTAAAACCAACGACTTTGTTTTGTCCATATCCACCTTTGGTGCCACAAGTCCCAGACTAGACTTGACTTTGGTGCACAACAAAATTGAGCTAAATGACCTTCTCTTCTTGCAATTTCCACTTCTATTATCTTTGCCATGATTACCAATCAAGTGGTTACCATTCTTAGCATGATAATTTTCCCACGATGGTTATCATTGTTACGATAGTGGTTGCCACCGATATGATTATTATCGTGTTGTTGGTCGTTACCTTTTGTTTGGTGAATCAACACTCTCATGTGCTTCATTGCTTATCTCGGCATTTTAGGATATCATTCTCAAACCTTGTCACAAAACAAGGGTTAATTAACATATCACATATTATCCTATACTACGACCAGACCAATTAAATACCAAATAAATTTAGGTAGGTCATACTAGCGAAGGAATTCCCGTCTCTCCCTCCTAGTTCTTATCTCACATCTCGGCCCAGGATCATATCCCTAAGCTTTGATACCAATTGTGGCGCCCCCAAAATTAGGTATCGTCACCCATCTTGGGTCGCCACTTACATGGTACATAAATTCAAATACAACTTACTAATATAAGCGTGCGTGTACAATCGACATAAAGCTGTGAGTTTGAATACAAATATTGTCTACTAGATATTATACAAACTCAAAAGGAGTCCTCATTACAACTATTATCACACTATTTTCACAGAATAGTAAGGACTACTATTGCTATCCCCTCGGACCATTACTCCGTTCCCCGAGCTCGTCCCGGCTATGTTCTCATTTCTCGAAGAGAACGGTGAAAGAAAAGGTGAGCTCAACTAGCCCGATGAAGAAATATTATGACTAAGATAATGCGAGAAAAAATTATCATTAGCCTTCAACGGTGTTAAACCGATAAAATACAATAGACAACAAGTTTAAGCTGCGTTGAATAAGCAATCCATTAACGAGTCAAGTAGAGAATAAAGTCTACTATCTTTTAGGTTTTAAAGGTTTTTATCAATTTTATCATTTGAGACTCGACAATAAATAAACCACCACATCTAATCATCCACGTACCACGGTCAAGGATTTTCATCAAGTTATCAATGGTCATGACTATACCGAATCACCCACGGTCATAATCATACCAAAAACTATCCATCATCGCATTACGAAGCCATCGAGGACTTTTGTCACATCATTTATATCAAGTCATGATTATACCGAATGATCCTGGTCATAATCATACTAAGTTCATCTATGCACGTAAGCCAAAGATAACATAATATAACATGAGGATGATGACAATGACATAATAATTCAATAAAACAAGTTCAAGAATTATTTAATCCATGAATTATTAACGTCAAATTGTCAACATAATCTTTGTTTACGTAGAGTAAAATTCAAGAATGATCGGAAGAATATTTCCATGAAAAGATCTTTGGATGAAACGCAAATATCAAGGATATTCTACTAATTTCATGGAGTATAGAAGTTCAAGTTTTAACCAATTTGGGTATAATAAAGAATGGAATAACAAAAGAAATCACCATGCATGCGGTACTTCACATGTATAAAAGTTATTCCAATGAATAATAATAACGGAACCGTGTCGGGTGAAATTCACCTTAGAGATGTAATATATATAATATATTCTATTTATAGAACAACTTTAATAAAGTATTCTATTTTATATAAAAGATGTTTACATTTTATTACGTTAATAATCTGAATAAAACAAAACGTCATTATCATTATAATAATTCATATTATTAATCGATAATAATGGAATCAAACCGAGTGACTTCTCACATAAGCATCGATAATCAATACTGGTGCTACTATGCAACCACACGTATTCTTGTACTTTTACTATCCAAGTAGTTCAACAAGTAACCATGGTAAAACTTCCGCCGTTATTTTAATAAAATATTTTTGTCGTTTTCTCAATCAGGCCAAAAATTCTATTAATAAGTCCACCAATGATTGAGTAGTTATACGAATATTTCACCGCTAAACAAGAATATTCCCAGACCAATCAAATATAATATAACCACTTGCATACTTTGCAAAATTTATAAATACTACCCACAACTATAATATTTATCTCAAATTCACCATAATATTAAAAATTATTTCGACAAAATTTAAATCTTTATTGATAAAATCTGGGGTCTCACAAAAAAGATTGGTCTCTGAAACTGGATGACGCTCTATGGGCCAATTGCACAGCATACAAGACACCGATTGGTATGTCTCCGTATCAGCTCGTTTATGGAAAAGCTGTAAGGACCGAGAACTTTATATGATTATATATATTTAAATTTTGACGAATAAATTTTTTTTAGTTTATAAGTGAATATGTGTTATAAGATATAAATTAAACAAGATAGTTAATTTAGTTATTTTAAATTAACTAAGATCAATACTTAATCAAGTTGATTAAGGAAGAGTAAGATAAGTTATGTTAAAACAATAATATAGCTTGAGTGTTACCCTTGAATGTTAAATAGAAATATTTATAATCTTTAAATGATTAATTAGTATGACTATTATATAGTGATTAGACATGTGATAACATATGTTATAAGACCCCGAATTATATGAAATGAAAGTATCTAATTTTCTTATAATTATTATTCTATTTAATAAATGGTTAAATTGATAAAAGGTTAAAGTTAAGGGTGATATTTGAAAATTTTGCAAAGTAAGCAAGTTGATATAAAATATTCGTTGTGTCGGGAAATATTCATTTTAACAAGGAATATTCGTATGACGGTACAATCATTGGTGGACCCCACAACGGAAGTATTTTCGTAGTTAGAAAACGACAGAAATATCTTTTTATAAAAATAACGGCGAAAGTTTTACCGTTAATTGTTGAACTACCCGGTGGTAAAAGTACAGTAATACGCGTGGTTGCATAGTAGCGCATGGTATTGATTATTGATACTTACGTAAGAAGCCACTCAGTTTACTCAATTATTGCTACAGTAATTGTTGCATAGTATCTCACGTTATTTGATTCAATTATTGTCACAGTATCATCTGCATAATATTTTATATTATTAAATCAATAATTTAGACAACAAAGTTATTCATATTATTATTTGTAATATTGACAATGTCTAGAAAGTTTTGTCGAGGAGAGGTTTGGTCACCTAATTGCGTGCCAATAAGGAGAAATCCTTATTGGAAAGCCCCCTCTTTCCTGGGAATGTTCTGATTGTCAAATATTGTGAGTTATAATATTAGTGATGAATAATTGTTGAAGTGTTAAGAATGTGTTTATTGAAGATAAGTAAATTACAAAAGTTAGAGGGGAATAATGCAAACTTGGAAAAATTTAGGGGGTACCAAAGTGTAATAAGTTAAATTAATCTGGACCACTGGTGGTGGTTTTAATAGTAAATCAATCTGGACCATTGATGGTGGTTTTAATAGTAAATCAATCTAGACCGTCGGTGGAGGTTTTAATAGTAAATCAATCTGGACCGTCGGTGGTGGTTTTAATAGTAAATCAATCTGGACCGTTGATGGTGGTTTTAAAAGTAATCAATCTGGACCGTAAGTGGTGGTTTTAAAAGTAAATCAATCTGGATCGTCGGTTGTGGTTTTAATAGTAATCCATATGGACCATCCGTTCTAATAGTAAATCAATCTGGATCGTTCATGAATAAGTTATTATTTAGTCCATTCTCCTATAAATAGAAGCTTAATTCTTCTTTCATTCTCACCAATTCACTGAGATTCATAAGAGACATTATAGAGAGAGAAACTATAGAGAACAAGAAGAAGAGTATTCTGTTACTTCACTATTGCAGTATCCAGCCTTCTACTAAGGTAAGAGGTATTATTTCTTTCGTATTCATAAGGAATACTACTTTTCATATTCATCCTTTAATATGTCGGAATAACCTATCTACGCAAATTACGTACCGTATAACGGGTGAAAATCAATTTACTGTTTTGTATGTTATTTCTTTTCATATTCTTAAATCTAAACTTACTATGGTAAGTATTGCTTCTATAATCCCTTAAATTAGTGGGATATCCTTGAAGTTTTGCGCTTCATCCAATATCGTTTCATTGGAATATTGATCTAAACTTTCTTATTAAATATCAATATTTTCACCCAGGGTACTATTAACGGTTTACTATTCACCCGGTTACTATTCACTATAATATTATTCACTCGGGTATTCGGGACACTTTTCATGTCGGGGTACTATTCACGAGTTACTATTCATATGTTACTATTCACCTAGTTACTATTCACTCAAATATTATTCACTCGGGTATTTGTGGTACTTTTCATGTCAGGTTACTATTCACAAAGTACTATTCACAGGGTACTATTCACCCAAAAAAATTATTTTTTTTCTGTCCAAAATATTTTTAATACATGGATATTATTCTTGAATTTTACTCCACAAAGCAGTATCATATTGACAATTTGGACATTATTGAATACTGGATAAATTAATTATGAATCTTTAAAATTTATCATTTGCTTTGATTTAATTGAATGCTTATATCATTGTCATCATCCTCATGCTTATATTGTGATGAAAGTCATCTTTGGCTTATGTGCATAGATGGACTGTGGATTGGTATGATTATGACCATGGATTATTCGGTATAATCATGACCATTGATGATTACATGAATATCCTTGGCCCATAGTGCAGGGATGATTCGATGATGTGGTTTATTTATTAAGCTGAGTCTCAACGATAAAGTTGATGAAAAACCTTTTTAAATCATAGAAGATAATAGATATCATGCTCTACTTGACTCTTCTAATGGATTGCTTATTCCGCTGCAGTTAAACTTGTTGTCGATTATATTCTATCAATTTAACATGTTGAAGGCTAATGATAACTTATTCTGCATTATCGTAGTCATAATATTTCTTACTGAGCTAGTTGAGCTCACCCTTTTACTTCCATTGTTCTCTTTAGGAAATGAGAACGTAGCCAGAACTAGTCGGGGAATGGAGTGATGGTTCGAGATGGCTGTTTTAGAAATCCTCACTATTTAGTGTGATAATAAATGTAATGAGGATTGAATTTGAGTTTGGATATTGTCTATGAGACAATATTCATGTAAAAACTCTCAGCTCTTGGTGTATAATTAAGTTTGTATTTGTATTCTCTACCATGTATTTGGCGACCCAAGATGGGTGATGTATACCTATTTTGGGGGCGTCACAGTTGGTATCAAAGCTTAGGGATATGACCCCTGGCTGAGATGTGAGACAAGAACTAGGAGGCGAGAGACGGGGAATGTGAGACCCCGTGTAGCGCCCCCAAATTCGGGTATCTTCCAACCCGACAGATGGTGCTATATTGTACAACATTCATACATTCATTCAATTGAAAAGTCTCAAAGAAAGAACATAATTTCCATATATTTAAAGTAATATTGTTATGATTGTAAGTTCGTAAGCCCGATATTACTTACGAGCACTTTTAGGTGATCAGCCTATTGTACTCTATGTTGATCAACACTACATCCATTAAACGTATGCACGTTTAATCATTTGGCAACCTCACATGCGTGTCATTTTACCGACAAAACATTTGTTTAACATTTCTAGCCTTCTTTTGAAAACCATATCAAGTAGTTGACAAAAGATAACAACATTTGATAATAGAGGAATAGATTATCAATAATCCATGCAATATATCAAGTCTAGCCAAAGGAATTGGTTTTAACTTCAACATATCTCAATTCATGCGTAAGGATACATGAATTTCAAATACTCGTTCAGATTGAACTGAGACAAGAGTTAGAATACTTGCCTTTAGCGTCTGGTATGGTATAATAACTTTAGGTTCAAGTCTTTCAAGTCTCTACAATACATGATCACGTAATACCTTACATTAGGTCACATATAATTAAGTATGTATATGACTATATCATACCCTTCATCTCAATCTAATTGTGTATTAGATTCAGTTAGTATCTATTCCGATTTATCATTATCCTTGCATTTATATTCGACTAGGTTATCTTAACCTTTATACAACATCCTTAAGGTTTAACAAAGTTTAAACAATGTTACATTACATTCCTTAGGTTGTGTTTACTTTTAAATCAATTAACTTTCTTTTCATTGTAATTAGAAACATTCATTACCATCCTTGTTACGAGACCTGGCATTGTGGCTGAGTCCTTACTTAGTGGGGGCGCTACTACGCCACACCTCGTAAAAGATTAAGATCATGCTACATGAAATACACTGCCGCCACAAATTCATACTACGATTCGCGCATCTGACGAACTCTTGAAGTGTGCTTTCGGACAACATTATGCCACTATGGCGTGAACGATTTGGCTTTAGGGTTTGTAGCCATGGCCTCAACTCTGTGCACCTGAAAAAAAATTCAGTCTTTAAATTTTGTGAACTTCCCGAACGCATAACTTCTTCGTTATAAGTCCGAATTGGCTCGTTCAAAAGCCTGCAGTTCACAAATTACGTAATCTACGTGTTCATGCAAGAATTTTATCTATTTGACTTCGTTTGCTAAAAATTCACCTATTAGTTCATTTTTAACGAAAATGATAAACGTTCGTGAACGTTCAACGCTCATTTCTTCGTTCTAAGTCGGAATCCGATCATTTTTGAGTGCGCAACTCTTAATGCCAAATATGACTTGTCTCCATTGGAAAACAATGGTTCCGAGTTCAAACACAAAATTTGACTTCTATTCCGAGAATTTTACGAATTCGACGATTATCGTCCAATCGTACAATTTCCGGCAAATCTTCATTCTTATGATTTTTTCAACATTGCAAATGAATTCCATTCATCTTGTGAACATCTCAACATACTATTTACAACAACTTATATTCATTGATGGATTTTAGACTTATTTCTTCATGAGCTTATAACTTGTCAAATTATAAACTACTTAAGATTTCATTGTTCATGACTTATGACAATTAAAGTTTCTTAATCATCATACCTTATATGTTCTTAAAATATAACTTTACTTATGTATTCATGATACTTATGTTCATACAAGTTCTTTTACAACCATATCACTCCTCTTAAAAAACTCATTACAAGTTCATAATTTTCATACTAAAATTCAAGGTTAACTTATAGTAAGTTTATAACTTTTATAAGTTCAAATGACTTATTGCCAACTTATGTGAGTTAAGTTCATTGCTTACTCATTCTTCTTACTTTTTAACATCCATGATCCTTAATCCATACTTTACTTATCAAACTATCATGGTAGAGATAGAAGATAATGGAGAAGAAGTCTTACTTTTGAATTCTTGGTAAAGTAGCTTTCTTCTTCTTCTTACAAATAGAAGTAACTTATTGTAGCTTATTCTCTCTAACACTTAAGCACTTTGTAATATGTTGGATTATTTGAACATGTGTTAAATGGCTAGCAAGCCTTCTCTATTTATAGAAGTTGCAAAACTAGGGTAATTTAGTCATTAAATCCTCCCACCACCTTTAATCACCTCCTTACTATTCATTACTTGCTAAGCACAAATCTTATCTTTTGCTTGGCCATTACTCCTAAGTCTTGGTCACCGCATTAACTTGGTCACCGCATTAACTTGGTCACCATACTAACCATATTAATATGGTTTGCCCCATGGGTCATTACAACTCATGGATTCTAGCTTAGGCTTGGACTAAATAAATCCTTGGGCTTTGCATTAATAAACATTAACTTGTTTATTAACCAATAATTGGGCCTCACCCTTTAATTTACATGGACTTGTAGTAATTCCAATCAACCTTTAAAAGTCTATTAACATTACTTATTACATATACATATAGTTTATGTATCATTTTCGAATTCTAATTCATATATAATTTATATATGATATTTCATCGTTCAAACAAACTCGTATAATACTTCGTATTATACTTGTTTTCATTACTTTGCACAATACCCAAGTATCATACAATTATTACTTATTCTTTACCACTTCGTCTTCCTTAACTTTTATAAATTAAGTCCGCAAGCGAAAATATTACATTTTCCATAATTAGATTTTTATTACATAATCCATCTTACCTTGTCATTCTATCATTACGTATTTCTCGGAAATTCAAAAAGAAATCCCGAGCAAATATTGATGAATAGTGTTTTTCAGAAAATTTCTTGGAAAACTTTTATTTTCGTCTTGAAAATTTAAACACTTTAATTCGTTCACGTAGCTCAAATACTACGACATTCTAACTTCAATAGGTTAAACACTATAAATAGAATATATTATATTTTATTATGCATAGTGTTGCATAGTGTTTTGCATAGTAAAATCTTTTTATATAAAACAAAATACTTTTATAAAGTTATTCGTTTTATTAGATTATAAATAGAATATATTATATTTTATTTAAAAGATTTTACTTTAAATATGGACCGTCCGATTAAAAGTAAATCAATCTGGACCGTTCATGAATTAGTTACTGTGACAACCCGAGAATTTAGAAAATTTTTAAAATTTTAATTAATTGATTTAAGGTTCAATATTAGAACCTAAACAGAAAATAAGTGTATGCGTTTGATATTTTTGAGAAGGAATTTTGAGGATTTCAAAATTCTGTGCAGGATTTAGGTGAATTATTCAGGATTAAGGGAATACGTGAATATGTTTTGTGTATATATGTACAATATGTGGTTAAGGGTCAAGGTTTGACCAGAAAAATGATATTTGTAACAAACCCTAAGTATATATTAAGAACGTCAACGTTCGGTTATAAAATCCTAGCGATTAATAAGAAACCGTAGAAACCGGTTCTGGAAACCCTAATTTCAGTTCTGGGAATCTGAAACCCTAATTCGGTGTATGAAACCCTAGTTTGGGAATACGAATGCTATGTATAAGGTTTAACGTTATCAAGTATAATTAATTAGGGAAAACCCTAAAGATTTACTCGAAACCCTAATAATTAGAAAACCTAATTATTAGAAACCCTAATTTCGGGATTAAGAATCCTAATTTATAATTAGGTAAAACTTAAGTGTTAATACTTTTTAAAGTTAATTAGGAAATGTTAATCCTAATTTCCAAGTTAAGTAATTAGGAAACCCTAACCTAATTATGAAAATCTAATTTCTAAATTAGAAATTTATTTTTCAATTAGAAACCCTAATTCGTGGGTTATAAACCCTAAACACCATTTTGACCCTAATTGCTTAATTAGCAATTTTAATTAGGAATTATTAATCCTAATTAGCAATATTTAATTTATGATTTAGAAATTTTAATATAATTAGAAAATCCTAATTATAATTTAGAAATATTAATTTTCAATTTTTAAAACCTAAATTAGAATTTTTAGAAATTAAATTGTAAAGTTAAGGGTTAAACCCTAAACCCTAAGAATTTCAAACCCTCAATCCTTCCAAACCCTAAACCCTAAGGGTTTGGACAATGTCCAAAATGCCATTAATTTTATATGCAAAATGACTATATTGCCCTTAATGCATTATTGAAGGTTACTTGCAATCTTTCCAATATATGGGGTTGGTGACCAACCTAGATCAGCCATGTGACTTAAATAAAAGCTATACCAGCCGACATTTGCAGATCTAGCAACATATCAAGCATTATATAAAGATTAAAGAGAGAGAAAGAGCCACTTTAATTTCATTTTTTCTCCCAACACACTCTCTCTCTCTATATTTTCGGATTTAAGAGTGAGAAGGAGTGTTATGCAAAGCTAGGATCAGTTCATATCAAGCTAACAACAGAATCAAAAAGTTAGAGTCAAGAAATCAAAGCATAAAGGTATAAACCCTAGCTTTATAAAAATCTCACGATCTGGTGTTAGATGTTATGATTGGTTGTCTTAAGTTGTGTTAGAGGGAGTTAAGATGTGATATGGGTTGTTAAATACCAGATCCATAACATTTAGAAGCATGAAAATGAGTTTTTCAAAACTGATCTATGAACCCTAAAACATGGCCTGACAGCCGAATGTCAGGGCTCATAGATCATTGTCTGTTAATTGTTTGTTTTATTTTAAGTTATGAATCTGTTCTATGACATGTATACTGTGCGCTGAAACTGGAAACACAACAAGAGCATGATTATAGTGATAGATACGAGTAGTCAAACCTCGTTGACCGTTCATAGAAACTGATTTCTGGGCAGCCCAGAAATCTCATTAACCTCTGGAAACGTTTTGCAGGCGCTTGATCTGGCTATGTTTTGTTATTTTGGTCACTTTGTTGTTTTGTAGTTGTAGACAGATATAAGGAATACTCACTCATGCGTTTAGATCACCAAGATCTATAACAGATTTATAGAAATGCATGGTCAAACTACCGTTGACCAATAGCCTGGGAAGAAATCTGGGAAAAACCCAGATCTACATTGATAGGTATATATTTTAAAGATAACAATTATGTTTTAAATAAATATTTAAATATTTATTTATTGTTCTATTTTTACTTGAATTAATTTTCATTGACCTTGATAAATTATATGTCAAGTGTTAAATAAATTAATTCATATATTATTCATGGCAAAGAAACCTATTTCTTTCTTCAAAACAAAAAATGGGCAAAAATATTATTTTATAAAAGCAATACTAAAATATGTATATTAGAAAATTAAAACTTACTATATATATATATATATATATATATATATATATATATATATATATATATACCGTATATATTATGTATACCATATATAACTATACTAGTATTTAATGCATGCGTGCGCTGCCACCTTGAGAAAACGTGACTTAAGTTTTGGGACTAGTTAATGCGTATAGGCATGCTGGCAGAGAATTAAACACATGGTCAAAAGCAATAAATTGCTTAAAGGTTGAAAAACGCCCAGACGCTTTTTTATCTCTTACCGCGTAAAACATTTGGTTAATCTGGACCATTCAATTCAAAATGTTTTAACAGAACCGTGCAACTCAAAAAATCAGTTTTCAAAATTACAATTTTGCCCCAACTTCAGAAATTTTGTAAATAGGGAGTATTTCATTCATTTGGTTTTTACCAATTTAGTGAAAAAAAAAATCATACTCTCCTTGCTTACATTCTCTCTAAATTTTATATCTCTTCATACAAAAGTTCTAATTATTTTTGAAGAGAAAAAATTGGTCCAAGTACTGAGATAAGTCTAAAAATTCTGTTAAATTATTTCTTACTTGCATAGTTCTACACAACTTTATATATCTATACTTCATCTATTTATCAAATAAAAGAATACTTGGGCGCTGCAAGGCTACGGAGATAAACCTCTACGGAGAGGAATCCAACCGTACGATTCCTTATAGTCTTTAGTAATCTTTTATTGATATTATTTAAATAAATATTATAAAATAGATACAACACTTGATAGCTCAAAACAACACTGAGATACTACTCCAAAAAGAGTAGTCATCCGAACCGGATTTGAGAATCGAAGTGATCTATTTAAAGTATTTATATAAATATCAATTGTGAAAATTATAAATTGTGTCATACTTAGACGTCGCAAGGATACAGAGATACACCTCTACCAAGAGGAATTCGAACCGTACGATTCCTTAAAGTACTAAGTGACATTATTTAAATACTCACATAATAGATAAAATATTCTTATATAATTTTTGAGTTAAACAATAATAGTTGTTATAATAAATTGTACTTATGTGACATTATACTTATTAGTTGAAATAGATTTATTTGTGATTTATCTACAACTAATAAATTATTTGATCAAGATTAATTAAGAAACAATTCTATAATTATTCATAGAAAAACATTCTTAATTTTATAGAATTGTTAACTCTTCATAAAATACTTTAATATTATATATTTGCTTAATTAGAAGCATATTTGATTCAAAATAACTTATTTGCTTATAGAGAAGCATAAAGAATAAAAGTCTTTAAACTTTTATTTATATATTTGATCTTTAATTAATATCAGCTTATTTAAGAAGCATCAATATGTACTAAATTCTTATCTGCTTATTTGAGAAGCATATTGTTGTAAAATCATTTGTAAAAAGTAGAAAAGGTCAGAGTTAGTTTATTTTATGTATCTGTGAGAAAGACGAGTAATTCTTCAACCAAGACCAGAGTCTTAGAGAGGTTAGCGGGAAGTTGGGTCTCTAGTGTACTTGTGAGGTGAGGAAGAGGCTGTTGTTTCAAGACCAGATCATAGAATAGAACTTAACTCAAAAGAAGATACAACCTAAACTTAAGGAAGGAGCAGGGAGCTTGCTGTCCAAGATAGATTAGTTGGGATTAGTTGGAAGCTTATCTTTAAAACCTTGTAAAGGTTTCTCCGCCTATTGAAGGAGTTGGTTATTACTGACAGTAATAGGATCTTAAGTTCCAAGTAGGGACTTGAGACTGGACGTAGCAACATACCAAGGGGCGTGTGTTGTGAACCAGATAAATCTCTGTGCATTGTGATTGAATTTTTATTAGCTTGCATATTAATTTTTAACACTGCTAATTAATTACACTAAAAATTCAAAAAGGCCTACGATATTTTTTAAATCGGTAATAATCTATTCAACCCCCCTTCTAGATTATTATTGGACTTTCATACATGAACACGTTTCTGACCTCTAATTTGACCGACCTAAATCGTATTGTTATGATGTTTCTAAGTTGATCTGTTGATTGGTTGTTGTTCCTTGACACAATAACTACATTATTGAACTAAGAGGTCGACCAGTTAAGGACCAGAATGTATATAAAATCGAGCCACAAGGTGGTCACTCGAAACTGACTGGGAATCTGGGAAACCCAGAAATCCCAGCAGGCCTCTGACAACATCTTTGCAGGTTTGGATCTTGATATTGTGATGCTTAATGACTTATATGAAGATATATACTTGTAGTATTACATACATACTACAAGATTAATGTATTACTAAACCCAAAAATCAATAAGAACACTGAATTAAACCCGGTCAAACCTCCTACCTTGGTGTCTGACATGAATGCTCAAGAACAGCTGAAGAACACCTATAGCAACGGTTACGTCATTTATAGGCCCTTTATGACGATTTTATTATTATTTATTTTTGATTTTCCGAAATTATTAAAAATAGATAAAAATAGTTTTTAATTATTTAGAGTATATTTCATAAATATTTAATATTTTTGGAATATAAATGGTATTTAAATTATTTAATTATAATAATAAATAAATTATTTAAAAATGATTTAAATACATGAAAAATAATAATATGTTATAATAAAATATTTTAAGTTATTTTAAGTGACTTTTAATATTTTAGGATGAATTTCATTAATTAATCAATATTAATGATAATTAGTTTATTTAATAAATATATTAAATAAATTAAGGAAAAATAGAATAAATTATTTAAAATCATATAAAAATGATTTAAGTGTTATAAAAATATTTTAAGTTATAAAATATAACTCTTGATATTTTGTCATGAAAATATTAATATTTTAATATTAAAAGTGATTATCGGATAATGAATTTAAGTGTTTAAAAATCATATAAATATGATTTTAAGGTATTAAAATACTTTGTGATATTATAAATATATTACAATATTATGACATGTATTTCATTAATATTTGATATTAAATAAATATTAATGATAAAGGAATTATGTGGTATTTAATTTATTTAAATACAAGTTTAATTATTAAAAATTCATGATAAATAGTAATAATTATTTAAAAATTATTACGAGCTTACGAAAAATATTTCGACTGTTATTAAAATTATTTAAGTTAATTGTTAAGTGTCTAGGCAGAGTTTAATTGAACTTAAAAATGAAATTTTGTCCAGCTAGACCGTCGGGACATTAGAACTTTATCGAATTCAAGTCAGACTGAAATAATTTGAGTTGATGCTAAGTCATATATGTAAGACCCCAACTTATTATAAATAAAAATCAAATTTCCTCTAATTATTATTGTGAATAATAAGGTATTAATTTGATATAATTCTCTGGTTATGGGTGAAATGTGCCAATTTTACAAAATAAGCAAGTGATTATAAAATAATCATTGTTGTCGGGGAATATTCGTTTGGTCCTGAAATATTCTTGTTATCGGGGAATATTCAGTATGATTAACGCTTGTGATCATTTGTGGGCCCATAAATGTAATAATTGTCGAATGAAGAAAAGCGACAAGTTTGAGTTTTTATAAATAACGGCGTAGTTATTCTTAATTAACATTGTTGGAATACCGAGTGGTTAAAATACGATGTCTGGCGTGGATGCACAGTATTGATGAATTATTGATCCTTACGTAAGAAAGGCACTACTCAATAATGATTACGATGAATTCTTATTCAATATTTTATTTTATTGATTCAATAATAGCTGCGTTGATATTTTATATTATTGTTATTTCAATAATTATCACTGCACAATATTTCCTATTATCAGATAAATAATTCATATTATTTGAATAATATTATTAGATAGCATTATTGGAAATGTCTAGAAAGTTCTGTCAAGGAGAGGTTTGGTCATCTAATTGCGCGCCAGTAAGGAGAAATTCTTATTGGAAAGCCCCTCTTTCTAAAGAACTACTTAGTTGTCATAAATGTGATTACGTAATATTATTTGTGAATAATTAATTATTGATTCATATGATAAGGAAATATTTATTTTATGTGGATATAAATGTTGGATATAAATATTGTGGTTAAAAATGAAGGAATTATTATTAAGGTGTTTTATCAGTATTTTTGTCGGAATGGAGGTATTAAAAATTAAAATCGGTATTTTTGAGATATATTGCGTGAGTTATAATTTTTAATCTGACCGTTGGATCGTTGTGATTTTTGGATATATTATACATATATAAGTTGAGTATATGTCCACAAATTTTGAATCGTTAAAAATGAACGTATGATTTGTTATGAATTTTAAGAGGTGACTGATTCGAAAATTAGGTTTATAAATGATTTTGGTAGAAAATTCTAGAATTGAGTGAGCCCCACTTGTGGTTGGTGAAAAAATATTCTGAATTTTAATTCAAATGTGGTGGGTGGCAATAGTAGCAGGTAAAGCCATTAGGTTGTAGGTCAAGTCTGCTTCGGCGTGCTAACATTTTCCTATAAATAGAGGGCTAAGTTAGAATTGAAAATCACACCAGAAATATAAGCTTTCTCTCTTTCTCTCTCTATATTATCGAGCGTATTTTGTGAGTATTTAGATACTTTGTGAGTTTATATTTTTCAGTACAAGTTTTTGTCAGCAATATATCCGAAATTCAGTCAGAAGTACGGTTATTTTGAGGTAAGGAATGCTATTTTCTTCTTAAATGATATTATTTTCTTCAATATCATTTTGCCGAAATATTGGTAAATGTTTTTATCAAATTTGGAACTTTTTGTGTAGGGGTTACTATTCACGTATACGACACTATTCACGAATACGACACTATTCACGAATTCGGCACTATTCACCAAAAAATGAAAATTTTCCTTTTTGTCCAAGATGTCTATTATGGTTACTATCTTTGATTGTATCCATGTTTTGATCTTTATTTTTGAATTCTGCTTCACAATTGGTTATTATGAAGTATTATTGATCTTGCATAAACCTGTTATACTAATCCCTACTATTTGTCCTACATCTCTTTGGATTCATTTTCTTTAAAATATTTTTCATCATCCTCGGTCCTAAATGATGATATTCTTGAATATCTTTGGCTCGTAGTTCAAAGATGAATGATTAATCGATGAATATCTTTGGCCCGTAGTGCAAAGATGAACAGGTGTTGAGATGAACATGACCAACTGGTGATACAAATGAATATCTTTGGTCTGTAGTGTAAAGATGAATAATTGATTAAAGATGTATATTGATTATTGTTACAGGGATAAAATATTGATGATGGACTTTTAAATCTTAGAAGATAGTAGAACTCATTCTCTACTTGACTCTTTTAATGGATTGTTGTTTCCACTGCAGTTGTTGATCTAAAACTTGTTGTCTATTATATTTTATCAGATTTTTCCCTGTTAAAGACTAATGATAATTTGTTGTATATTATCTTAGTTATAATATTCTTTTAGTGGGCTAGTTGAGCTCACCCTTTTTCCTTTTTGTTCTATTTTTCTTCTCAGAAGGTGAGAACATAGCAGGATCTAGTCGGGGTATGGAGTGATGGTTATAGAAAGATGTTTTAGCAGTCCTCACTATTTCTATAAAATAGTGTTTGAATAATTGTAATGAGGACTTATTTGAGTGTGGATATTGTCTAGAAGACAATATTTGTATTTAAACTCACAGTATGTGTTGTCGTATTTTGCACGATAATTGTATTATTAAAGTTGTAGTTTACTTTCTGTACCATGTATTTGGCAACTCAGAATGGGTGTTGTATACCTATTTTGGGGGCGTCACAATATATGTGTTATAGACTGATAGGGTTATGTGCTATGTGTTTAGGTTATTCTATGTATATATATATATATATATATATATTATAGTATTATATTGTGTTGATATTATTCTAATATTGGAGATCTATATTACTAATATTAGGTCTTCGGATAAAGCGATATAAATTGCATAGCAGTAATCAACGGTTCATGCATGTTTGTTTTTACTTAACTCTACTAAGAGTTGTTTTATTCGGATAAGCTTATGGTTAATCATTGTTGGTTGCCATGAATTGTACTCTGTACATATTGCATGTATAAGTCAAGTATGAAAGGCTGATCACCTTTATTACCAGTTGGTTCAGATATATTTGTTCACGTATAATACTTGTTCAGTCATAAATTTGTTCATGCTAGTTCACAATTATATTGTTGAATTATAGCCAGCTTATTATTCTGACTCTTTCAATCCTGGTATATCGTTATATTATTGAATTTAAACTTCCTGGGCAACTTTCATACTCACCCTTGCTATATCATGATAAACATTACAGATTAATACGAACGCGTCGGATAGAAGGAAAGGTCCAAGACAGTTCCAGTTTTATTATACGTGTGCAGTAGATTTGGTAATAGTATAGTTTGATAATGATGTTATGTGTTAGATAGTTATGATTTGTGTATAAGTTAAGGTTACTTGACCTTGGGGAATAGTCTGTAATGTATTGTATAAACAATTTATGTTTATATCTTTCGCAAATAGTAATAGTTGTATAGAATGATCGAACTGGATCCGCGGTGATTCGGGACCTCAGATTCGGGGCCCGTCACAGTTGGTATCAAAACTGTAGGTTATGAACCTTAGGTAGGAATACCTCAGACTAATAACCGCAGTGATTAGGATAAGTACTAACTCACATAGAGTTAGTTGGGTCGGTAAGATTCAAAGACGAATCTCTCGGCGAGTTATAAGATAACGAGTTCCTTAACTCTGATAATAAAGTTGAACAGTAATGGTGAATAGATAGAGTCTAAAAGACTAAAAGTATAGTGAGAAGAGATTGTAAAAAAAAAAATCAAGTATAGAAATGAATCGTAATACATACGATGAGATCACCCCGTGATCTGATAAGGTGACAACAGGAAAAAGAATCAAGCGAATGATTGAACAGTTTACAACAAGATTGTTGGGTGTTAGTTGTACTATGAATTGGTACAGATTCAGGAAAGGATTATGAATACGGATTAAATAAAATTCGTATTGAGAAGGGTGTTAGTGTTAGGTGGGGATTTAATTGAGGATTCATGTCGGCAGCTGAGTTGTATGATTCCTTGTGTGGGCGGGGAATTGTACTTGGTGTAAAAACTACTTAGTTCTGGCAATGATAATCATTGAAATGTTTGTGTCGCGCTATTTGATATATGCATGTTAAGAGGGTGATTCCTTTCTCATGTGTATAACAGATAGATAGGTAATAGGTAGAGGATATAAGGTTAAGTACGAGTTCTTAAAACTCATACTTATGTGACATTCTTGACTCATAGTTATATGAAATGTTTATGAATCCCTCAGCGAATGGACGCCAAAGGTCTGTCTAGGAAAGTTCTTAAACTCATATGATTGTGGCAATTTATGGACTCATAAGTGTGGTTTTACGAACTGGGTATAGTTGTGTGTAAATGGAATATTGAGGATAATTGGAATAGATAAATTGTTAAGCAAACGACTATTAGTGGAGACATAAGTTTTCCAAAACCTCCTAGCTATGCTAGAATTCAAAATTTTGACATCAAACTAAATACGCACTATGTGCTTTTGAAAAATATATATATATAAATGTAGACTCGTAATCATTTTTGAAACGATTTAAAGTATAGTCTATGCTACTTATTTCAGCTAGACGCAAATGATTTGAAATATCAACATATCTTTAAATTATCACTCATGTACCATGTAACCTAGTGTAGAGATGATAAAAAGTGATGGAGTTGTAAATACAGGAATACTTGGTGTGAATTTGATCTAAAATCGTTATTCCACTATTGTGTGATGTGTTATGACAAAGTCATACAATGACGGCATCCTCAAACGAACTATTAATACAGTACGATATCATGGCGTCATTCTCAAAAATATTTTCAAAAATTTTAATTTGCCAACGGGGTTTGGCTACACTTAAATAATTCGATTGAATTAAATTATTGATATGAGTCTATGCTATTCGATTCAGCTAGACTAATGTTTATGAAAACTCTAAGTGTTCATTGAAAGAAATTTCCCGAACCAAATTATTTTGGTGCGGAATCCAGTAAGACTGAGGTAGAATTTTGTGCCTATGGCAGTGAAGAGAAACAGATAAAATCAAGACATGGCCGAGACAGGACATATATCATTAATCACCCTTTCAGGTTCATAAATTATGACAGTTTGCGGATGAATTTCCATAAAACCTTTGCGAAAATGACAGACAAATAGTCTATATGACTCCTCAGCAAAATTTGAAATTTTTTACTCTTGTGAGAAATGTTTTGGGTAACATGTGAAGGAATGGTGAATAGTTCAAGGTGTATGGTATAAGGTGTAAGGTAAATTTCGGGGACGAGATTTTTACAAGAAGGGGTGAATGTGACAACCCGAGAACTTAGAAAATTTTTAAAATTTTAATTAATTGATTTACCTAAACAGAAAATAAGTGTATGCCTTTGATATTTTTGAGAAGGAATTTTGAGGATTTCAAAATTCTGTGAAGGATTTAGGTGAATTATTCAGGATTAATGGAATACGTGAATATGTTTTGTGTATATGTGTACAATATGTGGTTAAGGGTCAAGGGTTGACATGATAAACAATATCTATAACAAACCCTAAGTATATATTAAGAACGTCAACGTTTGGTTAGAAAACCCTAGCGATTAATAAGAAACCGTAGAAACCGGTTCTGGAAACCCTAATTTCAGTTCCGAGAATCTGAAACCCTAATTCATTGTATGAAACCCTAGTTTGGGAATACGAATGCTATGTATAAGGTTTAACGTTATCAAGTATAATTAATTAGGGAAAACCCTAAAGATTTACTCGAAAACCTAATAATTAGAAAACCTAATTATTAGAAACCGTAATTTCGGGATTAAGAACCCTAATTTATAATTAGGAAAAACTTAAGTGTTAATACTTTTTAAAGTTAATTAGGAAATGTTAATCCTAATTTCCAAGTTAAGTAATTAGGAAACCCTAATCTAATTACGAAAATCTAATTTCTAAATTAGAAATTTATTTTTCTATTGAAAACCCTAATTCATGGGTTATAAATCCTAAAGACCATTTTGACCCTAATTGATTAATTAGCAATTTTAATTAGGAATTATTAATCGTAATTAGCAATATTTAATTTATGATTAAGAAATTTTAATATAATTAGAAAATCCTAATTATAATTTAGAAATATTAATTTTTAATTTTTAAAACCTAAATTGGAGTTTTTAGAAATTAAATTGCAAAGTTAAGGGTTAAACCCTAAACCCTAAGAATTTCAAACCCTAAACCCTCCCAAACCCTAAACCCTAAGGATTTGGCCAATGTCCAAAATGCCATTAATTTTGTATGCGAAATGACTATATTGCCCTTAATGTATTATTGAACGTTACTTGCAATCTTGCCAATATATGGGGTTGGTGACCAACCTAGATCAGCCATGTTACTTAAATAAAAGCTATACCAGCCGAAATTTGCAGATCTAGAAACATATCAAGCATTATATAAAGATTAAAGAGAGAGAAAGAGCCACTTTAATTTCATTTTTTCTCCCAACACACTCTCTCTTTATATTTTCGGATTTAAGAGTGAGAAGGAGTGTTATGCAAAGCTAGGATCAGTTCATATCAAGCTAACAACAGAATCAAAAAGTCAGAGTCGTGAAATCAAAGCATAAAGGTATAAACCCTAGCTTTATAAAAATCTCATGATCTGGTGTTAGATGTTATGATTGGTTGTCTTAAGTTGTGTTAGAGGGAGTTAAAATGTGATCTGGGTTGTTAAATACCAGATCCATAACATTTTGAAGCATGAAAATGTGTTTTTCAAAACTGATCTATGAACCCTAAAACATGATTATAGTGATAGATACGAGTGGTCAAACCTCGTTGACCGTTTCACAGAAATTGATTTTTAGGCAGCCCATAAATCTCAGTAACCTCTGACAACGTTTTGCAAGCGCTTGATCTGGCTATGTTTTGTTATTTTGGTCACTTTGTTGTTTTGTAGTTGTAGACAGGTATAAGGAATACTCACTCATGCGTTTAGATCACCAAGATCCATAACAGATTTTGTGAGGGCCCCGAATCCAGGTCCTAATTCACCTCAGATCCGGTTCCATCATTCTATACAACTATTACTATATTTACGGAAGATATAAACATAAATTGTTTATACATTAAACTTGCACACTATTCCGCAAGGTCGAGTAACCTTAAATTAATACACATTTCATAACTTACTTGACTTACAATAACATTATTTACATTACTTATACAATTTAGCTGCACACATGTCCTAACGCTGGAACTGTCTTGGACCTTTCTTTTTATTCGACGCGTTCGTCTTAATCTTCAATGTTTTTTCATGATATATAGCAAGGGTGAGCATAAAAATTGCCCAGCAAGTTTAAGTTCAATAATATAACGATATATCATGATTGAAATGATTTGAATAATTGGCTGGCTATAATTTAACAATATAATTGTGAACTAGCAGGAACAAACTTATGACTGAATAAGTATTATACATGAATAAATATATCTGAAACAACTGGTAATGAAAGTGATCAGCCTTTCATACCTGACTTATACATACGATATGTACAGAGTACAATTCATGGCAATCATCAATGATTAACCATAGGCATATCCGAATGAGACAACTCTTTGTAGAGTTAAGTAAAAATAAACTTGCCTGAACCGTTGATTATCGCAACGCAATTTTTAACGCTTTATCCAAAGACCTAATATTAGTAATATAGATCTCCAATATTAGAATAATATCATAATAATTTATAAAATAACCTAAACACATTACACATAACACATAACCCTATCAGTCTAAAACACACATAGGACTCAGTTTCAAGTCAAACTTTTACAGTCTGAGTTGAACCTGACACAAATCTGACGTCCCGACGGTCTAGTCGGACTTTTATCGAGTCTAACTTCAATTAAACTTTCATTAAACACTTAACAGTATCTTAGATAATTTTCTAAGCAATCAAAATAATTTTCATAGACTTATAATAATTTTCAGATAATTATTACCATTTATCGTGTATTTTCAATCATTAATAACGTATTTAAATAAATTAAATACCATATAATTCATTTATCATTAATATTTATTTAATATCAAATATTAATGAAAATCATCACTTAATATTATAATATATTTATAATATATCAAAGTATTTTGAATAACTTAAAATCATAATTATATGATTTTTAAACAATTAAATTCATTATCAGTTAATTGCTATTAATATTAAAATATTAATATTTTCATGACAAAATATTAAAGTTATATTTTATAACTTAAAATATTTTTCTAATCCTTAAATCATTTTTATATGATTTATAAAGCATTAATTCCATTTTCCTTAATTTATTTAATATAGTTATTAAATAAACTAATTACCATTAATATTGATTAATTAATGAAATTCATCACAAAATATTAAAAGTCCTTTGAAAATAACTTAAAATATTTTTATATACAAAGTAATATTATTTTTTATGAATTAAAATCATTTTTAAATTATTTATTTAATATTATAATTAAATAAATTAAATACCATTTATATTCCAAAAATATTGATATTTATGAAATATACTTTAAATAATTAAACACTATTTTTCAGAATTTAAAATAAATTTTTAGAATTTATTAAGTATTTTTAATAATTAAAATCCATTTTTTTCTATTTTTAAATAATTTCCAGAAAATAATAATAACAAAATTGTCGCTAAATGGGTCTTAGGCAACAAATCAGTTGTTGTTGGTGTTCTTCATGTGTTCTTCATCCTGCCCAGAACTTCATGTCAGTTGAGAGGGTGTATGGTTTGACCGGTTATAATTTCTTGTTTAACATGTTTCTAGATTTGTTTGAGCATTGATATTGTAGACCTCATGTAGTAGAACAACTATAAACTAAGTTCATGGCCATACGACATGAAATTAGAGAGATCAAAGCCTCTCAATCTTCTGACAACGCTGTTCTTGAGTTTTTGGGTTGCCCAAAAACTCAAGCAGTGTCGAGGGTCTACTTTTGAACCTTAATTGATCCGGTCTCAGGTCATGTTCTAAGTGTTTTTATAATACTAAATGATAGTAATGATGTCATAGCACAAGTGTATAACACTATTGTAATCAAACAACATAACATTTGAGAGATCAAGTAAGGCCAAAGTGATGTCGAGAGTACATTCTTCACGATTTACGGTTTTCCAGATTTCATTAAGAAACGATCAATCAACTATACTTTGACCAAGGTTATATATGAATCTGCTACAGATATAGGTGATCTAAGGACACTAGTGTGTAGTACTTATGTCATACTACAACACCAAAACAACAACATGGCCAAACAATGAAAAGACAGCAAGATCAGGGGCTTGCAAAAGCTTGTCACGAATTTCTGGCAAATCTGGGTATTTTCTGGGTTTTCTAGAAACAGTTTTCGTGGTCGGTCAACTAGGTTAAACCACCTATAACTTGAGATCTAGACATGGTATGGAGTTGATTCCACTTCCAGTCTACTCACCTTATGACAATGAACAGATCTATAACATCAAACTAACATAAACACATAACATAGACAGATCTAGAGGCCTTGACATATGACTGTCAGGCCTTAAAATTAGGGTTCTTGGTCACTTTTTAAAACTTGATTTTCTGGCTTCTAGATGTTCTGGATCCTTGATGTAACATATTGGATCACTAAATAACATCCTATAACATAACTCTAAACATCTAACAACAACAAATAACATGAAATCACATGATTTTTAAGTTATTATTTTTATACCTTTTATGCAATGATCTTGATTTCTGATCTTTGAATCATGTTCTTGGAAGGCTAAGAGCTGATCTTGGTTCATCTTCTCATTCTCTCTCACTCTATTTTTCGAAAAGTTTGAGAGAGAATAGGCTTGGATAGAATGGTAAGTAAAGTAAGTATTTTACTTAAAAAGTTATAATCTTTGATTCATGCACCATATCTTGCAAGGTGGCACACATATCTGATATATTAGATAAATTTTGAGCACATGGGTTAGGTTAGAGCAATGACTCACCAAAATTTGGAAAATCTTTTACTTGAAGTTTAAGAAAAGGGTATTTCGGTCATTTCGCACCTACTAAGGGTAATTTGGTCTTTTCCTCTAAAATTTGATGAGAAATTTGAACATTTCTCTTTTATTCCATAACTTATAACACTTAGCCATTTACACTTAATATTTGATCTCCCGAATTAGGGTTTTGAATATCTGAATTAGGGTTTCGGATTCCCGAGACTTAGATTAGGGTTTTCGATCCGATCGTTAGGGTTTCTAACAGTTCATTAAAGTTTTCTAATTTAATAAACATATGTTTAACATAACTTTAGGTTTGGCTAAAGTTATAACTTATCTGCTCATGATCTTAACCATAAACCACAACTGTTCACATATAAAATTACTGATTAGGGTTTCATAACTTAACCTTAACGTTCTCATTATAATTTTAGGGTTTGTCACTTATGTAACTTATCTGATCAAAAATTTGATCCTTAACCACAAATTATACACTTAGATACTTAAACTTGATAATTCTTCACAAGAATTTTAAATTCACCAGAATCTTATATCTCATTACCAGACTAATACTTACAGTCTACCAAATTAGTCAAGTCTCGTCCAAAAATTTTGAAATCCTTAAAATTTCATTAAAAACTGTCAATTCCATACACTTATTTTATACCTAGGTTTATTATTTAACCTTTATTCAATCTTTTAAGATTTTATAAAATTTTCCAAATTTTCGGGTTGTCACATTCACCACATCTTCTAAGAATTTCGACCTCGAAATTACAGTCCACTAATCACCACTCCTTTTATTCATCACAATTAGGTTGTCTTACTAACCTTTACTTGATTTCATGCTCAATTTAATGAGTACATCTTGCTTTCTACTATGAGGAACTCTACTACTATCACATTCTTCCATGACTTCAGGCTAAGGAGTTAAAACTTTTCAAATCATGCTGAGGGGTCATATAAACCATGAACACGTAGTTTTAACGATATTTATATCGCAAAACAGTAAATTACTAGGTATGTTTACAATCACAAAGAAGGTAAACTACCGGTGCTAGTACTTTAGGTGATTAGCCTATCATACGCGTACGTCATGCATAACGTATCAATCATGTTTAGCGAATATTTACGCTACTAGATTGGATTATTTTATCCAAACAACATAGTTCACCTCAGTCTTATCATAGGATTCCGTACCAAAACAATTTGGTTCGGGAAATTTCTTTCAATTAACACTTTAAAGTTTTCATAACATTAGTCTAGCTGAATCGAATAGCATAGACTCATATCAATAATTCAATTCAATCGAATTATTTAGGTGTAGCCAAACCCCGTTGGCAAATTAAAATTTTTGAAAATATTTTCGAGAATGACGCCATGATGTCGTACTGTATTAACAATCCGTTTGAGGATGCCGTCATTGTATGACTTTGTCATAACACATCATACAATAGTGGAACAACGATTTTAGATCAAATTCACACTAAGTATTCTTGTATTTACAACTCCATCAAATTTTTATCATCTCTGCACTAGGTTACATGGTACATGAGTGATAAATAAAACAAATTTTGATATTTCAAATCATTTGCGTCTAGCTGAAATAAGTAGCATAGACTATACTTTAAACCGTTTCAAAAATGATTACGAGTCTACATATTTTTTTTTTTCAAAAGCATATAGTGCGTATTTAGCTTAATGTCAATCATTTCGAAATCTAGCAGAGCTAGGATTTTTGGAAAACTTATATCTCCACTAATAATCATTTGCTTAACACTCTATCTGTTCCTATTATCCTCAATACTGCATTCACACTTAGTTCTACCCAGTTCGTCAAACTACACTTATGAGTCCATAAATTGCCACAATCATATGAGTTTAAGAACTTATCCTAGTCTGACCTTTGGCGTCCGTTCGCCGAGGGGTTCATAAACATTTCATATAACTATGAACAAGTATGTCACATAAGTATGAGTTTTAAGAACTCGTACTTAACCTTATATCCTCTACATATGACCTATCTATATGTTATACACATGAGAAAGGAATCACCCTCTTAACACGCATATAACAAATATCGCGACACAAACATTTTAATGATTATCATTGCCAGAAACTAAGTGGTTTTTACACCATGTACAATTTAGCTCCCATACGAAGAATCATAAAACTCAGCGGCTGACACGAGTCCTCAATTGAATCCCCACCTACCACTTACACCCTTCTCAATACGAATTTCATTTAATCCGTATTCATAATGCATAACTCTTTCATGAGTTTTCATAGTACAATTTCATAGTACAACAACCACACAGCAATCTTGCTGTAACTTTTCAATCATTAGATTGATTCTTTCCATTCTAACACTTTATCAGATCACGGGGTGATCTTATCGTATATATTACGATTCATTTCTATATCTTGATCGTTTTGTTTTACGATCTTCTATCACTGCACTTTTTGTCTTTTAGACTCTATCCATTCATCACTATTGTTCAACTTTATTATCAGAGTTAGGAAACTCTGTATCTTTATAACTCGCCGAGATTCGTCTTTGAATCTTACCGAACGACTAACTCTATATGAGTTAAATCTTATCCTAATCACTGTGGTTATTAGTCTCAGGTATTCCTATCTAAGGTTCATAACCTACAGCTCTGATACCAACTGTGAGGGCCCCGAATCCAGGTCCTAATTCACCTCGGATCCGGTTCGATCATTCTATACAACTATTACTATATTACGGAAGATATAAACATAAATTGTTTATACATTAAACTTACACACTATTCCCCAAGGTCGAGTAACCTTAACTTAATACACATTTCATAACTTACTTGACTTACAATAACATTATTTAAATTACTTATACAATTTAGCTGCACACATATCCTAACGCTGGAACTGTCTTGGACCTTTCCTTGTATCCGACGCGTTCGTCTTAATCTGCAATGTTTTATCATGATATAGCAAGGGTGAGCATAAAAGTTGCCCAGCAAGTTTAAGTTCAATAATATAACGATATATCATGATTGAAATGATATGAATAATTGGTTGGCTATAATTCAACAATATAATTGTGAACTAGCAGGAACAAACTTATGACTGAACAAGTATTATACATGAATAAATATATCTGAAACAACTGGTAATGAAGGTGATCAGTCTTTCATACCTGACTTATACATACAATATGTACAGAGTACAATTCATGGCAATCAGCAATGATTAACCATAAGCATATCCGAATGAGACAACTCTTAGTAGAGTTAAGTAAAAATAAACTTGCCTGAACCGTTGATTACCGCAATGCAATTTTTAACGCTTTATTCAAAGACCTAATATTAGTAATATAGATCTCCAATATTAGAATAATATCATCACAATTTATAAAATAACATATACACATTACACATAACACATAACCCTATCAGTCTAAAACACACATAGGACTCTTTGTGATCAAGTCAAACTTTACGACCGAGAGTGAAACGACATTAAATCGACGTCCAGAACGGCCTAGTAGGTCTTTTATCGAGTCTAAGTTTAATTAAACTCTGCATTAAACACTTAACAGTATCTTAGATAATTTTCTAAGCATCAAAATAATTTTCATAGACTTATAATAATTTTCAGATAATTATTACCATTTATCGTGTATTTTCAATCATTAATAACGATTTAAATAAATGAAATATCAGTATAATTCATTTATCATTAATATTTATTTAATATCAAATATTAATGAAAATCATCACTTAATATTATAATATATTTATAATATATCAAAGTATTTTTAATAACTTAAAATCATAATTATATGATTTTTAAACAACTAAATTCATTATCCGATAATTGCTATTAATATTAAAATATTAATATTTTCATAACAAAATATTAAAAGTTATATTTTATAACTTAAAATATTTTTCTAATCCTTAAATCATTTTTATATGATTTATAAAGCATTAATTCCATTTTCCTTAATTTATTTAATATAGTTATTAAATAAACTAATTACCATTAATATTGATTAATTAATGAAATTCATCACAAAATATTAAAAGTCACCGAAAATAACTTAAAATATTTTTATATACAGTAATATTATTTTTCATGAATTAAAATTATTTTTAAACTATTTATTTAATATTATAATTAAATAAATTAAATACCATTTATATTCCAAAAATATTGATATTTATGAAATATACTTTAAATAATTAAAAACTATTTTTCAGAATTTAAAATAAATTTTCGGAATTTATTAAGTATTTTTAATAATTAAAATCCATTTTTTTTCTATTTTTAAATAATTTCTGAAAAATAATAATAATAAAATTGTCGCTAAAGGGGTCTTAGGCGACAAATCCGTCGTTGTTGGTGTTCTTCATGTGTTCTTCATCCTGCCCAGAACTTCATGTCAGTTGAGAGGGTGTATGGTTTGACCGGTTATAATTTCTTGTTTAACATGTTTCTAGATTTGTTTGAGCATTGATATTGTAGACCTCATGTAGTAGAACAACTATAAACTAAGTTCATGGCCATACGACACGAAATTAGAGAGATCAAAGCCTCTCAATCTTCTGACAACGCTGTTCTTGAGTTTTTGGGTTGCCCAAAAACTCAAGCAGTGTCGAGGGTCTACTTTTGAACCTTGATTGATCCGGTCTCAGGTCAAGTTCTAAGTGTTGTTATGATACTAAATGATAGTAATGATGTCATATCACAAGTGTATAACACTATTGTAATCAAACAACATACCATTTGAGAGATCAAGGCCGGTCAAAGTGATGTCAGGAGCTATTCTTCACGATTTCTGGGTTTTCCAGATTTCGTTAAGAACAGTCGGTCAACTATACTTTGACCAAGGTTATATATGAATCTACAACAGATATAGGTGATCTAAGGACACTAGTGTAGTACTTATGTCATACTACAACACCAAAACAACAACATGGCCAAACAATGAAATGACAACGAGATCAGGGGCTTGCAAAAGCTTGTCAGGAATTTCTGGGAAATCTGGGTATTTTCTGAGTTTTCTAGAAACAGTTTTCTTGGTCGGTTAACTGGGTGTGACCACCTATAACTTGAGATCTAGACATGGTATGGAGTTGATTCCACTTCCAGTCTACTCACCTTATGACAAAGAACAGATCTATAGCATCAAACTAACATAACACATAACATAGACAGATCTAGGGGCTCTGACATATGACTATCAGGCCTTAAAATTAGGGTTCTTGGTCATTTTTTAAAACTTGATTTTCTGGCTTCTAGATGTTCTGGATCCTTGATGTAACATCTTGGATCACTAAATAACATCCTATAACATAACTCTAAACATCTAACAACAACAAATAACAAGAAATCACATGATTTTTAAGTTATTTTTTTTATACCTTTTATGCAATGATCTTGATTTTTGATCTTTGAATCCTGTTCTTGAAAGGCTAAGAGCTGATCTTGGTTCATCTTCTCATTCTCTCTCACTCTATTTTTCGAAAAGTTTGAGAGAGAATAGGCTTGGATAGAATGGTAAGTAAAGTAAGTATTTTACTTAACTTTTTAAGTTATAATGTTTGATTCATGCACCATATCTTGCAAGGTGGCACACATATCTGATATATTAGATAGATTTTGAGCACATGGGTTAGGTTAGAGCAATGACTCACCAAAATTTGGAAAATCTTTTACTTGAAGTTTAAGAAAAGGGTATTTCGGTCATTTCGCACCTACTAAGGGTAATTTGGTCTTTTCCTCTAAAATTTGATGGGCAATTTGAACATTTCCCTTTTATTCCATAACTTATAACACTTAGCCATTTACACTTAATATTTGATCTCCCGAATTAGGGTTTTGAATATCTGAATTAGGGTTTCGAATTCCCGGGACTTAGATTAGGGTTTTCGATCCGATCGTTAGGGTTTCTAACAGTTCATTAAAGTTTTCTAATTTAATAAACATATGTTTAACATAACTTTGGGGTTGGATAAAGTTATAACTTATCTGCTCTAGATCTTAACCATAAACCACAACTGTTCACATATAAAATTACTAATTAGGGTTTCATAACTTAACCTTAACGTTCTCATTATAATTTTAGGGTTTGTCACTTATGTAACTTATCTGATCAAAAATTTGTTCCTTAACCACAAATTATATGTGAAACCCAGATTTTATGAATAAAGAATTAATTTTCTCGAAATAATTTTTTTATTATGGTGTGAATTTGAGATAATGTTATAGTTGTGGGTAATATTTATAAATTTTGCAAAGTATGCAAGTTGTCATATTATGTGACGCCCCCAAAATTAGGTATACGTCACCCATCTTGGGTCGCCACTTACATGGTACATAAATTCAAATACAAACTTAATTATACATCTGTCGTGTAACATACGATAATACATAAACTGAGAGTTCTAATAGGAATATTGTCATTTAGACAATATCCATACTCAAGGAGTCCTCATTACATTTATTGTCACACTATTTAACAAAATAGTGAGGACTACTAATGCTATCTTCGGGACCATCACTCTTTTCCCCGACTCGTCCCAACTATATTCTCATTTCTTGAAGAGAACAGTGAAAGAAAGGGTGAGCTCAACTAGCCCAGTAAGAAATATTATAACTAAGATAATGCAGAATAGACAACCAGTTTAACTGCAGCGGAATATGCAATCCATTAAAAGAGTCAAGTAGAAAATAAAGTCTACTATCTTTTAGGCTTTAAAAGGTTTTCATAAATTTTTATCACTAAGACTCAGTTTAATGAATAAACCACAATATCTAATCATCCCTGTACTTCACGGTCAAGGATTTTCATCAAATTATCAATGGTCATGACTATACCGAATCACCCCCGGTCATAATCATACCAAAAACTATCCATCATCGCATTACAGCCATCGAGGACTTTTATCACATCATTTATAACAAGCCATGATTATACCGAATGATCCTCGGTCATAATCATACTAAATTCATCTATGCACGTAAGCCAAAGATAACATAATATAACATGATGATGATGATGACAATGACATAATAATTCAATAAAACAAGTTCACGAATTAATTTATTCAGAACTAATAACGCCCAAATTGTCAACATGACATCGCTTTTTGTAAAGTAAAATTCAAGAATGATCGGAAGAATATTTCCATGAAAAGATCTTTGGATGAAACGCAAATATCAAGAATATTCTACTAATTTCATGGAGTATAGAAGTCAAAGTTTTAACCAATTGGGTATAATAAAGAATGGAATAACAAAAGAAGTCACCATGCATGCGATGCAAGACAAGACAGCAAAAGTTATTCTAACAGAATAATAAATAACGGAACCAGTCCAAACAGAAATGCATGCATGGATATTCCAACAAAGAATAATAAAGAATGGAACCAGTCCGTGTAAAACACACGCACAGGATATTCCAATGAGAATAATAAAGAATGGAACTGTGTCCTGTAAAACACATGCATAAGATATTCCAATGTAATAATAAAGAGCGGAACCAAAGTCCGTGTAAAACACATGCATGTGATATTCCAAATGTAATAATAAAGCGGAATAATAATATAAGGATTTGACCAAGTATGGGGAGTTCAGCGATATAAAGTTATTCCAATGTAATAAATAAGAATGGAATAACATAAGGATTTCACCAAGTATAGGGTATGCCAGCGTATACTGAGTTATTCCAACCGAATAATAAAGAATGGAATAATGAAGTTCTCTTCTGAATAAGAAAGAATAACACCCCTTACAGGTACAACAAATAATACCCTTACCTTAGAAGAACCGAATATTGGAAAAGTGAAGTAGCGAATACTTTTCTTCTTTTCTCTATAGTTTCTCTCTCAGAGTTTCAAATGAATTCGTAAGAAATAATGAAGGAATGAGCTTTCTATTTATAGAAAAACTAAGGGTGGCTCTTGGTCTTAACGAAGGGTCAAAATGACTCTTGGTAATATCAAGAGACAACTACTATTTCGAAGGGTAATTAACCCTTGGAACAATCAAGAGGCAATTAACTCTTCGTAATATGAAAGGACAACTACTATTTGTGAAGGGTAATTACTATCGACGAAGGTAATTACTATTATCGACGAAGGTAATTACAATTCACAAAGGTAATTACTATCGACGAAGGTAATTACTATCGACGAAGGTAATTACTATTCACAAAGGTAATTACTATCGACGAAGGTAAATACTATTGACGAAGGTAATTACTTATTCACAAAGGTAATTACTATATGACGAAGAGACTCTTAGATGATGACATATGGCCCCCCATAAAATAATCAAACTTACCACAAACGCCTCATAATGTGAGACTCTTTATATACATCAAGGATTGAATAAATATTACCACAAATCATTTTATTTTTAATCAACACATTTTAATCTTTCAACAATTATTAATCATTTATAACTTGTCGTCTCAATTAATAATATAACATATTATACGAGGATGATAATTGTGACAATAATTGAATCAATAATATAAGAGATATGATGCGCAAAGAATTATCGTAGTAATAATTGAGTATAGCTAAGTGACTTCTCACGTAAGCATCAATAATCAATACCGTGTGCTACTACGCATCCACGCCAGACATCTTGTACTTTTACTACCGGGTAGTTCAACGCTTTTTTAACGGTAACACCTCCGCCGTTATTTTTATAGAAAAATAATTTTGTCATTTTCTAACTACGACGATACTTCCGTTGTAGGGGGTCCACTAATGATTGAGTAGTCGTCATTTATATTCCCACAAACAAAAAGAATATTCCCCGACCAAACGGATTTTATAACAACTTGCTTGCTTTGCAAAATTTATAAATATTACCCACAACTATAACATTATATCAAATTTATTCCATAATATTCAAAAATAATATTTATAAAAAAAATCATCTTTATTTATAAAAGCTGGGGTCTTACAACCTCCCCTTCTTATGAAATTTCGCCCTCGAAATTAGGGTACGTACCTGATATGATAAAGAGGTGAGGATACCTTGAATACCTTTATCGTTAAAAATATTAAATTCATCTTCACAATCCGCCCAAAGATATTCATTAACAATTCATCTTTGCACTACAAGCAAAAAGATATACAATCAGTAAAACCAATAATCCGAGACGCAGCGACTTAATAGTATCACGACCACTTAATTATCCATGCACCATCGCCAAGGATATTCGTGTTTTCAATTCTGACCATGATTATACCGAATAATCCTTGGTCATAATCATACCAAGTCTATCAATGCACTACTACTACCAAAGATGAATTTTACCACATCCATGAATTAATATTTCATTCTTGAGACTCAATTTCAATAATTAATCCATATCATCGAATCATCCCCGCATTACATGCCAAGGATATTCATTAGTATCACGACCACGAATTATCCATGCACTACTACCAAAGATAATCGTGTATTCATTAAGTATCACGACCATAAATTATCCATGCACTACTACCAAAGATAATCGTGTATTCATTAGTATCACGACCACAAATTATCCATGCACTACTACCAAAGATAATCGTGTATTCATTAGTATCAACGACCATAAATTATCCATGCATTACTACCAAAGATAATCGTGTATTCATTAGTATCACGACCACAAATTATCCATGCACTACTACCAAAGATAATCGTGTATTCATTAGTATCACGACCACAAATTATCCATGCACTACTCGCCAAAGATAATCGTGTATTCATTAGTATCACGACACCACAAATTATCCATGCACTACTACTACGTATGACTTTCAATATAATATAAACATGAGGATAATGATATAAAGAATCAATCAAATGAGATAAAGGATAAATATTATACATTTATAACATAATTTATCCGAGATTCAAGAATATCCCCATGTTATCAATCACTTAATAATCTCATAATCTAATATCATTAATATTATAACAATATTTTAATCACTTCTTAAATTTATAAACAATTTATCTCAATTGTTTACGCTTTACCATATAATGCATTTAATCATTCAAAATGCCATACTCATAAGATATCATCACCAATTATCAAATCCTCATCAAAAAAAATATGCATATACTCTATATAGGATTCTCTAGCCATAAAATCCTATTTTCAACTTTGTTACTTCACATAACATATTTAACTCATATGTTCAGTAATTAAACTATTTTCATGAAAAATACCAAATCAGTCCCAAAATATTTCTTTTCGGGATTTAGCATAATATAGTCCCATAATGAAAATATATTTTCTCTAATTTTTAAAATTCATTTACTATTTTTCAAAATCAATTTCTAATTAATTCCTTAAGAAATTTACTACCTCAAGTTTAACTCCAGAAATTCCCAAATCTTGGCAGGACCTTACGCATGTTAATGTGAGCCTCCAGTTTAAATTTCATGGTCATCGAAGTTATAGAACTCCAGTTATAGAATTTTTCGTCAAAAAAACCCAAATATTGAAATGGTCATAACTTGTTCATTTTAAGTTAGAATGAGCTCATTTTTGGACAGGAGGTACTTTATAACATATATTTTCATGTCCCAAAAGGATAGAATTTTTCACATAAATTTAGTGGCCAAAAACAGCCCCTTAAAGTTTTCTGGGCAAGTTAGCGTTTTTGTAATTTGCAGCTTTGGACTCTTTTGCTAAATTCAGTCCACACGAAAATCTACAGCACCTTTTTCAGTGATTCCACTTGGATAAGCTACAAAACTCATAGATCTAACTCTAGGACTTGACCACACTAAAAAATTCAAAATATAATAGGAGATATGGTCAATTGAATTTCATGTTACGTTTTTACCAAAATCTGATTTTTCAACCCTTTGTGATTTCTAAGAAACTTTCATGTTTTCACATAATAACCACATAACTCATCATAACACTTACTAATACTTCATGTACCCATGATTTTCATTAGTCCAATGCTTTTATTATGACTTTCATCATAATCCTCGTAAACAGATCCTTTTAGTTGAAGAAATATTTGAGGGTTTAAGAAATGGGTTTTTGTACTGGGGTCAATATAAAATTCGATTTCACGCTCTAGGGTAGGCTAGGAAATCTTCAAGAATACGTCAAGAAATTTATTAATAATAGAAATATCATTCAAAACTGTGACTCCCATCCAAGACTTGGATAGAACGTCACATTGATACTAACTGTGACTTCTATCCCTTAACCTAGATAGCACATCACAATGATACCTATAAACTTGCCATCTTCATTCACGATGTCGCCTACAGAAAGTCTGGCTTCGGTGCATTCCACACAAGGAAGTCAACAACGAAAGGTTCGGGGCTCTTTACTTATGGCTTGATATGACAATAATTGACTTTAGTAGTTTGGTTACTTGAATTCGCACAACAAGTTGGTTATGAATATAAAAGCTAACAACCTTACGAAAAGCATGATGAGTAGTTAACCAATTGATTCCTAAAATCACATCAAAGGCAAATATTTTCAAAAAGATAAGATCGACAGTAACGTGAAAATGTTTATTTGAATCAAACAAGATTTAAAAATAGAGCGGTAACGAAGGCTCCTACTAACGAAGTTTCAACTAATAAGTCAAAGTTTAACTTCTTGAGTCAAATTTAAACGTTGAACACAACTAGGTGAAATAAAAGAGTGGGTAGAATCGGTATCTAACACGGTATAGACTTCGCAAGAGCTTATGATTAACTTACCCGTGATAATTTTATTCGTGTTCCTCGTCACGAGAAAAAAATGCTCTCTCTTAAACTACTAGGCTTTGGTTTGTGCGGGGACAACCTTTGGTGCCTCCATCCTAGTTGAATTTGTCTTGATAAACGAAAAAATCGAGCTAAGTGACCTTCTCTTCCACAATTATAACATGCTTTTGAATGGCATGGCGCAGATTCGGACCGATGTGTCCCTCTCCTCCACATTTGAAGCATATGATAGGTGGTCTTTCTCCTTCCTTAACAACAATGGTCTTTGGTCTTTGACGTCTTTCCATCATCATTGAATCTCCTTTTCTTGAAATGTCCATTCTTATTGCTTTAACCTCGATTACCACCGAAGTGGTTACCATATCTCGCCCATTGATTCCCCCACGCTTGTTGTCACCGCTCGATGACTACTCATTGGTATTATAATTTTTTTGTTTACCGCTCTTTTAGTTGTGTTGACTCGTTATCGCGCTCCACTAATCGAGCCCTATTTACAACATCCGAATACAAACACGGTTTATGAGAAATAAGATGTTGACGTATCTCCGCTTCAAACCTCTTAAAAACATTCGCGCCATTCTCTTCATTATCCACCAAGTGGGACGCAAATCGTGATAACTCCGCAAATTTTGCCTCAGATCATGTATTGCGACACGATCATATTGTTTTGTTCCAACTTGATAAACTCCACCTCCTTCATGTGGCGAATACTTTCTGTGAAAGTATTTGTCGTTGAAATGACTCCCGAACTTCTCCCAAGACATCTTCAAGACAAAGAAGTTGAGTACGCTTACCGATTCCCACAAGTAATCGCCTCTTCGCAGCAACATAAAGGCTGCAGAAGGGAACCTTTTGCTCTCTGAGCATCCCAAGACATCAAATATCTTGGTAATGCTTTTATCCATGCTTCCGCCGAAGTGGTTTTGGCTCTCCTTCAACTCCGATGGTCCCAGCTCCTTGAATTGTTTAGCGGTGACCGCCCGAGAGTTTTTCGTGTTTCCACCTACGTTTTGGATGTAAGTCGCTTTACCGATGTTGCATGAATTCTAAAACCTCTTAAACGCATCTGTTGTTCGTCAATTGATCGGTGTTGTTGTTTATGTGGAGGATTATCGCCATCCTGTTGCACATTGTCACGATTATTGATCCGTGGAGAATCAACATCTCGTGTGCTCCATTGCTATTCTCAACATTCTCGGATGCCATTTTCAAACACTTCCACAAAATAAGGGTTAATTGACATGCAACATATTATCACTATACTCTGACCGACCAATCAAATACCAAATAAACTTAGGTAGGTCATACTAGCGAAGGAATTTCCTATCTCTCCCCTCCTAGTTCTAGTCTCACATCTTAGCCAGGGATCATATCCCTAAGCTCTGATACCAACTGTGACGCCCCCAAAATTAGGTATACATCACCCATCTTTGGTAGCCACTTACATGGTACATAAATTCAAATACAAACTTAATTATACATCCGTGCAGTAACATACGACAATACATAAACCGAGAGTTCTAATAGAATATTGTCATTTAGACAATATCCATACTCAAGGAGTCCTCATTACATTTATTGTCACACTATTTAGCAGAATAGTGATGAGGACTACTAATGCTATCTTTGGGACCATCACTCTTTTCCCCGACTCGCGTCCGGCCTATATTCTCATTTCAAGAGAACAAAGTGAAAGAAAGGGTGAGCTCAACTAGCCCAAAGAAGAAATATTATAACTAAGATAATGCGAGAATAAATTATCAATAGTCTTCAACAATGTTAAACCGATAAAATACAATAGACAAACCGGTTTAATCAGTGGCGGAATATGCAATCCATTAAAAGAGTCAAGTAGAAAATAAAGTCTACTATCTTTTAGGTTTTAAAAGGTTTTCATAAATTTTATCACTAAGACTCGGTTTAATGAATAAACCACAATATCTAATCATCCCCTGTACCACGGTCAAGGATTTTCATCAAATTATCAATGGTCATGACTATACCGAATCACCCGGTCATAATCATACCAAAAACTATTCATCATTGCATTTATGTGCCATCGAGGACTTTTATCACATCATTTATAACAAGCCATGATTATACCGAATGATCCCGATCATAATCATACTAAGTTCATCTATGCACGTAAGCCAAAGATAACATAATATAACATGATGATTATGACAATGACATAATAATTCAATAAAACAAGTTCATTTAATTAATTTATTCAGAACTAATAACGTCCAAATTGTCAACATGATCATCGCTTTGTAGAGTAAAATTCAAGAATGATCAGAAGAATATTTCCATGAAAAGATACTGGATGAAATGCAAATATCAAGAATATTCTACTAATTTCATGGAGTATAGAAGTCAAAGTTTTAACCAACTGGGTATAATAAAGAATGGAATAACAAAAGAAATCACCATACATGCGATAGATCGCATTGCAAGGAGTTATTCCAATGAATAATAAATAACGGAACCAGTCCAAAGATAAAACGCATGCATGGGATATTCCAATAGAATAATAAAGAATGGAACCAGTCAAATTGTAAAACACACGTGACGAGGATATTCCAACAGAATAATAAAAAGACGGAACCCAGTCAGGTGTAAAACACACAAACAGGATATTCCAAATGTAATAATAAAGAATGGAACAAGGTCGGTGTAAAAAACACGCATGTGATATTCTAATGTAATAATAAAGATGAGAATCAAAGTTGATTGTAAAACACGACGCATGTGATATTCCAAATGAATAATAAAGGCGGAATAATATAAGGATTTCACCAAGTATAGGGAGTCGCATATATAAAGTTATTCCAAATGAGAATAAATAAGAATGGAATAACATAAGGATTTCACCAAGTATAGGGTATGTCATGCGATACAAAGTTATTCCAATAGAATAATAAAGAATGGAATAATGAAGTTCTCTTAGTGAATAAGAAAGAATAAACACCTTTACGGTACAACAAATAATACCCCTTACCTTAGAAGAATGAATATTGGAAAAGTGAAGTAGCGAGAATACTTTTCTTCTTTCTCTCTATAGTTTCTCTCTCTAGAGTTTCATTGAATTCGTAAGAAATAATGAAGGAATGAGCTTTCTATTTATAGAAAAACTGAGGGTGGCTCTTGGTCTTAACGAATGGTCAAAATGACTCTTGGTAATATTGATGAGACAACTACTATTTGCGAAGGGGTAATTAACCCTTTGAACACCGAAGAGGCAATTAACTATTGGTCATATTGAAGGGACAACTACTATTTGTGAAGGGATAATTACTATTGACGAAGGTAATTACTATTGAAGAAGGTAATTACAATTCACAAAGGTAATTACTATTGACGAAGGTAATTACTATTGACGAAGGTAATTACTATTCACAAAGGTAATTACTATTGACGAAGGTAAATACTATTGACGAAGGTAATTACTTATTCACAAAGGTAATTACTATTAACGAAGAGACTCTTAGATGATGACATATGGGCCCCATATAAAATAATCAAACTTACCACAAACGCGTCTCATAATGACTCTTTATATACATCAAGGATTGAATAAATATTACCACAAATCATTTTATTTTTTAATCAACACATTTTTAATCTTTCAACAATTATTAATCATTTATAACTTGTCGTCTCAATTAATAATATAACATATTATACTGAGGATGATATGTGATAATAATTGAATCAATAATATAAGAGATATGATACAAAGATTCATCGTAGCAATAATTGAGTATAGCTAAGTGACTTCTCACGTAAGCATCAATAATCAATCTGGTGTGCTACTTATGCATCCATCGCCGTATTCTTGTACTTTTACCACAGGGTAGTTCAATCGATTTTGACGGTAACACCTCTGCCGCCGTTATTTTTATAGAAAAATAATTTTGTTGTTTTTAACTTCGACAATACTTAGTTGTTGGGGTCCACCTGATGATTGAGTTAGTCGTCATCTAATATTCCTCGACAAAAAGAATATTCCCACCAAACGAATTTTATAACAACTTGCTTACTTTGCAAAATTTATAAATATTATCCACAACTATAACATTATATCAAATTTATTCCATAATATTCAAATATAATATTTATAAAAAAAATTCATCTTTATTTATAAAAGTTGGGGTGTTACATATAATATTCGATTGGTCAGGGAATATTCGTTTTAAACAGGAAATATTCGTACGACAGCACAATCATTGGTGGACCCCACAACGGAATTATTGTCGGATTGATAAAATGACAAAAATATTTTATTGAAAATAACGGCGAAAGTTTTACCGTTGATATCATTGAACTACCGATAGTAAAAGTACGAAGAATACGCTGTTGTCGCATAAAGAGCACACCTGATTGATTATTGATATTTATGTGAGAAGTCACTCGTTTTGTTCAATTATTGCTACAATAGTCATTGACATAGTATCTCACCTTATTTGATTCAATTATTGTTGATTTAGAAGTTTTGTTTTATTCAGTATTATTAACGTAATAAAATAGAAACATTTTTTATATAAAATGTAATACTTTATTAAAGTTATTCTATGAATAGAATGTATTATATTCTATTATGCATAGTGTTTTGCATAGTAAAATCTTTTATATAAAACAAAATACTTTATTAAAGTTATTCTATAAATAGAATATATTATATTTTATTATGCATAGTGTTTGCATAAGTACTGCGATAGTGTTTGCATAGTAAAAATCTTTTTATATAAATAGAATATATTATATTTTATTTAAAAGATATTTCTTTAAATATGGACCGTCAGATTAAAGTAGATCAATCTGGACCGTTCATGGATTAGTTACTATGCATTCCATTTTCCTATAAATAGAAGCTCATTCCTTTATTATTTTCTTACGAATTCACTGAACTTTAGAGAGAGAAACTATAAAGAGATAGAAGAAAAGTTTTCTGCTACTTCACTACTCTTATATCAAGTATTATTTTACAGTAAGGGATATTATTCTTTTGTATTCAAGAAGAGAACTTCTGTTATTCCATTTCTTTATTGTTCTATTGGAATAACCTGTATACGCGGGCTACCCTATACTTGGTGACATTCTTCTATTATTCTGTCTTTATTATTCTGTCGGAATATCCTGTCTGTGCTATACGCCGGACCTGGTTCCATTTTTATTATTCCGTCTTTATTATTCTGTCGGAATATCCTCGTCTTATATATACACAGGACTCGGTTCCATAATTTATTATTCCGCATTTATTATTCTGTTGGAACATCCTGTCGGTGTGAATTTAACCTGACCTGGTTCCGTTATTATTATTCTGTTGAAATAACCGTCTATGCGAAGTACCGCATGCATGGTGATATCTTTTGTTATTCCATCTTGTATTATACTCGGTTGATTAAAATTTTGACTTCTATACTCCATGAAATTAGTGGAATATCCTTGATATTTGCGCGTCATTCAAAGATATCTTTTCGTGGAAATATTCTTCTGAGCATTCTTGAATTTTACTCTACAAAGCAATATCATGTTGACAATTTGGACGTTATTGGTTCATGGACAAATTAATTCTTGAACTTGTTTTATTGAATTCTTATATCATTGTCATCATCCTCATGTTTATGTTATGTTGAAAGTCATCTGTGGCCTGTAGTGCATAGATGGACTTGGTATGATTATGACCAGGGATTATTTGGTATAATCATGACCGTAATGTTACAAATGATGTGAAAATTAAAAGTCCTCATTGGCCCGTAGTGCATTGATGGACAGTTTTTGGTATGATTATGGCTATGAATTCTCTTCGGCCAAGGGAGCAAAGATGAATTGTTTTATGGCATGATCAAGACCGTTGATGAAAACACGGTTATCTTTGGCCTGTAGTGCATGGATAATTCGTGGTCGTGATACTAAAGAATATCCTTGGCCTGTAGTGTAGGGATGATTTAATGATGTGGATTATTTATTAAGCTGAGTCTCAGCGATAAAAGTGATGAAAAACTTTTTTAATCATAAAAGATAGTAGATTTTATTTTCTACTTGACTCTTTTAATGGATTGCTTGTTCCGCTGCAGTTAAACTTGATGTCTATTATATTTTATCAGTTTAAAATTGTTGGAGGCTAATGATAATTTATTCTGCATTATCTTAGTCGTAATATTTCTAACTGGGCTAGTTGAGCTCACCCTTTCCTTCACTGTTCTCTTCAGGAAATGAGAATATAGCTGGGACGAGTTGGCGAACGGAGTGATGGTCTAGAGGATAGCATTAGTAGTCCTCACTATTTTGTGAAATAGTGTGATAATAATTGTAATGAGGACTCTTTTTGAGTTTGTATAATCTCTAGTAGACAATAATTGTATTCAAACTCACAGTTTATGTTTTGTCGTTGTGTACCTACAGCTTGTATTAGTAAGTTGTATTTGAATTACATCATGTATGTCTGGCACCCAAGATGGCTGATGTATACCTAATTTTGGGGGCGTAACATTATACACATAAAAATTTAGTGTGCACATATATATTCACATATACCGACTTGTATACACATAGATACTTAAACTTGATAATTCTTCACAAGAATTTTAAATTCACCAGAATCTTATATCTCATTACCAGACTAATACTTACAGTCTACCAAATTAGTCAAGTCTCGTCCAAAAATTTTGAAATCCTTAAAATTTCATTACAAAACTGTCAATTCCATACACTTATTTTATGCCTAGGTTTATTATTTAACCTTTATTCAATCTTTTAAGATTTTATAAAATTGTCTAAATTTTCCGGTTGCCACAGATTTATAGAAATGCATGGTCAAACTACCGTTGACTAAGAGCCTGGGAAAAAATCTGGGAAAAACCCAAATCTACATGAACATGTTTCTGACCTCTACTTTGACCGACCTAAATCGTATTGTTAAGATGTTTCTAAGTTGATCTGTTGATTGGTTGTTGTTCCTTGACACAATAACTACATTATTGAACTAAGAGGTCGACCAGTTAAGGACCTGAATGTATATAAAATCGAGCCACAAGGTGGTCACTCTAAACTGACTGAGAATCTGGGAAACCCAGAAAGCCCAGCAGGCCTCTGAAAAAATCTTTGCAGGCTTGGATCTTGATATTGTGAGGCTTAATGACTTATATGAAGATATATACTTGTAGTATTACATATATACTACAAGATTAATGTATTACTAAACTCAGAAATCAATAAGAACACTGAATTAAACCCGGTCAAACCTCCTACCTTGGTGTCTGACATGGATGCTCAAGAACAGTTGAAGAACACCTATAGCGACGGTTCAGTCGCTATAGGGCCCTTTAGCGACGGTTTTATTATTATTTATTTTTTGATTTTCCAGAAATTATTAAAAAATAGATAAAAATAGTTTTTAATTATTAAAAATACTAAATAAATTTCAAAAAATTATTTTCAAGTCTGAAAAATAGATTTTAATTATTTAGAGTATATTTCATAAATATTTAATATTTTTGGAATATAAATGGTATTTAAATTATTTAATTATAATATTAAATAAATTATTTAAAATGATTTAAATACATGAAAAATCATGAAAAATAATAATATGTTATAATAAAATATTTTAAGTTATTTTAAGTGACTTTTAATATTTTAGGATGAATTTCATTAATTAATCAATATAAATGATAATTAGTTTATTAATTAAATATATTAAATAAATTAAGGAAAAATAGAATAAATGATTTAAAAATCATATAAAAATGATTTAAATGTTATAAAAATATTTGAAGTTATAAAATATAACTTTTGATATTTTGTCATGAAAATATTAATATTTTAATATTAAAAGTGATTATCGGATAATGAATTTAAGTGTTTAAAATGATATAAATATGATTTTAAGGTATTAAAATACTTTGTGATATTATAAATATATTACAATATTTTGATATGTATTTCATTAATATTTGATATTAAATAAATATTAATGATAAAGGAATTATATGGTATTTATTTTATTTAAATACAAGTTTAATGATTAAAAATTCATGATAAATAGTAATAATTATTTAAAAATTATTACGAGCTTACGAAAAATATTTCGACTGTTATTAAAAAAAATTAAGTTAATTGTTAAGTGTCTAGGCAGAGTTTAATTGAACTTACACTGGAAATTTTGTCCGGCTAGATTGTCGGGATGTTAGAACTTTGTCGAATTCAAGTCAGACTAAAATAATTTGACTTGATGTTAAGTCATATGTGTGTTATAGACTGATAGGCTTATGTGCTATGTGTTTAGGTTATTTTATGTATATATATATATATATATATATATATATATATTATAGTATTATATTGTGATGATATTATTCTAATATTGGAGATTTATATTACTAATATTAGGTATTCGGAGAAAGCGATATAAATTACGTAGCGATAATCAACGGTTCAGGCAAGTTTGTTTTTACTTAACTCTACTAAGAGTTGTTTCATTCGGATAAGCTTATGGTTAATCATTGATGGTTTCCATGAATTGTACTCTGTACATATTGCATGTATAAGTCAGGTATGAAAGGCTGATCACCTTCATTACCAGTAGGTTCAGATATATTTGTTCATGTATAATACTTGTTCAGTCATAAATTTGTTCATGCTAGTTCACAATTATATTGTTGAATTATAGCCAGCTTATTATTCTGACTCTTTCAATCATGATATATCGTTATATTATTGAACTTAAACTTCCTGGGCAACTATCATGTTCACCCTTGCTATATCATGATAAACATTGCAGATTAAGACGAATACGTCGGATACAAGGAAAGGTCCAAGACAGTTCCAGTTTTAGTATATGTGTGCAGTAGATTTGGTAATAGTATAGTTTGATAATGATGTTATGTTTTAGATAGTTATGAATTGTGTATAAGTTAAGGTTACTTGACCTTGGGGAATAGTGTGTAATGTATTGTATAAACAATTTATGTTTATATCTTTCGCAAATAGTAATAGTTGTATAGAATGATAAAAACTGGATCTGCGGTGATTCGGGACCTCGGATTCGGGGCCCGTCACAGTTACTATGCAGTCCATTCTTCTATAAATAGAAGCTCAGTCCTTCATTATTTCTTACGAATTCACTGAAACTCTAGAGAGAGAAACTATAGAGAGACTTCTTCTTCTATAATCTTGAGCGTATTTCTTTAGAGTTTAAGAAAGCTTTGAGCGTAGTGCAAGTTTTCTTCAAGTATATTTCCGCCCTACCAATCGAAATACTTTTCTTTTTAAGGTAGGGGATATTATTTGTTGTACTCATAAGAGATATTATTTGTTGTACTCGCAAGGGGTATTCTTTCTTTCTTATTCATGAAAAGAACTTATGTTATTCCATTCTTCATTATTCTGCTGGAATAACCTGTATACACGGACTACCGTATACATGGTGAAATTCTTATGTTGTTCCATTCTTTATTATTATGTTGGAATAACCTGTCTATACAAAGTACTGCATACATGGTGAAATTCTTCTGTTATTCCATTCTTTATTATTCTATTGGAACATTCTATCTGTAAGTTTACGCATGACCTGGTTCCGTTGTTTATTATTCTGTTGGAATATCCTGTCTGTGCGTTTACGCATGACCTGGTTCAATTATTTATTATTCTGTTGGAATATCATGTCTGTGCGTTTACGCATGACCTAATTCCGTTATTTATTATTCTGTTGGAATAAACTGTCTGTTATTCCATTCTTTATTATACTCAGTTGGTTAAAGTTTTGACTTTATACTCCATGAAATTATTAGAATATCCTTGATATTTGCGCTTCATCCAGTATCTTTTCATTGAAATATTCTTCTGAGCATTCTTGAAATTTACTCTATAAAGAAGTATCATGTTGACAATTTGGACATTATTGAGTTCAGGATAAATTAACTTATAAATCTTTAAAATTTATTCTTGAACTTGTTTATTGAATTATTATGTCATTGTCATGATGAGTTATGTTGATTATTATGTGAAAACATGAAAGTTTCTTAGAAATCACAAAGGGTTAAAAATTAGATTTTGGTGAAAATGGAACATGAAATTCAATTGACCATATCTCCTATTATATTTTGAACTTTTGAGTGTGGTAAAGTTGTAGAGTTAGATCTATGAGTTTTCTAACTTATCCAAGTGGAATCACTGTAAAAGGTGTTGTAGATTTTCGTGTGGACTGATTTTAGCAAAGGAGTCAAAAGCTGTAAATTACAAAAAGGCTACTACCCAGAAGTTTTAAAGGGCATTTTTGGCCAATTAAATTGTGAGAAACATTCCGGCCTTTTGGGACATAGAAATATATGGTATAAAGTACCTCCTGTCCAAAAATGAGCTCATTCCGACTTAAAATAAGTAAGTTATGACCATTTCAATATTTAGGTTTTTTTTAAATGAAAAGCGCTATAACAGGAGTTCTATAACTCAGATGACCATGAAATTTTAAGCTGGAAGCTCACGTTAACATGTGTAAGATCCCGCCAAGTTTGGGAATTTCTCGAATTAACCTTGAGGTAGCTAATTTCTTAAGGAAGTAATTAGAAATTGATTTTTGAAAAATAGTAAATAAATTTTAAAAATTAGAAGAAAAATATATGTTCAATATGGGACTATATTCATTTAATCCTGAAAAAAATAATTTTGGGATGATTTGGTATTTTCATGAAAATGGTTTAATTACTGAACATATGAATTAAATATGTTATGTGAAGTTGAAAAATTGGTAAATAGGATTTTATGGCTTGAAAATCCTATATAAGGTATATCTTGATTTTGATGAGTAATTTGATTATTGGTGATGAAATCTTATGAGTATGACATTTTGAATGATTAAATGCATTATTTGGAAAAGTGTAAACAATTAAATTAAATTATTTATAAGATTAAGGAGTGATTAAAATATTGTTATAATATTAACAATATTAGATTATGATTTTATTAAGTGATTGATAATGTTTGGATAAATTTAAAATCTTTAATATTTATCCTTGATTTAGTTTGAATAATGATTATAAAATTATCATCATCCTCATGTTTATAATATGTTGAAAGTCATCTGTGGCCTGTAGTGCATAGATGGAATTGGTATGATTATGACCAGGGATTATTCGGTATAATCATGACCGTAAAGTTATAAATGATGTGAAAAAAGTCCTCGTTGGTCCGTAGTGCATTGATGGATAATTTTTGGTATGATTATGGCGATGGATTATCTTCGGCCAAGGGTGCAAAGATGAATTATTTTATGGCATGATCAGGACCATTGATGAAAATACGATTATCTTTGGCCAGTAGTGAATGGATAATTCGTGGTCGTGATACTAAAGAATATCCTTGGCCTGTAGTGCAGGGAAGATTCGATGATGTGGAATAATTATTGAGCTGAGTCTCAGCAATGAAATATTAATTCATGGATGTGATAATAATGAATATCTTTGGCCATAGTGCAAAGATGATTTAATGATTACGAGCATGAATTGTGATTTGGTATATCCATGATTTTTGATGTTTCAGGTGAAGACAGGTGATGAAAATTATCTTCGTCCTGGGTGCGAAGAGGAATTTAGAATCACAATTGTGATTATGAGTTATTCACATGATCGTGGACGGGAATTGTTGATTGATGTTACAGGGATAAAACATTATTGGTGGACTTTTAACATAGAGAAGATAATAGACCTTATGGTCTATTTGACTCTTCTAATGGATTGCTTGTTCCGCTGCAACTATGGTTGAAAAGTTTTATTATCTACCATATGTTCTAAATCTTTGATTTATTATTGATGAAAGCTATTGATAATTTAATTATCTTTAGTCATGATATTCTTTACTGGGCTAGTTGTGCTCACCCTTTTGCTTCACAATTCCTTTCATGTAATAAAAGTGTAGCTAGGACGAGCGGGGTATTAAGAGGATTAGTATGGTGGTCTATAGCTGTTGAGGTTCTCCCTAAATAGTATGGAAATAATTTTATTGAGAACTTTAGATAAGTGTGTCATATTATATACGTTATTTGATATTAAATTTTGGTGAACTGAATTGGGTGAGGTGAACCTAACTTTGGAAGGGTGTTTTGCCACTATCATACAAGATGTTTAATGACATACAACCTCGTGTTATCATAAGACAGGGTTGTGCGCATCCACTTGCTGAGTATATCTACGGGCACTACCTATATGATCTTGGAGTTTATTTGAAATATAATATTCACTTGGAGACAGTGGAGATAGTTATATGTTAAGAGAAGACTCATCATTGGAAAGAAGATGATAGTAATCTTCTCATTTTTCTTTGGGGTCTATTGGGTCAACCAAGGATAATTTTGTGGACATATGATATCTATTATAGCCTAGACGCGTGGCTTCCCATGTACGAAGGTTTCCTTGAGCACTTCCCAAATATTTTGATTTCTAAAACTGTTTTTGACTATACTTTTATATAAAGTACCATTGTAAGGTTCTGGTCGAGGCACCATGAGAGTTACATACATTTGTATAAATGAAGTTGTATTTGAATTTTGTACCATGTATCTGGCGACTCAGAATGGGTGATGTATAACTAATTTTGGGGGCGTCACAGGGAATTCCTTCGCTAGTATGACCTACCTAAGATTATTTGGTATTTAATTAGTCGGTCAGAGTATAAGGATAATATGTGATGTGTCAATTAACCCTTGTTTTGTGGCAGTGTTTGAAAATGGTATCTAAAAATGTTGAGATCAACAATGAAGCACATGAGACCGTTGAGTCACCAACGATCAATAACCAAGATAATGTGTAACAGGAAGACAATAATCCTCAGGTAAACAACAACACCGATCAAATGATGAACGATGGAATGTTCAGAAGCTTTATGCAATTCATGCAACATCTGGCGAGAGCGGATCCTGTCCAAAATATAGGTTGAAACACTGGCAACTCTCGGAAGGTCACCGCGAAGAAGTTCAAGGAGCTGGGACCACCGAAGTTTATTAGAGAGCCAAAACCACTTAAGGTGGAGACGTGGATAAAGCAGATCACCAAGATATTTGATGTCTTGGGATGCTCTGAGGAGCAAAAGGTTCCCTTTGCCACCTTTATGTTGCGATGAAAGGCAGATTACTAGTGGGAATCTATAAAGCGTACTCAACCTGCCACACTGAAAATGTCTTGGGAGAAGTTCCAAGAGCTATTCAACGACAAGTACTTTCCCAAAAATATTCGTCAAATGAAGGAGGTGAAGTTTATCAAGTTGGAGCAAAACAATATGACCATGTCACGTTATGAAGCTAAGTTTGCTGAATTGTCCCGGTTTGCTCCCCACTTGGTTGATAATGAAGAGAGAATGACGCGGATGTTTCTAAGAGGTTTGAAACCCGAGATACGTCAATACTTAATTTCTCACAAACTGTATTTGTATTCAGATGTTGTAAATAGGGCTCCATTATTGAAGCGCGATAATGAGTCAACCCAACCCAGAGAGAGCAACCGACAAGTCGATAATACCAATGGTAGCAGTCATAGAAGAAGTGACAACAAACGTGGAGGGAATGAACATGCCAGAAATTGTAACTATTCCGGTGGCAATCATGGCCAAGATAATAGAAGTGGAAATTTCAAAAAGAGGAGATTCAATAATGATGGAAAGACGTCAGCACCCAAGATTCACTTCACGTTTTTGGGTTTGTTTGCAAAAATCTATGGGCAAGGATTTACGATTTAGTTCGGCATATCATCCTCAAACGGACGGGCAGTCTGAGAGGACTATTCAAACTCTTGAGGATTTATTAAGACTCTGTGTCCTAGACTTCAAAGGAAGTTGGGACAAGTTCTTGCCATTAGTGGAATTCTCCTACAATAATAGTTATCAAGCAAGTATTGGCATGGCTCCATTTGAGGCGTTATACAGACGCAAGTGTCGTTCTCTAGTATGTTGGGATGAGGTTGGTGAAGCAACGTTGTTGAGGAAATGACCTGGGAGTTAAAACCTGAAATGAAATCAAAGTATCCTCACCTCTTCGTCATACCAGGTACGTACACCAATTTCGAGGATGAAATTTCATAAGGAGGGGAGGTTGTAAGACCCCAAATTATATGAAATGAAAGTATCTAATTTTCTTATAATTATTATTGTATTTAATAAATGGTTAAATTGATAAAAGATTAAAGTTAAGGGTGATATTTGAAAATTTTGCAAAGTAAGCAAGTTGATATAAAACATTCGTTGTGTCGGGGAATATTCGATTGGTCGGGGAATATTCGTTTTAACAGGGAATATTCGTATGACGGTACAATCATTGGGTCATTGTTGATAGATTGACTAAGTCTGCTCATTTCTTACCGATACGAGAAACTTATACACTTAAACGTCTTGCTTATATGTATATAAATGAGATTATAAGACTGCATGGCATGCTAGTATCCATAGTTTCTGATCGAGACCCAAGATTCACTTCAAGATTTTGGGTTAGTTTGCAAAAAGCTATGGGCACGGATTTATAATTTAGTTCGGCATATCATCCTCAAACGGTCAGGCAGTTGGAGAGGACTATTCAAACTCTTGATGATTTATTAAGAATTTGTGTCCTTGACTTCAAAGGAAGTTGGGACAAGTTCTTGCCATTAGTGGAATTCTTCTACAACAACAGTTATCAAGCAAGTATTGGCATGGCTCCATTTGAGGAGTTATATAGACGCAAGTGTCGTTCTCTAGTATGCTGGGACGAGGTGGGTGAAGCAACGTTGTTGGGACCAGAGTTGGTACGTATGACTACGAAAAAGATTCAAATGATCCGACAACGTATAAAAACCTCACAAGATCGACAAAAGAGTTATGTTGATCTTCATCGAAAGGACGTGGAGTTCAATGTTGGAGATCATGTGTTGTTACGTGTTGCTATATGGAAAGGAGTTACAAGATTTGGAAAGAGAGGAAAGCTCAATCCTCGATTCATTGGCCATTCGAAATCCTCGATCGAGTAGGAACTGTGGCTTATAGACTTGCGTTACCGCCAAGTATGTCTCATGTTCATAATGTTTTTCACATATCTATGTTACGTAAATATATGGAAGACCCGAACCACATTATTGAGTTAGAACTGGATGAAATAGCGGAAGATTTAATGTATGAAGAGGTACTTGTTAAAATCTTGGATAAGAAAGAACATATTCTACGCTCTAAGATTACACCTCAAGTCAAAGTTTTGTGGAGAAACCACGATGTTGAGGAAATGACCTGGAAGTTAGAATCTGAAATGAAATCAAAGTATCCTCATCTCTTCGTCATACCAGGTACATACACTAATTTTGAGGACGAAATTTCATAAGGAGGGGAGGTTGTAAGACCCCAAATTATATGAAATGAAAGTATCTAATTTTCTTATAATTATTATTGTATTTAATAAATGGTTAAATTGATAAAAGGTTAAAGTTAAGGGTGATATTTGAAAATTTTGCAAAGTAAGCAAGTTGATATAAAATATTTGTTGCCTCGGGGAATATTCGATTTGTCAGGGAATATTCATTTTAACAGGGAATATTTGTACGACGGTACAATCATTGGTGGACCCCATAACGAAAGTATTTTCGTAGTTAGAAAACAACAGAAATATATTTTTATAAAAATAACGGTGAAAGTTTTACCGTTAACTGTTGAACTACCCGGTGGTAAAAGTACAGTAATACGCGTGGTTGCATAGTAGCACACGTTATTGATTATTGATGCTTACATAAGAAGCCACTCAGTTTACTCAATTATTGCTACAATAATTGTTGCATAGTATCTCACGTTATTTGATTCAATTATTGTCACAGTATCATCTGCATAATATTTTATATTATTAAATCAATAATTGAGATAACCAAGTTATTCATATTATTATTTGCAATATTGACAATGTCTAAAAAGTTCTGTCGAGGAGAGGTTTGGTCACCTAATTGCACGCCAATAGGGAGAAATTCTTATTGGAAAGCCCCCTCTTTCCTGGGAATGATCTGGTTGTTAAATATTGTGAGTTATAATATTAGTGATGAATAATTGTTGAAGTATTAAGAATGTGTTTATTGAAGATAAGTGAATTACAAAAGTTAGAGGGGGATAATGCAAACTTGGAAAACTTTAGGGGTACTAAAGTGTAATACGTTAAATCAATCTGGACCATTGGTGGTGGTTTTAATAGTAAATCAATCTTGACCGTCGGTGGTGGTTCTAATATTAAATCAATTTGGACCATTGGTGGTGGTTTTAATAGCAAATCAATCTGGACCATTGATGGTGGTTTTAATAGTAAATCAATCTGGACCGTCAGTGGTGGTTTTAATAGTAAATCAATCTGGACCGTCGGTGGTGGTTTTAATATTAAATCAATCTGGACCGTTGATGGGTATTTTAAAAGTAATCAATATGGACCGTCGATGGTGGTTTTAAAAGTAAATCAATCTGGACCATCATTTGTGGTTTTAATAGTAATCAATATGAACCGTCCGTTCTAATAGTAAATTAATCTGGACCGTTCATGAATAAGTTACTATTTAGTCTATTCTCCTATAAATAGAAGCTTAATTCGTCTTTCATTCTCACCAATTCACTAAGATTCACAAGAGACACTATAGAGATAGAAACTATAGAGAGCAAGAAGAAGAATATTCTGCTACTTCACTATTGCAGTATCCAGCCTTCTACTAAGGTAAGGGGTATTATTTATTTCGTATTCATAAGGAATACTACTTTTCGTATTCATCCATTAATATGTCGGAATAACCTTTCTACACGGATTACGTTCCGTGTGACGGGTGAAAATCCATTTGCAGTTTCATATGTTATTTCTTTTCATATTCTTTAATCTAAACTTACTATGGTAAGTATTGCTTCTATAATCCCTGAAATTAGTGGGATATCCTTGAAGTTTTGCGTTTCATCTAGTATCGTTTCATTGGAATATTGATCTGAACTTTCTTATTAAATATCAATATTTTCACCCGGGGTACTATTCACCTGATTACTATTCACTATAATATTATTCAAGCGGGTATTCGGGACACTTTTCATGCCAGGTTACTATTCACCCAATTACTATTCACTCAAATATTATTCACTCGGGTATTTGGGGTACTTTTCATGTCGGGTTACTATTCACAAAGTACTATTCACGGGGTACTATTCACCCGATTACTATTCAGCCGAAAAATTGATTTCTTTTCTATCCAAAATATTTTTGATACATGGATATTATTCTTGAATTTTACTCCACAAAGCAGTATCATATTGATAATTTGGACATTATTGAATACTGGATAAATTAAATTATGAATGTTTAAAATTTATCATTTGCTTTCATTTAATTGAATGCTTATATCATTGTCATCATCATCATGCTTATATTGTGATGAAAATCATCTTTGGCTTATGTGCATAGATGGACTGTTGATTGGTATGATTATGACCAAGGATTATTCGGTATAATCATGGCCATTGAAGATTACTTTAAGGATTATTCGTAGCGCAGGGATGATTCGATGATGTGGTTTATTTATTAAGATGAGTCTCAGCGATAAAGTTGATGAAAAACCTTTTTAAATCATTGAAGATAGTAGATATCATGCTCTACTTGACTCTTCTAATGGAATGCTTATTCCACTGCAGTTAAACTTATTGTCAATTATATTCTATCAGTTTAACATTGTTGAAGGCTAATGATAACTTATTCTGCATTATCTTAGTCATAATATTTCTTACTGGGCTAGTTGAGCTCACCCTTTTACTTCCATTGTTCTCTTGAAATGAGAGCGTGGCAGGAACCTAGGGGGGAGCGAGTGATGGTGCGAGATGGTCATTTTAGAAATCCTCACTATTTAGTGTGATAATAAATGTAATGAGGATTGAATTTGAGTTTGATATCGCCTACATGAGACAATATTCGTGTAAAAACTCTCACTCTTGTTATATAATTAAGTTTGTATTTGTATTCTGTACCATGTATTTGGCGACCCAAGATGGGTGATGTATACCTATTTTGGGGGCGTCACATATGTGATGTGGTGTATGGCTAAATAAACATATATACTATAGTTATGGATATATACATTTATAGATTTCATTAAAAATAAAAGCTTCATAAGCTAATTATACATTAGGTGAGATAATTAAATAACCTAAGGGTTATGGTAATAAGAAAAAGTTAGTATTTAATATGTATACTAACTTAAGTGGATAATTTTATTATTGCAAGTGATTAATACCTAATCATAGTAACCCTAATTAGGTTACGAGTTAAAGAGATATGTGTAAGTTATTAAATTTCATAATATTGAAAATAGAAATCCTAATTAAATAATTAGGGTAATATATATTAAAATTGTTAAACTATGTTTATTACATAGCCCAAAACAATTAAAGAAGAAGCCCAAAAGGAAAAAAAATGCAGCCCATTCTTAGCCCACTTGATTAAGGGTATTTTAGACCTTTGATTAATCGAATTTGTGCATTAAAATAAAAGCAAAATGGAGGGGTTACTGGGCATATATATAACCAGCCACCTTAGCCTTTTAAGGCAAAAAGATTAAGCTAATTAAGTTCATTAAACAGAAGTTCTTATACACAAGGACAAGTGTGGCATCCTCTCATTGGTGGAAAATCTAATTAGCATCCTTAATGGAATGATTATGTGACAACCCAGAAATTCGGATTGTCCAGAATTTAAGTTTAAAGAATTAGTTATTAATAAAATGAATTTTTATTAATAATATTATGTGTTATGTGTTTATTAACCGTTTTATAACCTAGGATGATTATAAATCGGGAGGATTCTAGCTATGAGCTAGACTTAACAAATAAGAATTTTCAAAACCAAAATAAAAATTTTCCGGGAACAAAATATCCAAAAATATTTGGATTCCAAGAATCACAGTTTTTTAAAACTGTCGGATAAAACCCGTAAGACGGAGCCACGAAACATCCAAGGGAAGTTTCGTGAATAGTAAGGAGGTTAACTAAGGAGGTGGGAATAGTGAATTGGGGGCGAAATGACTAAAATACCCTTAGTCTTGAAAATCTATAAAAGGAAGCCTTAAGCTCATTTGTTTAGATTTTTGAAATCCTCCAACTTGAGAAAGAGAGAGAGAGAGGGTTCGGAGTAACAGATTAAAGAAGTTTGCTCGTGAGAAAACTTTGTCCGACAGAAGGAGATTAAAGAAGGAAGGTAATCTGAAACCTAACTTTTATATAGTTTTTCTTTAAGTTTATATGTTAAAAACATAGCTTAATGAGAATAAGGAGTAACAGATGTTAAGAATGATTTTATATGGTTGAAATCATGAGAAGAAAAGAAATAAGAAATTTGAAGTTTATGTTAAAAAATTCTTAAGGAAGTATAAGATTCGTAATGAATTTGAACGATCCGAGTGGATTAAATGATTGAGTAGGTGAGATAAGTAAGGAATGGTGTTCTATAACATCAAATTCCAAGAAAAAGTGAAATTGTAATCCAAAATATCGATTAAAAATGAAGAACGAAGAAAGAACACGAAGAACACGCGAAGAACGTGAAGAACGTTGTTGATGGACAAATTTAAAACCATCGTAGGATAATTTTTGTTGATGGACTAGTTTAAAACCATTGCGTATAAGTTAGATGTGTATTGCTTGGTTAGGAGAGGTAGAAATGTTCATGAAGAACGGATTAAAACTGTGCTATAATGAAGTTATGGCGAAAATTTCGTAAAAGACGAACGAGAATTAGAAAGTTAGTAATTGAACCCGAATAGGTAGGGTTTTATAAGAAAGTAAGAGAACGTTGAAAACGTGAGTCATGGACTCAAGAACGAACGAGTTCCGAGTTCCGATGTCCAAATTACGGACGAACGAACGAAGAGCGTTAAAAACGTAAAATGAACGAAGGGTGAAGATTAAGCCAATCGAATGGCACGTTAACGGATTCAGAACAAAGTTCTGTCTGAGGGGTATTGAAGTACGTAAGATAAGGAAGAGAATGTATTTGGAATGATCTCGTTCCGAGTTATAACGAAGGAGTTATGAAATCGGGAAGTAAGCGTCTCAAATTAGATTTAACACTTAGAAAAATTTTCTACGGTTAGGGCTTGGAGCCGCGACGCTAGCCATGCCTTATAAAGTGGCGCTGCAGAGCCGGACCGGAGGCCATACACTGGAGTCTTGTGCTGCGGCGTGAGAGATAGAGAAGGTAGTAGCGCCGCAGCGCCGATGTAAAGAAAAAGGCAAAGAAAACCCTTTAATTGCTCAACTCTTGGCGGAAACATAAGGGAAGATAAAGAACACAATGTTCAACTAATGTAACACTTAATCAAGTAAATTAAACCTTTAGTAATGGTTGAATGGAAAGATTAAAAGAGATTAAAAGACAAAGAATGTAAACGCGGGTTACGGAACCGATATCCGGGGACCGTAGTCGCGATAAACGAATGTGGGGGATTGTTATGATTGCGATTCCTTAGACGTTAAGTGACGAGGGTAATTTATAACATTTCGATGTTATATTGTGGTAATGAGAGATAGACGCTGTGAACGAAATGCAGTTGCGTTGAATGACCGGTCTTAGCATACAGCGAACCGTATGACTTCGACATTATGAAAGAATAACGAATGTTATCAAGAAAGTCGTAGTGAACGGTAATAAGATTAATGGAAATCGATCGAAGTGTTGAATACTTTAACCGATGTGAAGGTTGAGTGTACGCAAATACTAAACGGATAGAACCTACACCCCATGTATGGTTTGACCGTAAGATAATGAAGATCAATAATTAAACCATGAATTGTAAAGAACTGAATTAAAGACAATGACGTTAACGTAACGAAGCCGAGTTAATGATTAACTTGAATGATTGCTCTGAGTATACAAAAGAATGTATGCCTTAGACGATAGAGAATGAATCATGAGGTATGGCAATTACTTTCCAGAAAGCCATAAGGAATAAGAAGTTGACTTAACGAACATTATAGTTGTGACGAACGAGATTTTTGTAATTTAATTCTTAATATTTATTGAATTAAATAAATATTTTCGATGATTTAATTATTAGATTAAATAATTAATTGATGCAATTGTGATAGATTAATTTAATTATATGTGTTATATTTATTAAATTAATGTGGAGAATTTTATTATTCAAGTATGTAATTATGTGAGCTTATTGAATTCAAAGAAATATTTAATAAGCCTAATGTTATTTTAATTAATTTAATAATTAATTAGAGATGTAATAATTTGACATTATTAATAAATAAGAATTTAATTATTTGATTATGTGAATTAATGAGAAATTATTATATTTTATTTAAATTAAATAAAATAAGATATTTGAATTATTGCGTAAGGGTGTGACATTATTTAAACTATATTATAAATGTTTAATTAAATTAATTGAGTATAAGCCTTTTTAAGGCTAGCCAAACATAGCATTAGTGGAGGTTGAGGGCAGTTAACCCATGATGGGTAACTGACCTCCACAACGCGTCAGTTCACCTTTATTATTCTACGTTTTCCTTTCCTTTTCATTTGTTTGCTAAGTCTAGAAAAAGTGTTTGAGAGAAAAGATTGAGAATTGTGAGAGAGAAAGTGTGAGATTGAGAGAAATTGTGAGTGTGAAATCAACAAGTATTTGTGAAGGATCATCATTGATCATCTCTTCTAATCTATACTCTGGGTAATTTCTCCAAACCAATTTCTATTTTACGTTATGTAAGTTTTCATGAATATGCCTTTCAAAATGATATGATTATGGGTTTTGTATGTATTAAGATGTATCATGTCGTATTTAATTATATATAGTATATAAACCATATCATCAGTTTTATAATATTATAACGTATTTTATTTACAGAGTATGGAATATGGTCATATGGCCCTTATACGTGATTTTAATATATTAAACATAAATTGTTTTGTAAAATTTCCACTCGTATATAATTATGCATGTTAAAACAAAGGAAACGAAACTTGAATGGATGAATTTGGTGTTATAACGAATCCGTAGTGTTAAAATTTTATGTTTTGTTTCAAAACCTTCAAGAACATCAAGAACAGTGAAAATTACATGTTTTAATTCAGTGATTATGTGTTTTAATTGGTTAGAATCATTCTATAAAGGTTGGGTAATGATTTTGTACGAATTCTAGTATATGGGTATGTTTAAATTAATGAATTTAGTAACCATGTAATAATAAATTTGCCTGATTCTGTGTTCTTCGCGAACTGGAAATTCAGAAACTAGAGTGTCGCGCCGCGACGCCAACTCTAGGCCTAAAACTCACTCCATCGTCAGCATGCCATGAGTCTCAAAGACCAACGCCATAGCGTAATAACCATAGCCATGTGCATGTGAAAAACCAAATATATAATAAACCATATAGCCGCCACTTAGCAGAATGTCCAGAAATGCAATTTTTAGTATTCAAGTATAGAAATGTGATGGTAACTTAACCTAATGAACATAAAAATATGTTAGGAGTATAATGAGATATTAAAATAGATTATTAACATGTTAGTAACATAATTGAATGTGGATTGAATTATTGAATGCATAATTAGCTTATTATTCATGAAATGTTTATTATGTGACAATAAGTGTGATAATTTGACTAAGTATAGTCATAATTCGAATTAGACAAAGAGAATGAACTTGTGATGACCAGTTACATTATACTTAACTATAGTTGTGAATGGAAATGATATGCAGGATTAAATTTAAGGAACGTGTTTAATTAACATGTAATCTACACACGAGGCAAGTTTTCCTAACCCTACTTGTTATCATTATTCAAGTCATTCTCATTATTATTAATCAAGTTCAATTGTTATATTAAAGATTAATTATCTTTTCAAAGTATGATTTTGTTATACAATAATTGTTATATTGTATACATATTGAGATTATTATTCAATTTAATTACCATTTATTATTGAATCTTGTTAGACTAGTGAACCCTCATTTGATCCAACTAGTCCATAGTTGACGAACGTTCTAAATTTCAGAACCCTTATTGATTTATCCAAACCAAACTTCCTTTGGTGTGGACTCTAATGTCAAAGTGAGATGAACAACCCTGTATAGGGATTACTTATGCGTTAGCGTTAAGATATATTGTGCTGATGTATGGTACTAAGATTTGATCCCCCTAAATGCAGTAGAAAGGTCCATAGTCTTATGATTGTTAAAGGTTTCAAGTATAACCCTTGATAACCTAGGACATAGTTCGAGGTCTTATGACCCTCGAAATCTTTTGATTCTTGTTATTCATTCTTGATTCAAAAGTTGAGCTTTTATTTGAAGTCTTTGATTCACTCGCATGTTATTATATATTGTTATTTCATTTTTTATACTTGTGGGCAATCATGCTCACTCTTGCGTAATAATAACATTGCGATTAAGAACGAAAGGTACGATGAGCCTTCTACTAGCAAAGGCAAAGGCAAAAAGCTAATAAGTGATGAAGACTTGTTATTTAATTTTAAGAATGTTATTGTAAAGACTTGATGTTGTTTAAGACTTATTTGTTTATGTTTCCATAAAGATGTTTAAGGTTAGTTTGACACAGGATTGTATTTATTATTAGGATGTTGTAACCCTGTAAGGGGAGGATTTTATTTCTATCTATTGCATGGTTTGCATTTATTATGGGTAGATAGATAGATGATATTTATCTGATGAACACCAAATCAAGTGGAATTTAAGTGCGGATTTGGGGGTGTCATGAGTTAGTATCAAAACCATAGGTTATGAACCTTAGGTGGGGGAACAACCTTAGGTAGTATCCTTATAGAAAGAACATAGTGATGGAAAACTCTTATCGAGTTCTAAGAAATGAATTTCTTTAATTCATTGAAGATAATAAAAGACTTTATGTGTTTACGTGTTAAATTATGTGCTCACTAGTGCGACTTAGTAACTAAAACTTGAAATTTATGTTGTCGGGGATGTACGATGTTGGAGGAACTAGTCGAAGTTGGGGAGGAGGAACCCAGTACCTACTGATACCAACAGAGGAGGAGCCAGAGACATTCATGTCGTTAGGGAGCAGATTAGTCTGAGAGAGGAGTCATCTCCATTGATCACCGTTGTTGGTCGGGAGCATGAACACGAGACCGATCACGAGGAGGATCACGAGGAGGAATTTGAAGAGGAAGAAGAGGAGTTTCCACAGCACTCCATTGATCTTTGAGATGACGACGGCGTTATCTGACGATAACGTAGACTTACGAGATGATGTCCAGGATCTGATTGAAGCGGGCGATTATTAATTGATTACTCTCGAAGAGCGAAGGAGAGGAAATTGAGACTCTTCACTCACGACTAGGAAATGTAGAATGGGATTTGGTCCACGAGAAGGTCAAACCGAGGGATAAGGCGAGGAGAGATAGAAGTTGAAGAAGGGCTGAAGAAAGCTCGAAAAGGTGATTATAGCAGAGGAGGAGAAATTTGGGTAAGAGAGTCGCGTCGTCTTGACTCTTTGCGGAAGAGGATGGTCGTGCAAAGAAGGCTAAGCTGGGGGAGGCGTACTCTACACTTAATAAAGCGATGGATGAGGCCCAAGATCGAGTTTTGAGGTACCCAATCTAGTTGAAGGGCTACCATCGTACATCTTTGGATCATGAGGACGATGTCTCGCATCATGGAAGAAGGCGTAGCAAGGCTATTGACGTCTTAACAATGATGATAGGATTTGTTTAATTATGTGAAAGACTTAATTGGTATTTATATGTAAATTCGATGTGTTTATGAACGAAGGAATATTTTAATATTAAAATCTATGGATTCTTTATCTCGGGATAGTTGATGTAAATAGCGGTGATCTTTATCGTTTGATGTTAAAACTTTTGATTTAATTAAATATATCAAGTTATTTGAGATAATGTGTTAAATAATTATGTTAAATTGTTGAGTAATGCCTTAACTAATTAGAGAAATAAACAAAGATCTAATAAGCATATATTTTAACAAAAATATATGCGCGAAGAAGAAGACAACAACGTCGACCCATTTCGAGAGGATCTACTAATAATAACAATAACACCAATGCTAATCTCTGTTTAGCAATTGGTTAACTTACTAATTTGGAGCGATGAATAATCAACCTCAAGCTCCACCGAATACTACGTTTAAAGATTTCAAAGGCGGTGGGACCTTGAGAGTTTAAAGGTTCCATGAACCCGATTGAGGCTTCAAGCGTGGGTTATGGAAATGGAGAAGGTTTTCGATGTTGCTAGAGTTAGAAGATCAAAAGACCGCTTTTACAACGTTTATCTTTGAAGTGCGAAGCCGATTCTTTGGTGGCAAGCAAACAAGGTCCGTGGAGGTAAAGGCGTGATTACTTGTGAGAGATTCAAAGAGATGTTTTTGAGATGTATTTCCCGACCACTCATGAGAACCAAATGGAGGTTCGGTTTACGGAGTTGAAGCGAGGGAATATGTCCAATGCCGATTATGCGGCTAGATTCAACGAGTTGGCGAGTTTTGCCTATATCAAGTTCACACGGATGAGAGAAAGCGAGAAGATTTGAACAAGGATGAAGCCTTGGGTATATAGTAAAGTATCGATGTTTAACTAAACACTTTTCTTTGAGTCTTGAAAAGGCCATCCTATTTGAAGGTGGAAGCGAAGCGGTGACCAAATACAATCGAGGATCGAGAAGAAGAAGAAAACTGAAAGTGAAGGAAATAACAAGGCTAGTGGAAGTGGCACAGGAGGTGGTAATTTTAATCAGAAGAAAAGGTGGAATGACAACTCATCATCGGGGAATCAACAAGGAGGTCAAAAGAAGAGAATTGAAGCATGCCGAGCTGCGGGAAAGCTCATCTGGGGGTTTGTATGAAAAGGAAAGCGGGTGTGCTACAATTGTGGTCGGGGAGGGCCACATAGCACCTAAGCATCTAAACCAAAGAAGGGTGCTGCTTCACTTGTGGTTCAAAAGATCATTTGGCAAGAGACTATCCTAAGAAGGGATCGGAGGGGCGAGGATCGGGGAGGAAACAAAGGAAACAATCGGTGGAAATGCCTTGACTATCACAGGACCAACCATGCAACCATAGGCCAAATCGCTTGGGACTTTCAACATGATAGTGCGAGGATGCGATTCGGTCTCGTGATGTGGTGTCGAGTATCATTCGATCAATAAAATTAATGCTTATGTTTTATTTGATTAGGGTGCTACTTGTTCCTTTATATCCGATGACTTTGCTAAGAATTTAGATTTGCCTAAGGATGAGTTGGATTACCCATGAACATAGAAATTGCGAATAGAGAAATAATCCATGTTAAATGCGTACATAAGAAGCGTAGAGTGGATATTAAGGGTAATATCATGAATGTAGATCTTATCCTATTCGACTTGGGGAATTTGGCGTTATTTTGGGAATGGACTGGTTATTCAATTACGGGTTGTAATTGATTGCCAAAAAAAAGCGTATTAACCTTATGACTCCGTCAAAGGTTTGTTTTATAGTGTAGCAAGTCGCCTAGACAAGCGAGTTGTCGGCGATGATGATGCGAGCCGAAGTTGTTAAGACAAGTTTGTAGGATATTTAGCTTACATAGTCGACGATCGTAAAGAGAATCCAAAGTAGAGGAGATCTGGGTAGTAGAGAGACTTCATCGATGTCTTTCCAAATGATTTGCGGGACTTCGCGGATAGAAGTTGATTTTGTGATCGATTTGGTGCCGGAATGGCTCAATATCGAAAGCACCATCTTAGAATGGCACCGATAGAGATGAAAGAATTAATGGTACAACTACAAGAATTATTGGACAAGAAGTACATTCAACGAAGCGTATCATAGTGGGGGGCGCCGGTGTTGTTTGTGAAGAAGAAGGATGGAGCGATGCGACTCTGCATTGATTACGGAGAGGCTGAATAAGGTCACGATTAAGAATAGATGTCCATTACCGAGGATTGATGATCTGTTTGATCAATTCAAGGGAGCAAAATACTTTTCCAAGATAGATTTGAGAAGTGGTTATCATCAATTGAAGGTGAGACCAGAGGAAATACCGAAGATAGCGTTCAGAACACGATATGGTCACTACTAATTTTTAGTAATGTCATTTGGTCTTACGAATACTCCTGCAGCATTTATGGGACTAATGAATGGTGTGTTCAAGCCGTTTTTGGACAAGTTCGTAGTAGTATTTATAGACGACATTTTGGTTTACTCGAAAATCATAGAAGAACATGAAGAGCATTTGAGACTAACGTAGGAATTATTGAGTAAGGAGAAGTTGTATGCTAAGTTTTTGAAATGTGAATTTTGGATCGAGCGGGTGCAATTTCTAGGTCATGTGAATGATAAAAACGGAATCTCGGTAGATCCATCCAAAGTCGAAGCCGTGATTAACTGGGATCAGCCGAGGACGCCGTCAGAAGTACGAAGTATTCTTGGATTGGCAGGATATTACAGAAGATTCATACAAGACTTTTCTAAGATCGCAACTCAGATTATGAATTTAACTTCGAAAAATTTGTGAAATTTGTTTGGACGGAGAAGTGTGTGAAAGCTTTCAAGAATTGAAGAAAGGTTGAGTCTCTGACATGTGTTGTCTCTTAGGATGATCTGAAATTTTGTTATTTATAGTGATGCGTCGCATAAAGGACTTGGTTGTGTCTTGATGATGCAAAAAGCAAAGTCATCATTGCGTATGCATCACGATAATTGAAGGATTACGAGAAGGGATATCAGACCCACGACTTGGAGTTAGCTACGGTAGGTTTTGCTTTGAAAATTTGGAGGCACTATCTCTCTGAGGGGAGAAATGTGAAATATATCTGAGACCACAAGAGTCCGAAATATATTTTACCGGAAAGACTTGAATATGCGCCAAAGAAGGTGGTTGGAGTTAATTAAGGACTACGACTGTGAGATTTTATACCATCCAGGTAAGGCAAATGTCATTGCCGACGCCTTAAGTAGAAAGGGTCAGGAGAAGTTGATGATGTTGACCGCTCAGGAGGAGCTAATTTCTAAAATGGAGAATTTGGAGTTGGAAGTGAAGTATCCTATGGAAATTGATGAGAAGCTATTTCAGATGCAATCTGGTACAACCCTACTGGATAAAGTTAAGGAGGCTCAACTCCAAGACGATGAATGGAAAAAGGTGATAAGGAAGATATCTGAAGGAACCAAACCAAGATTTAAGATGGATAAGGAAGGAATCTTTGAGATTTGAGAAGCGAGAATTTGGATCTGCTTGATACGAGAGATTAAGGAAGACATTTTGAGTGAGGCTCATAGCTCGCGATATTTGATTCACCACTGGTAGTACCAAGATGTATCAAGATCTTTGACAACACTTACGGTGGCCAGAATTTGAAATGTGATGTTGTAGAATGTGTTGCCAAGTGTCTGACCTGTCAAAAAGTGAAAGTAGAACATCAGAGACCAAGTGGGTTACTACAACCATTGGAGATCCCAGAATGGAAATGGGAACATATTACAATGGACTTCGTGGTTGGCCTTGGAGATGACTCGGAAAGGCTACTGACTTGATATGGGTTATCGTTGATTGGTAGCGAAATCCGCACACTTCCTTCCGATAAAATCAGATTCAACTTAGATCGGTTGGCATGGTTATATGTAAAGAGATTGTTTGAGGCACGCGAAGTTTGGTGTCAATTGTTTTCGATATGGATCACGCTTTACATCGAACTTCTAGAAACATCTATAGGAATGCATTGAGTGCATGATTGCGGATGAGTACGACATATCACCCTCAAAGCAGATGGGGCGAGTGAAAAAACGATTAGGACATTAGAAGATATGTTAAGAGCACATGTGATGGACTTTAAAGGAAATTGGGACGATCACTCTACCGCTGTGGGAAGTTCGACTATAATAACGATTACCACGCTAGTATTGGCATGCCGCCTTATGAAGCGTTATCTGGCGAGAAAAGTGCGAACTCTAAAACTTTCTTTGGGATGAAGTTGGTGAAAGAGCGATTGTTAGGGCTAGAATTGGTACAATGAGACATCGAAATAGTCAAAGTAATCAGAACACGGTAGTAGCGACTCAAGATAAGGCGAAGAAAAATCTGCCGATCCACATCGTAAAAATGTTGAGTTTGAATCGGGTAGTTATATATTCTTAAAGGTCTCTCCTTGGAAGGAAAGATCGAGGTTAGGAAAGAAAGGAAAATTAAGCTCACGATTCATTGGACCATTTGAAGTACTTAGAAGAATCGGAGAAGTTGCGTATGAGGTAGCCTACCTCCCGGCACTCGAGAATGTCCACAGCGTCTTCCATGTTTTACATTTTACGACCCTACAAACCCGATTACAAGCATGTAATTGAATACGAAACCCTACATTTTGAAAAGACTTATCTTACGAAGAAATTCTGTTCAAATTATCGTGAGAAAAAGAACAAGTTCTCGAAATAAAGTAATACCTTACATTAAGGTAATTTGGAGGAACCCAATATTTGAAGAAGCTACGTGGGAACTCGAAGAGAATATGATGAAGAATTACCCTCATTTATTTACTTAAATTTGTGTAGCGATTACAGGGGGACAGAATCTTTGTTGTAGGGGGGGAGAATGTAGCAGGTTGAAATTATTGAGTCGTGATTCTGGGGATAGAATCCTTTTAAGGGGGGAAAGATGCGATGAACGAGATTTTTGTAATTTAATTCTTAATATTTATTGAATTAAATAAATATTTTCAATGATTTAATTATTAGATTAAATAATTAATTGATGCAATTGTGATAGATTAATTTAATTATATATGTTATATTTATTAAATTAATGTGGAGAATTTTATTATTCAAAGTATGTAATTATGTGAGCTTATTGAATTAAAAGAAATATTTAATAAGCCTAATGTTATTTTAATTAATTTAATAATTAATTAGAGATTTAATAATTTGACATTATTAATAAATAAGAATTTAATTAGTTGATTATGTGAATTAATGAGAAATTATTATATTTTATTTAAATTAAATTAAATAAGATATTTGAATTATTGTGTAAGGGTGTGACATTATTTAAACTATATTATAAAGGTTTAATTAAATTAAATGAGTTTGAAGCCTTTTTAAGGCTAGCCAAACATAACATTAATGGTGGTTGAGGGCAGTTAACCCATGATGGGTAAGCTGACCTCCTCACAACGTCGAGTTCGCTTATTTATATTATTCTATGTTTTCTTTCCTTTTCATTTGTTTGCTAAGTCTAGAAATATTCACGAGAGAAAGATTGAGAGTTAATGAGAGAGAAAGTGTGAGATTGAGAGAAATTGTGAGTGTGAAATCAACAAGTATTAATGAAGGATCATTTATGATCATCTCTTCTAATATAAATTCGTTGGTAATTTCTTATAACCAATTTCTTATTTTACGTTATGTAAAGTTTTCATGAATATGCCTTGGAAAAATGTATATGATTATGGGTTGATGTATGTGTTAAGATGTATCATATCATATTTGATTATATATAATATAGAAACCATATCATTAGTTTTATAATATTATAACATATTTTATTTACAAAATTTATAGAGTATGGAATATGGCCATATGGCCCTTATACGTGATTTTAATATATTAAACATAAATTATTTTGTAAAATTTCCACTTCGTATATAATTATGCATGTTAAAATGAAGAGAAACGAAACTTGAATGGATGAATTTGGTGTTATAATGAATCAAGTAGTGTTAAATTTTTGTGTTTGTTTCAAAACCTTTAAAGAACATCAAGAAAAGTGAAAATTACATGTTTTAATTTAGTGATTATGTGTTTTAATTGGTTAAAATCATTCTATAAAGGTTGGGTAATGATTATGTACGAATTCTAGTATATGGGTATGTTTAAATTAATTAATTTAGTAAACCATGTAATAATAAATTGGCTTTGATTCTGTGTTCTTGTGAATCGCAAATTCGTAAAAGCTGGAGTGTCGCAATTGTGTTTTTCACCATCATGCCATAAATATTACTAAGTCTCAGCGTCATGAAATAGTTGCCATGCAAATCATGTGAAGACTATATATAAGTAGTGGCGTCATATGCTTGGCTCACGAGATAATGTCCAAAAATGCAATTTTTAAAGTGTTCAAGTATAGAAATGTGATATTAACCTAATCTAATGAACATAAAAATATGTTAGAAGTATAATGAGATGTTAAAAGCAGATTATTAACATGTCGATAACATAATTGCATGTGGATTGAATTATTGAATGCATAATTAGCTTATTATTCGTGAAATGTTTATTATGTGACAATAAGTATGATAATTTGACTAAGCATAGTCATAATTCGAATTAGACAAAGAGAATGAACTTGTGATGACTAGTTACATTATAATTAACTATAGTTGTGAATGGAAAGGATATGTAGGATTAAATTCAAGTAACGCGTTTAATTAACGAGTAATCTACGCACGAGGCAAGTTTTCCTAACCCTACTTGTTATCATTATTCAAGTCATTCTCATTATTATTAATCAAGTTCAATTGTTATATTAAAGATTAATTATCTTTTCAAATTATGATTATGTTATACAATAATTGTTCTATTGTATACATATTGAGATTATTATTCAATTTAATTACCATTTATTGTTGAATCTTATTAGACTAGTGAACCCTCATTTGATTCAACTAGTCCATAGTTGATGAACGTTCTAAATTTCAGAACCCTTATTGATTTATGCAAACCAAACTTCCTTTGGTGCGAACTCTAATGTCAAACTGAGATGAACAACCATGTATAGGGATTACTCATGCGTTAGTGTTAAGATATTGTGCACGATATGGTACTAAATTTGATCCCCCTAAAGTGCAGTAGAAAGGTCCATAGTCTTATATTTGTTAAAGGTTTCAAGTATAACCCTTGATAACCTAGGACATAGTTCAAGGTCTTATGACCCTCAGAAATCTTTTGATTCTTGTTATTCATTATTGATTAAAAAGTTGAGCTTTTATTTCAGAAGTCTTTGATTCACTCGCATGTTATTATATATTGTTATTTCATTTTATACTTGTGGGAAACCATGCTCACTCTTGGGTAATAATAACATTGTAGTTAAGAACAAAAGGTGCGATGAGCCTTCTACTAACAAAGCAAAAAAGGCTAATAAGTGATGAAGCTAATAAGTGATGAAGACTTGTTAGTTTAGGTTTTTGAAGAATGTTATTGTGTAACCCCACAAGGGAGACTTGATGTTGTTTAAGATAGATAAATTATTTGTTTGTTTATGATTTTGTCATAATAGTGTAATAGTTAGTATAAGTTAAGATAAGTTTAAAGTTAGTTTGATATTGGGATTGTATTTATTATTCGGATGTTGTAACGGAACTTGTTTATTGGTTATTTGTGGAAACCCTTAAGGGATATGGATTTATTTCTATCTAGTTATAAGAAGCATGGTTTGCATTTATTATGGGTAGATAGATAGATGATATTTGTCTAAGATTGAACACCAAATCCATGTATGTGGTTTTTGAGTACTACATAGGAATTTTGGGGTGTTATTATTCCTATTATTCAAGTTGCTTCATAACCTTAGTTCGGTTATCAAAGTTCTAAAGTAATGTTTTAATTCTTGAAGTTGTTTGTTCAACTGTTATGACTTGCTGGGCAATTGAATGCTCACACTTGCTTTAAATAAAAAACATTTTCAGCGAACGATGTTAGAAGAAGTTAAGGATCCCGTAAAGATCCAGTTGATGGTATCCAGATGAAGTGTTATTCAGAATGTGAATGAGCGAGAAGATCAAGTGAAGACTTGTAATGTAGAAAGATGAAATTGAACTACAGACTAGTTTAATGAACTTTTATGTATTCTTGGTGGCGGATAAAAGTCACGATGTTGAGGAAATGACCTGGGAGTTAGAATCTGAAATGAAATCAAAGTATCCTCACATCTTCGTCATACTAGGTACGTACACTAATTTCGAGGACGAAATTTCATAAGGAGGGGAGGTTGTAAGACCCCGAATTATATGAAATAAAAGTATCTAATTTTCTTATAATTATTAGTCTATTTAATAAATGGTTAAATTGATAAAAGGTTAAAGTTAAGGGTGATATTTGAAAATTTTACAAAGTAAACAAGTTGATATAAAATATTCGTTGTGTCAGGGAATATTTGATTTGTCGGGGAATATTCATTTTAACAGTGAATATAAATGCAAACAATGCATACAATCATTAAGTGGACCCCTGGCGGAAGTATTTTCGTTGTTAGAAAACAACAGACATATCTTTTTATAAAAATAACGGTGAATGTTTTATCGTTAACCATTGAACTACCCGGTGGTAAAAGTAAAGTAATACGCGTGGTTGCATAGTAGCACACAGTATTGATTATTGATGCTTACGTAAGAAGCCACTTAGTTTACTCAATTATTGCTACAGTAATTGTTGCATAGTATCTCACGTTATTTGATTCAATTATTATCACAGTATCATCTGCATAATATTTTATATTATTAAATCAATAATTGAGACAACAAAGTTATTCATATTATTATTTGCAATATTGACAATGTCTAGAAAGTTCTGTCGAGGAGAGGTTTGGTCACTTAATTGCGCGCCAATAGGGAGAAATCCTTATTGGAAAGCCCCCTCTTTCCTGGGAATGATCTGGTTATTAAATATTATGAGTTATAATATTAGTGATGAATAATTGTTGAAGTATTAAGAATGTGTTTATTGAAGATAAGTGAATTACAAAAGTTAGAGGGGAATAATGCAAACTTGGAAAACTTTAGGGGTACCAAAGTGTAATAAGTTAAATCAATCTCATTGGTGGTGGTTTTAATAGTAAATCAATCTGGACCATTGATGGTGGTTTTAATAGTAAATCAACTGGACCAAATAAATGGTGGTTTTAATAGTAAATCAATTTGGACCGTCGGTGGTGGTTTTAATAGTAAATCAATCTGGACCGTTCATGGTGGTTTTAAAAGTAATCAATCTGGACCGTTCATGGTGGTTTTAAATAGTAATCAATATGAACCGTCTGTTCTAATAGTAAATCAATCTGGACCGTTCATGAATATGTTACTATTTAGTCCATTCTCCTATAAATAGAAGCTTAATTCTTCTTTCATTATCACCAATTCACTGAGATTCACAAGAGACACTATAGAGATAGAAACTATAGAGAGAAAGAAGAAGAATATTCTGCCACTTCACTATTGCAGTATCCAGCCTTCTACTAAGATAAGAGGTATTATTTCTTTCGTATTTATAAGGAATACTACTTTTCATATTCATCCTTTAATATGTTGGAATAACCTTTCTACGCGGATTACGTACCATATGACGGGTGGAAATCCATTTGCAGTTTCGTATGTTATTTCTTTTCATATTATTAAATCTAAACTTACTATGGTAAGTATTGCTTCTATAATCCCAGAAATTAGTGGGATATCCTTGAAGTTTTGCATTTCATCCAATATCGTTTCATTGGAATATTGATCTGAACTTTCTTATTAAATATCAATATTTTCACCCAGGGTACTACTCACGGGTTACTATTCACCCGGTTACTATTCACTATAATATTATTCGCGCGGGTATTCGGGACACTTTTCATGTCGGGTTACTATTCACCCAGTTACTATTCACTCGGGTATTTGGGGTACTTTTCATGTTAGGTTACTATTCACAAATTACTATTCACGGGGTACTATTCACCCGATTACTATTCACCCAAAAAATTGATTTCTTTTCTGTCCAAAATATTTTTGATACATGGATATTATTCTTGAATTTTACTCCACAAAGCAGTATCATGTTGATAATTTGGACATTATTGAATACTGGATAAATTAAATTATGAATCTTTAAAATTTATCATTTGCTTTCATTTAATTGAATGCTTATATCATGTCATCATCCTCATGCTTATATTGTGATGAAAGTCATCTTTGGCTTATGTGCATTGATGGACTGTTGATTGGTATGATTATGACCAGGGATTATTCGGTATAATCATGACCATTGATGATTACATGAATATCCTTGGCCCGTAGTGCATGGATGATTCGATGATGTGGATTATTTATTAAGCTGAGTTTCAGTGATAAAGTTGATGAAAAACCTTTTTAAATCATAGAAGATAGTAGATATCATGCTCTACTTGACTCCTCTAATGGATTGCTTTTTCCACTGCAGTTAAACTTGTTGTCGATTATATTCTATCAGTTTGACATTGTTGAAGGCTAATGATAGATTATTCTGCATTATCTTAGTCATAATATTTCTTACTGGGCTAGTTGAGCTCACCCTTTTACTTCCATTGTTCTCTTCAGGAAATGAGAATGTAGCCGAAACTAGTCGGGGAATGGAGGGATGGTCTGAGATGGCTGTTTTAGAAATCCTCACTATTTAGTCTGATAATAAATGTAATGAGGATTGAATTTTAGTTTGGATACTGTCTATGAGACAATATTCGTGTAAGAACTCTCAGCTCTTGTTGTATAATTAAGTTTGTATTTGTGTTCTGTACCATGTATTTGGCTACCCAAGATGGGTGATGTATACCTATTTTGGGGGCGTCACATATGTGATGTTGTGTATGGCTAAATAAACATATATACTATAGTTATGGATATATACATTTATAGATTTCATTAAAAATAAAAGCTTCATAAGCTAATTATACATTAGGTGAGATAATTAAATAACCTAAGGGTTATGGTAATAAGAAAAAGTTAGTATTTAATATGTATACTAACTTAAGTGGATAATTTTATTATTGCAAGTGATTAATACCTAATCATAGTAACCCTAATTAGGTTACGAGTTAAAGAGATATGTGTAAGTTATTAAATTCCATAATATTGAAAATAGAAACCCTAAATAAACAATTAGGGTAATATATATTAAAATTGTTAAACTATGTTTATTACATAGCCCAAAACAATTAAAGAAGCCCAAAAGGAAAAAAATGCAGCTCATTCTTAGCCCACTTGATAAAGGGTATTTTAGACCTTTGATTAATCGAATTTCTGCATTAAAATAAAAGCAAAATGGAGGGGTTATTGGGCATATATATAACCAGCCACCTTAGCCTTTTAAGGCAAAAAGATTAAGCTAATTAGGTTCCTTAAACAGAAGTTCTTACACACAAGGACAAGTGTGGCATCCTCTCATTGGTGGAAAATCTAATTAGCATCCTTAATGGAATGATTTTGTGACAACCCAGAAATTCGGATTGTGCAGAATTTAAGTTTAAAGAATTAGTTATTAATAAAATAAAATTTTATTAATAATATTATGTGTTATGTATTTATTAATCGTTTTATAACCTAGGATGATTATAAATCGGGAGGATTCTAGCTATGAGCTAGACTAAACGAATAAGAATTTTCAAGACGAAAATAAAAAATTTTCGGGAACAAAATATCCAAAAATATTTGGATTTCGAGAATCGCAGTTTTTAAAACTGTCGGACAAAACCCGTAAGATGGAACCATGAAACTTCCAAAGGAAGTTTTGTGAATAGTAAGGAGATGAACTAAGGAGGTGGGAATAGTGAATTGGGGGGCAAAATGACTAAAATATCCCTAGTCTTGAAAATCTATAAAAGGAAGCCTTAAGCTCATTTATTTCGATTTTTGAAATCCTCCAACTTGAGAGAGAGAGAGAGAGAGAGAGAGAGAGAGAGCGGGTTCGGATGGGAGGAAGAAGAGGAAAAGAAGAGGAAAAGTTGGCTCGTGAGAAAACATTGTCCGACGGAAGGAGATTAAAGAAGGAATGTAATCTGAAACCTAACTTTTATATAGTTTTTCTTTAAGTTTATATGTTAAAAACATAGCTTAATGAGAATAAGGAGTAAAAGATGTTAAGAATGATTTCATATGGTTGTAATCATGAGAAGAGAAGAAATAAGAAATTTGAAGTTTATGTTAAAAAATTCTTAAGGAAGTATAAGATTCGTAATGAATTTGAACGATCCGAGTGGATTAAATGATTGAGTAGGTGAGATAAGTAAGGAATGGTGTTCTATAACATCAAATTCCAAAAAAAAGTGAAATTGTAATCCAAAATATCGATTAAAAATGAAGAACGAAGAAAGAACACGAAGAACACGCGAAGAACACGAAGAACGTTGTTGATGGACAAATTTAAAACCATCGTAGGATAATTGTTGTTGATGGACAAGTTTAAAAACATTGCGTATAAGTTAGATGTGTATTGCTTGGTTAGGAAAGGTAGAAATGTTCATGCATAACGGATTAAAACTGAGCTATAATGAAGTTATGGCGAAAATTTTGTAAAAGACGAACAAGAATTCGAAAGTTAGTAATTGAACTCGAATATGTAGGGTTTTATAAGAAAGTAAGAGAATGTAGAAAATGTGAGTCGTGGACTCAAGAACGAACGAGTTCCGAGTTCAGATGACCGAATTATGGACAAACAAACGAAGAGCATTAAAAACGTAAAATGAACGAAGGGTGAAGATTAAGCCAATTGAATGGCACGTTAACGGATTCAGAACAAAGTTCTGTCTAATGGGTATTGAAGTACATAAGATAAGGAAGATAATGGCTTTGGAACAATCTCGTTCCGAGTTATAACGAAGGAGTTATGAGATCGGGAAGTAAGCGTCTCAAATTGGATTTAACACTTAGAAAAAATTTCTACGGTTAGGGCATGGTATGTGGCCTGACCATATGCCTATAAAGTAGTGGCGCGCAAAGACCCGGACGAGGCCATACACTGGAGTCTCGCGCTATGGCGTGAGAGATAGAGAAAGTAGTGGCGCCGCAGGGCCGATGTGAAGAAAAAACTAAAGAAGAGAAAAAATTTCTACGGTTAGGGCTTCAGGCATGGCCAAAGAATGCTATATAAAGTGGCGACTGCGATCTTGGGACGGAGGCCATACATCAAGTCTCTGCATCTGCGCGCAAGAGATAGAGAAGGTAGTGGCGCTGTAGCGCCGATGTGAAGAAAAAGCCAAAGAAGACTCTTTAACTGCTCAGCTCTTGGGGGAAACGTAAAGGAAGATAAAGAACATGATGTTCAACTAATGTAACAATTAATCAAGTGAATTAAACATTTAGTAAAGATTGAACGGAAAGATTAAACGAGATTAAAAGACATAGAATGTAAACGCGGGTTACGGAACCAATAGCCGGGGACCGTAGTCGCGATAAACGAACGTGGGGGATTGCTATGATTGTGATTGCTTAGACGATAAGTGACGAGGGTAATTTATAACACTTTGATTTTATGTTGTGGTAATGAGAGATAAGTGTAAAGTGTATAGACGCTGTGAACGCAGTTGCGTTGAATGACCGGTCTTAGTATACAGCGAACCGTATGACTTCGACATTAAGAAAGAATAACGAATGTTATTAAGAAAGTTGTAGCGAATTGTAATAAGATTAATGGAAACCGATCGTGATTCGGATAGGAAATGAGAGAATGAAATGTAAGCGTTGAATACTTTAACCAACGTGAAGGTTGAGTGTACGCAAATACTAAACGGATAGAACCTATACCCCATGTATGGTTTGACCGTAAGATAATGAAGATCAATAATTAAACCATGAATTGTAAAGAACTTAATTAAAGACAATGACGTTAACGTAACGAAGCCGAGTTAATGATTAACTTGAATGATCGCTTTGAGTATACAAAAGACTGTATGACTTAGACGATAGAGAATAAATCATTAGGTATAGCAATTACTTGCCAGAAAGCCATAAGGAATAAGAAGTTGACTTAATGAACATTATAGTGTAATAGTTTGTATAAGTTAAGATAAGCTTAGGTTGTGGTACAATCGTAACCTTTGATGGTTGACATATGGGAGCTGGGAAAAACAATTCCTTCAGAGAGCGAAGGTATATACGAAACTGGCTATCGATCTAACTCACTGTGATGGAAATGTAGATGAGATGGGAACGTTTTTGTTGGTTGTTTGTGGGAAACCACTCAGAGTACCATATGGACTACTAGTAGAGAAGCGATGTATGCTGAGTCCTATAAGAAGTTATAAGAAGAAGATAATAATGTAAATCATTAAAGATGATGAATGTATTGAGTAAGACATCTCTGTATGTCATGAAGCCGTAAACCGGTAAGGAAAGTTAGTCGCTTAAATTTATATTGCAAGAATGTGAACCCTAAATAGTAAAATTATGTAAACCAATGCGTAAGTCAAATATACATGACTAATTGGTGTATGCGTTATTTTTCTGATGTGCTACATAGGAATTAGAATGAGCAGTTCGGCATAAGCTTTAGCTGTACGTAAGGCAAGTTTCTTAACTTCATCCATATTCTAAATTAATGCTAGTTTCTTAAACTTCTCAGATGTTGAACTTGAGAAGTTCTGTCTATGTGCGAATGTGTGATATTTGTACAAGGTGGTAGAATGCATGAGGCCTTGTGCCACAATGTGAGCACTTCGGTGTTTCTATGAGATGAATTGTTATGTGATTAAACAGTTCAATAAGAGAATGCTTTGTTTATTCATGATCCGTTATTGTTAAGTATGTGCTAAAGATTCTAGCTAGAAAGAATGTGTATGAAAAAGGTAGAAGAATGAAAGTATTTCAAAGTAAAAGTGAATGTTGTTTTAAAATGATAGGAATCGAGATTATTCCTATTATTAAAGCTACATCATAACCTTTGTTCGGTTATCAAAGTTCTAAAGTAATGTTTGAATTCTTGAAGTTATTTGTTCAACTGTTATGACTTGTTGGGCAATTGAATGCTCACACTTGCTTTAAATGAAAAACATTTTTAGCGAACGATGTTAAAGGAAATTAAGGATCCCATAAAGATCCAGCCGACGGTATCCAGATGAAGTGTCATTCAGAATGTGAATGAGCGAGAACATCAAGTGAAGACTTGTAATGTAGAAAGATGAAATTGAACTACAAACTAGTTTAATGAACTGTTATGTATCCTTGGTGGTGGGTAAAAGTTACTCTTGTAAGATGAAATGAATAATGTATTTGTCATTATTTTTAATGAAAAAGGTTATAAGGTTTTTAGAACCTGGGATTTGAGAATGTATGTTGTTATATTTTAGTATATAATGATGTATGTTGAAGGAATGATGTACTCGTGACGTACTGAATCCGGGTGTGAAGATAGACCGGATTTTAGGGTGTTACAAGTTGGTATCAGAGCTGATAGGTTATAAACCTTAGGTATTAGTCCCTAAGACTATAATCGTATAGAGAAGGATAAGAAGATCACCACGTGATCATATTGAATCGTAGTAACAGATGAGCTGTTAAACGATGAATGATTTATAGCTAATGCTATGAATGAATGGTACTACGAAGTAGTACAGGAAGAAGAACTCAGATTGAGTTATGAAGGATAGCATACAAAATAAAGAAAATTCGTATTAAGTAAAGAGAAATTTAGAAGTTATAAAATTTCAATTGAGGACTCATGTGATAGCTGAGTTGTATGAACCTTTGTTATGGGCAGAGGTTTGTGCTTGGTGTAACAATCGTTTAGCTTATTACATTGATAATCATTGGAATTGGTCGCGCTATCAAGATATATAGGACGAGAAGGTGAATCTTTTCTCATGTATATACTTGATAGGTAGAGAACGATAAGGTAGGTGCGAGTTCTTGAAACTCATACTTATGGTAAGTTCGTGACTCATATTAATATGGTATATTTTTGAACTTCTCAGCGAATGGACTCCTATGGTCTGACTAGATAGTTCTTAAACTCATATTATTGTGGAAAGTTCCTGAGCTCATAATGTGTGGTAAGTTGATGGACTGTACTAAGGTATAGGAATGTTTAGACTGAAAGAGTGTACTTTCAGTAGAATTAGCATTGAAGGTGCTAGAGAAGATTAAGAATTGTCACAAGTAAGACAATGAAGGAAGATGAAGAATAGGATATTCCAAGTCATCTAGCTATGCTAGATTTCAAAGTTTATTGAAATCGTGCTTATGTGTGCGTTTGAAAAAGGAAAGAATTGGTTCAACTTTTGGAACCATTTGATTTTTAAAAAAGAACTACTCTTGGTATGTCTATGCTAATTATTTCGGCTGGACAAAAATTGATTTAAAATATCAAAATGAATTTTTTATCATCCGTTCATTCGATGCAAGGATGGTAAAAGGATGGGGTTATTAATGAAATTGAACCTAGTGTTAGATGTGATCTTAGGACCAACAGCCCGCTATGGTATGATGTATAATGACGAAGTCCTCAACGTACTGTGAAAAGTACGGTATCATGATGTCATAAAACATTTTGATGTATTGAAAAAGAATTTAAAGAAGTAGTTGATGTCAATTGATTTGACTAGACGAATGTTTCAAGTTGATATCCAATTTATTGGTATGTTCTAAGCTACTTGATTTAGCTAGACAAATGATATGTCATGTTTAAAAGAAAATTGAGCTTTCTTTGAAGAGTTGTGCTAAACCAAATTATTTTGGTTCGAAATCTAATGATTAAGTCTGAGGTGAACACACCCCGAAATGGCGTTATACAATGGGTTGATCGCCTACGTATGAAAGAGGTAGTTTACCTTCTTGGTGATTGTAAACTGACTGTGGAAGAAGGCTTACGGTGTCATGCTGTTAAACCTAGTAAGAGTTCATGGTCAATTTGACCCCTCAACAAAAGTATGAAATGTTTTAAAGGAATTCTTATATTCCTCGTTGTTCATTATACTTCATAATTCTTGTTAAGTTATGAAGGTGAGAGAATGTTTGAAAGATAAGAACTTCTTTGAAGAGAAGTTGAGAAGAAGCGTAGGCTAAAATTTCGATGACGAAATTTTGTGAAGAAGGGGTGAATGTGATGACCCGGGAATGGGTGTGGTTTTAGAAATTTCTAGGAAGGAATTTTTATAAGGAGGGAAGAATGTGACAACCCGAAAATTTGGATTGTCCAGAATTTAAGTTTACAGAATTAGTTATTAATAAAATAAATTTTTATTAATAATATTATGTGTTATGTGTTTATTAATCATTCTATAACCTAGGATGATTATAAATCGGGAGGATTCTGGGTATGAGCTAGACTGAACGAATAAGAATTTTCAAGACGAAAATTTAAATTTTTCGGGGAAAAAAATATTTCTGGGGAAAAAGACGAAATATGCACTATTCACCTGACGAAACCCCAATGGTTAGGGTTTGAATAACCTAAGCCTTTTCGAGAGTTCGGTATGTCAAAATGAGATCCCGTTGAAAGATTTGATGATAATATATTGTGAAAAGTTACTTAAGCCGATAAAAGTTTTTCTCAAAAAATGTGCAGAAATCGGACGAAATAAAAATGATGAAAAGGAATGTTATGTACTAAGACCTACTTACACAACATCCACGGATGATAGACTCTATGTAATCATCAATATAACCAAAATCACTATATGTCTATGTGAAATTGCAACTATATTGATTTTAAGTTCAAGCCCTTATTCTAACTTATACGGTGAAACAGTATATGTCTATCTGGTTCACGAAATACATAAGCCATATAACACCACCCTATATACGTATACTATCATGATTACAATTCATATTTGCATGTTCATTGTCAATTCCATACAAATACCGAAACGAATGGTGATCAAGCATTCATACATGCAAAACAATCATAATAGACATCCCATATGATATGTAAAACAATCCAGCATTTAAGCATGCAATCAAACTACATATTAAAATCCGTTAGAATCCCCATAATGGACTTTAGTTCATGACTGAACCAAAAGCCATTATGGGATTAAATCTAAACATGATTAATAAACAAACAATTGAAAGATGAAAGGTAGAAACAATCAAACCCAATTGCTGAATATAGATCAATATTCAAATCCTCATAAGATTCCAACAAAATAATAATAATAATTTACTTTAGTAGAAAAATTCAAAGAAGAAGTAGAAAAGTAGTGTTTTGGCCTCCTTCTACGTTGGAATCTCCCCCAAAGAATAAACCCTAATTACGATGTAAAGAATACGACTAAAAATCCCAAGAAACGTCTGACACCAGTCAGATCTCGTTTTTAAAAAACATTATAACCCTTAAAAATTGGAAATTAAAATAAAACAAATTAGCGACTTGAGTCTGGCATGGCAGCTACGCGATCCTCGACCTATTACTCGCATGGAGCGAGACTTGCGATGAAGTCGTGATGTTCAGCCGTGCTCTCGTGCAAGTGGTGCGCGCACTCCTAGGCTTGTTATGCTTTGGTGGCCAATGCAACTTGCGATGGGTTCCATGGTTAAATTTGGGTACTCATGGTGGGTCGCGTCTCAAGCTCTTCTCTTGCATGGCAGCTTGCGATTGATGACTTCGATTACGCTCCTGAGTATGGTTACTATGCAATGTTATCTTGCTACTCTTTGAAATGTCCTATGTTTATCCATGCTTGTCCATCTATGCTCCACTTAATCCTCAGCCATGCATATCCTATCTTTTGCCTTGCCTCACGCATCCATTATCCTCGTGCTCTATAATACCACCAAATTAGGCCGATTCCTGCACTTATTCACCAAAAGGAGTTTTAAGTATATGCAATGCAAGCTAACATGAAATGCAGCTAAAACATACTAAAATGTACTTTAGATGGGCATAGTTCGCATGAATTGATACTCCATAAGTAGGTATGAAACCCACTAATCAAATACCCCCAAACTTGAACCGTTGCTTGCCCTCAAGCAGTTCATACTAATGAACAATGAAAATGCAGCTATATTACTATGCAACTAAATTGTGATGCAACTAATCTCACATTGTCCCAACTGTCATAGAATTTCAGTCCAATTTGCCTCAGCGATTTTTTTCTAGATTCAAGAATACAGATTCAAATCAAACTGCAGGCATAATGTCATACACTCAGATAATTCAAAAATGCTATATAGATGCTGTGTGTGTGTGTGTTGTGTTCGCCAAAACTTGATTTAGGCACAGAATACTCATGTTATCTTGCTCAAAACAGAAATTTGCTGCTTAAACCAAGACTTATGTATATATATATGCAACCAAGACTATTTCAACATCTTAAAAAAAACTAAGGTTCAACACTGGGCTTAACTGCTTTATTTCTACTCACGAGGGCAACTTTTGCACTTCCCTGCAGTGTTTATTGCTATTTTTCATTTCTTTTTCTTTTTTACATGAATGTGCAATGTCTTACTCCATTAGGCACACTGGTACCCCTTAGCGAGCTTTCAACCAATGACTCCCAGACTATGAAAGACCTTAGAGCGCTAGGTGTAGAGACAATCCCCTCGGGCGTACTTACTCAAGTAGCCAGGGCCCCGAAATAAGACTAACCACGTTATTGCTATTCTTCTTTTCTTTTTCTTTTCTTTTTTTTATACACGGATACCCATGTTTTCCCCAAGTTTAAAAATCAATGTTTTATACAGTCTATACTCATTTTTCACATATTTCCTTTTTTAAAACTACATTTTTCTATCGAGCATTGCAACACATGCTTCTTATACCTACAAGTGATTGTGAACACATTTGTGCAAACCGAAAGTATTTAAACAACATTATGAATTTCATTATGTCAAACATTATATCTCAGCTCGTATTATCCAAAATACTCAAAAATCATTTAACAAAATTTACTATCATCATTGGCTAGACAAGAATTTCTATATGGCAAGAACTGTGAGATATGCAAACTAAACATGAACATGCAACTATATAAGAAAAAATATACTCTAAATATGACAAAAATTAAAATTTAAACTAAAGAATTAAACTAATCATGCTAAACTACATGCAACTAAACTACTCCCCAATACCCCAAACTTATAATATTCAATGCCCCCATTGAATGAAGGTAAAGGGTACGAAAAACTCCCTTAATTATCGTTGGTGCCACCCTCCTCGGGTGGTGAATCTGGCGGTGGATATGGTGCTGCGGTTCCGAATTGAGGCCATTCTAGTGTTGTTCCTTGTTGCGCAAAAGCTTCGGCCAAGGCCCTTGTGAGTCCCATCACAAATGTACCCAAATTATCGTATATGGCATCAACTTTGCGCTCTAACCTTCGGAGCTGGCGATCGCCATGGGTGGCACGTGCGTGCGTGGATGGGCCGACTTCGTCTGTCTGCGGTGGTTGCTGTGACGGCTCTGGAAAAGTGGGATGAAGGATGAATCCTAGTCCGCGTGGGTGTGGTACACCACCTGCCCAGTACTTGAATTTTTCAATCATGACATGAGTAATGTCCTGGCTTGGGTATTGCATTTGCTCATTGCCCCAGTTGCATCCTTGATTAACACAAAGCATGGCAACCACGGATGCGTGTGGAATGCTCCCAATGGTTCCTCCCCGTAGATAGTGCAACATATTCTCATGAATGAGATGACCAATGTCAATGTACTTCCTGGTGATTATGCCCCACAGAATAAGTGCCCTCTCTGTTGTTATTTCGTTCTGATATGAGGAAGGCATGAGCTTGGCACATATGAACAAGTTTCATGCCTTTGCATAACGGTTCAGGGCTGCAGCTGGGAATATTCGAGGTTGTGTCGTGCCAACTTTGTATGTCCATTTCGTACCCGGCACATATAACTCTACAATAACCAACTCCATGTCGGTCTCCGAATGAGCACCGGTGACCCAATTAGCTACCCCCACTGGCGGTGCATCAGTAATTTTGAAAATTAATCGGATGGCACGGGGTTTGTAATCTACCTCAATACCACGAACCAGAGATATACCACTCATAGTGACCTTTTCATTGGCATAGAACTCGCGGACTATGCTCATAGGAATGGGCATTGGAGTAGCCGTCAGTCCACCCCAGCCTCTTTCTCGATTCATGGCGCACAACTGGCCATCATTCCCCTCCGGCATGAATCCTCGCTCCTTGACGAACGTCTTTGCCACAATTCGGTAGTACTCTTGTTGAGCTTCCAAGTTTAGGAACTTGGTGTGATCCTAATATCGCCCCTTTCTTTGCCTCAAGAGGATGAAGAAGAGACCTTGATAGATCGTGCTCGCTTAGGCCCCATTTATATTTGATAGAGATTGCATAGATTATATGATGGAGAATGAAGAAAAGCTTGAAGAATTGATAACAACCAATACTCGTTTCTGCAATCCAAATTAGGAACCCTAGCTTTATATTGCACTTGGAGATGTTGAGGAGATATAGACTTTGAATGAGGAGAGAATCGTGGCTAAGTAATTGAGATATATATGGCAAAAACTTGTAACTGATAGATAGATAACGACATGAGTTATGGAGAATGAAAGAATTTCGCGTCTGTTATTATTCCAAATGAGAGTCCAAATGGTCCATAACTCTATTTAAAATGTTCAGATCTGTCTTAATCCGGTTGTCATGATGCGCGTGAGTTTATCTTTGAATTTGGTGGCCGGCGGCGAGACTTGGAGAATGAATTGTTGTCAAAATTGACTTGATCTTGTGGTAGCCATGAGTTTATGCTAACTAGGTGCCTTGGTACATGCGATCTTGATATCTGCAATGCTAAAATTCAATTCCACTCTGCCTATCAGTGATGTTGTCCAATGATGGTTCCTGCATAGACATTAATGCACCTTGTTAATGCATGACTTAGTGGCCACATAATGCTAACATCTTGTAAATATTCGCAAAGAAATTCTTGCTACACACTTAAGCATGAACATCTAGTATCCTATTAAAAATGATTTTGATATAATTACTGAAATAATCCAAAATGAATAATTAAAAACAAATCAATGAAGATAGAAATAATGGGTTGCCTCCAATCTAGCGCTAAGTTATAGTCAATTAGCTTGACTATCTCTGAGTTTCATGTCACAGATAGAATTGAGGTGCCTGCCTTCTTGTCCGCCGCACCCCAAAATTTAATGAGTTCATCTTTCATCAATGGCTCTACCTTCAATTCTGAATTTTTAACCGTTGCACACCTCAACGGTCCATAATTCCTCAATTTCTGTACCTCATCCTATAGGCCCCAATCCACCACGTCAACCAGGAAGCACTCTTCTTCATCTGTTGATAAATTGAATGATTTAAAGACGTTGAAGGTGATCTCTTGATCCTGAACACGCATAGTGAGTTCACCTTTTTGCACATCTATCGACGTTCTTCCTGTGGCCAAGAATGGTCTCCCTAGTATTATTGGTATGCTTTTGTCCTCCTCGTAGTCTAGAATGATGAAGTCAGCTGGAAAAATAAACTTGTCCACCTTAACAAACACATCTTCAACAAGTCCCCGTGGATATGAGATAGATCTGTCAAGTAACTGTAATGCAATATTTGTCGGCTTTGGATCTGGCAATCCTAACTGGTTAAACATTGACAAGGGCATCAAATTTATACTTGCCCTAAGATCACATAAACATTTACTGAAGTTCATCTTTCTAATGGTGCATGGAATTGTGAAGCTGCCCGGATCCTTCAGCTTTGGAGGTAATTTTTGCTAAAGCACTGCACTGGATTCCTCTGTCAAGGCTACCGTTTCAAACTCATCTAGTCTCCTCTTCCTTGACAGTATACCCTTCATAAACTTGGTGTAGCTAGGCATTTGTTCCAATGCCTCAGCGAACAGTATGTTGATATGCAGCTTTTTGATTACCTCCAAGAATTTGCTGAACTATTTATCTTCCCTTTTTTTATTTAATCTTTGCGGATACAGAACTTGAATGTGAATTGGTGGTAATGGATTCTTAAGCTTCTCCCGAACTCTGCTTTTTCACCTCTTCTGCGGAGAACCTCGGACTTTTTCAGATTTTCTTTTTGAGCAATGATCGCTTCGCCTCGCGTGGTCAAAATACGTTCTCCTCTCAAGGTAATCTCATGGAAGCGCGACTTAAAGATTTGACAAATCTTTCCCAGATCTCAATGTGATCGCTTGACACTGTTCCTTCCCTTCTCTTCTTGGATTTATCTCTGTATTACTTGGTAATGAACCTTGGGGCCTGTTAGTAAGCATGTTTGCCATCTGCCCCATTTGAGTTTCCAGATTCTTTATAGCCATTGCTTGGCTCTTGATCATAACTTCGTGTTTGCCATGTATTTCATCATCATCTCCTCCACTTTCGATTTCTTTTCTTCTTTGAGTTACTTTGGAGTGTGATGTTCTTTGTTGTTCTTTGAAAATCCAGTGGAAAAGGTGGTCTAGGATTAAATTGTTGTTGCGCTGGTTGTGACTGAAATTGATTATTTGGTTGAAAATGATTCTGATGATTCCCTTGATTAGTCGACCAACTAAAGTTTGGATGATTTCAGTTGTTGGGGTGGTATGTGTTCTGAAATTGACCTTGGTCTTTTCTGTAGTTGCTCACATACTTCACTGATTCTGAGCTGATAGCACATTGATCCGTCGAGTGTGACCCCACACAAATCTCACATACAAAAGCAACCGTCTTTACTTTTCCGTCTGCCAAAGTATCTATCTTCTTTGCCATGGCTGCCATCTGTGCTGACAACTGAGTAATAGCATCAACCTCCAACATACTGCAACTTTGGGTTGTTGCATCCGAGATGTAGGATTCTGAAAATCGTTGGATGTCATTGTCTCTATAAGTTTATAGGCTTCTTCATAGTTCTTTGCCCATAATGCCCCTCCTGCAGCAGCTGCATCTACAATCGGTCTCGACTACCATCCCAATCCATTATAAAATGTGTTAATCACCATCCAATCTGGCATACCGTGATGTGGACACTTCCTCGGTATTTCTTTGTATCTCTCCCATGCTTCATATAAGGACTCGCCCTGTTTTTGCTAAAACTGAGAGATAGCTGTCCTCATCTTTGCAGTCTTAGCCATTGGGAAGAACTTAGCTAAGAACTTCAGTGCTAAGTGCTTCCATGTAGTTATAGATCCTACTGGCAAAGAATGAAGCCAACTTTTCACTTTATCCCTCAATGAGAATGGAAACAACCTTAGTCTAAAAGCATCTTCGGTCACACCGTTGTATCTGAATGTATCACAAATTTTGATGAAACTTAACAGGTGTACATTCGGATCATCTGTAGCAGCACCCCCAAACTGAACTGTATTCTGCACCATTTGAATAGTGCCAGTTTTTATCTCGAATGTATTGGCTGCTATCGTTGGTCTGACAATGCTAGATTGTATTCCATTTATATTGGGCATGGAATATTCCTTTAGAGCCCTATGCTCCTCTCGTTTCTCTTCTCCTTATGCCTCAGCTGCCACGTTAGCTGTCGTATTTGCTAACTGTGCTTGTAAATTTCTACGAACACCCGCTTTCCAACCTCTCTCGTTTATGTTATCTTGAACAGGTGTTAAGTCGGGGTTGGATGACCGCGTGTACATAAAAATTTATCCAAAAACCTGAAACAAAAACAAAAACTGAAATGAGATAAGACTAGAGTTGTCCAAGTCATACAATATAGCTTACAACTAATGATAATAATACTAAATTAAACACCTTTCCCCAGAAACGACGCCAAAAACTGGTTGCCTCTTTTTTAGTCTTAACAAAAGAGCTCTAACTCTTGCAAGCATATATGCGTCTACAATACAGAGCAAGTAAAGTATCGATCCCACTGAGAAACTTGTTTAATTCAAATCACTATGCATTAATTAATTCACTATATTTATATGCTGAAACTAATGACTAAGGTTGGTTTGTTCTCGAGTTGCAAATAGCAACTAAAATAATAATAACACGAAATAAATCAAATCAGGAAATAATGGGATCCTAACTTCATTTAATATTTCATTCAATCACCACTATCATGCATGACTTGTTCACATATCACAGGAAAGCCAAGAGCACTAAAAGAGTATTAGCCATTTTTTAATGCACTAAGACCTACTTGCACAGCATCCACAGATGATAGACTCTATGTAATCATCAATATAACAAAAATCACTATATATCTATGTGAAATTGCAACTATATTGACTTTAACTTCAAGCCCTTATTCTAACTTATACGGTGAAACAGTATATGTCTATCTAGTTCACGAAATACATAAGCCTTATAACACAGCCCTATATACATATACTATCATGATTACAATCCAAATTTACATGTTCATTGCCAATTCCATACAAATACTGAAACGAATGGTGATCAAGCATTCATACATGCAAAACAATCATGATAGACATCCCATATGATATGTAAAACAATCCAGCATTTAAGCATGCAATCAAACTACATATTAAAATCCATTAGAATCCTATAATGGAGTTTAGTTCATGAATGAACCAAAAGCCATTATGGGATCAAATCTAAACATGATTAATTAACAAACAATTGAAAGATGAAAGGTAGAAACAATCAAACCCAATTGCTGAATATAGATCAATATTCAAATCCTCATAAGATTCCAACAAAGTAATAATAATAATCCACTCTGGTAGAAAAATCCCAAGAAGAAGTAGAAAAGTAGAGTTTTGGCCTCCTTCTACGTTGGAATCTCCCCCAGAGAGTAAACCCTAATTACGATGTAAAGAATACGACTAAAAATCCCAAGATACGTCTGACACCAGTCATATCTCGTTTTTAAAAAACATTACAACCCTTGAAAATTGGAAATTAAAATAAAACAAATCAGCAGCTTTAGGTCTCGTGCGCAGTCGAGCGCTTTACCAACCTATTACCCGCGCGGGTGCGAGACTTGCAATAAGTCGCGATGTTCAGCTGGGCTCTCGCGCAGATGCGCTCTCCCTAGGCTTGTTATGCTCGCGGCTGCGTAACTTGCAGTACGTTCCATGGTTAGGTTGGGTACTCGCGCGGGCGCGCGTCTCCAAGCTCTTTCTGTCGCGCGGCTTGCAGTTGATGACTTCTGATTTTGCTCCTGAGTTTTCTTCTGCAATGTTGCTGCTACTACTGAAATGTCCTATGTCTATCCATGCTTGTCCATCCATGCTCCACTCAATCCTCAGCCATGTATATCCTATCTTTTGCCTCGCTTCACGCATCCATTAGCCTCGTGCTCTATAATACAACCAAATTAGGCCGATTCCTGCACTTATTCACCAAAAGGAGTTTTAAGTATATGCAATGCAAACTAACATGAAATGCAGCTAAAACATACTAAAATGTACTTGAGATGGGCATAGTTCTCATGAATTGGTACTCCATAAATAGGTATAAAACCCACTTATCATCTACTATCTTCTATGATTTAAAAATCCATTATAAATATTTTATCCCTGTAACACAACTTAATAAATAATCCACATCACCGAATTATCCATGCACTACATGCCAAAGATATTCGTTAGTATCACCAGTGGTCATGATCATGCCAAACAATTGTCCATCTATGCACTACGAGCCAAAGAGGACTTTCACCACATCAGGTGTCTGTAACAGTATAGGTCATGATTATACCAATAAAAATTCCTGGCCATAATTATACCAATCAACAGTCCATCTATGAACTACATGCCAAAGATGACTTTTACCACAACATAAGCATAAGGATGATGACAATGATATAAGTAATTGATCAAGTGAGATCAAGAATAAATATTAGAAATTTATAATTTAAGTTATCCATAGTTCAATAATATCCAAATTGTCAACATGATCACCATTTGTGGAGTAAAATTCAAGAATTATATTCATGTATCAAAAATAATTTTGGATAGAAAAGAAATCAATTTTGTTGTGAATAGTACCCCGAAGTGAATATTACCACGAGTGAATAGTACCCCGACTGAATAGTACCCGATTGAATAGTACCCCGACAAAAATAGTACCCCGCCATAATAAAGTTCAGACCAATAGTGGAATAATAACAGATGAAGCACAGAATATTAAGAATATTCCACTAATTTCAAGGGTTTTCACCATTTAATAATACGGTTAAGGAAACAAACAATAAATTTGTACCATAAATGGAGAAATACGATGGAAGATGATATCCCTTTATAAGTACAAAAGAAATGACATCTCATACGAGTATAAAAGAATATATGTGACAACCCGAGAATTTAGAATATTTTTAAAATTTTCTATTAATTGATTTAAGGTTCAAAATTTGAACCTAAACAGAAAATAAGTGTATGCGTTTAATATTTTAAAGAAGGAATTTTGAGGATTTCAAAATTCTGTGAAGGATTTAGGAGAATTATTTAGGATTAAGGAATATGTGAATATTATATGTGTATATGTGTGCATGATGTGGTTAAGGGTCAAGGGTTGACCAGATAAGCGATATCTGTAACAAACCCTAATTATATATTAAGAACGTCAACGTTCGGTCAGAAAACCCTAGTGATTAACAATAAATCCTAGAAACCGGTTCTGGAACCCTAATTTCAGTTCTGGGAATCCGAAACCCTAATTCGGTGCATGAAACCCTAAATCGGGAACTTAATGGCGTAAGTGTAAATAATTATAGGATTGATTAGGGTTAATCTTAACAAATTGGTTACAAAACCCTAATTCCAAATTTGAAACCCTAATTACGGATTTGAAACCCTAATTTGTAAATAGGGAAAAACCTAAGTGTTAATTTAATACTTTTAATATTAATTAGGATATATTAATCCTAATATTCAAGTTAATTAATTAGAAAACCCTAATCTAATTACGAAAATTTAATTTCTAAATTAGAAAATTATTTTTCTATTAGAAACCCTAATTCGGGGATTATAAACCCTAATGACCAAATACGACCCTAATTGCTAAATTAGCGATTTTAATTAGGAAATACTAATCCTAATTAGTAAGATTTAAATTATGATAAAGAAATTTTAATATAATTTGAAAATTCTAATTATAATTTAGCAATATTAATTTCTATTTTTGAAAATCTAAATTTGGAAAATGTTAGAAACTAATTTGCTAAACTTGAGGGTTCAAACCCTAAATCCTAAATATTCCAAACCCTAAACCCTAAGGGTTTCATCAAATAACCATTCTAGAAATAAAATTGCATGGAAATGACAAAAATACCCTTATGTCACATTTTTAATAAGTTAGCTTGCTAATGTAGAAAATATTGGGGTTGTTAGCCAACCATTGTTGACTTTGTGGCTTGAAAATCTCAGCAAATCAGTCTATAATTGACAGCTATTTCAGATCTAGAAAATTATATAGAAATATATATTGATTGAGAGAGAGAATGTGTATTCATTTGCTCATTTTTCTCTCTTGTTCTCACCAACTTTTTCTGTCAACAAGACCTCCGAAATTTTATATTAGATCAGTCACTAGAACACCTTCTAGATCAACAATATCAGTTCAGTAGATCTAAGATCAAGATTGAATCAAGAAAGGTAGAAAACTCTACTTCAATTTGATCTTGTATGCTAAGTTGGATTTGGTGTTTAAGTGTTTAAATATGTTGTATACGGTGTTAATCACTGATCTCGGTTGATAAATGTTAGATCCATAACATCTATAAGCTCAGATTTGAAGATTTTAAGAATCTGGAAATTTTGATTTTGAGTTTGACAGTCAAATGTCAGTCATCATAGATCTTAGTATGATATGTGTTTTTGTTTTTTTAAGTGTTTTATTTTGTAGTCTAGTATGCAATCTTTCATCTGGTACAGGAATCAAAGTCCGATCTGTTATAGACTTGAAGTTATGATCGGTCAAAACCCGTTGACCGGGAATGACCATGGACTTTCTGGGTAACCTAGAAAGCCTTCTATAACGTCTGACAACTTTTTATAAGGTTTGGATCTGACATGTATTAGCTGACCCTGTAAGATGGACTCTAGATCCATGCTTGTAGAACATTAAAACAGTCAATATAGCGATCGTGACATGTGGTCAAAGTTGGCCATTTGGCCACGACTGGGATTTTTTGGAATTTCCAGAAATAGTTTTGCATGAGTTTCTGACAAGAGTTTGACCGTATGATTTACGTTGATCCTGTTGATTATACACTGATTTGTTGTTTTAGTCTTGTTCCTTGACATACGGACTACAACGTTAAACCATTAGATCACTTGAAGCATGAACATAACCTAGATTAATATGACCTGAAAAGTGCCCAGACGAGCTCTTTGGGTTTCGGGAAACCCGAAGCCGTCGACATGAATTTTGAAAGGCTGAATCTAATTGTTTGTTTGTTGTATGACCATGATTCTGATTGTGTATTGTAGAATTACATTTCCACTACACGATCAGTGTCTAACTTATCCCAGAACATGAATATATTGGAAATTACAAGCAGTCAAACGAGCCACCTTGAACTCGGGTCTGACAGTGTTCTTGAGCTCAAGAACACCTAAGACTACAGAATGTGTCGCTAAAGGCCTATAGCGACGGTTTATTTAATTTTATTTTCCTAATTTTCAGAAAATTATTAATAAATAGAAAAAAATGATTTTTAATTATTAAAAATACATAATAAATTTCGAAAAATTATTTTAAAGTCTGAAAAATAGTTTTTAATTATTTAAAGTATATTTCATAAATAATTAATATTTTTGGAATATAAATGGTATTTAATTTATTTAATTATAATATTAAATAAATTATTTAAAATTATTTTAATACATGAAAAATTATGAAAAATAATATTATGGTATAAGAAAATATTTTAAGTTATTTTCAAAGTAACTTTTAATATTTTGTGATGAATTTGATTAATTAATCAATATTAATGATAATTAGTTTATTTAATAAATATATTAAATAAATTATGGAAAAAATAGAATTAATGGTTTATAAATCATATAAAATGATTTAAGTAATTATAAAAATATTTTAAGTTATAAAATGTAACTTTTGATATTTTGTCATGAAAATATTAATATTTTAATATTAATAGTAATTAATAGGATAATGAATTTAATGGTTTAAAAATCATATAAAAATGATTTTAAGGTATTAAAATACTTTGACATATTATAAATATATTATAATATTATGACATGTATTTCATTAATATTTGATATTAAATAAATATTAATGATAAAAGAATTAAGTGGTATTTATATTATTTAAATACGAGTTTAATGACTGAAAAATATACGATAAATGGTAATAATTATCTGAATATTATTATAAGTCTATGAAAATTATTTTGACTACGTAGAAAATTGTCTAAGATATGGTTAAGTGTTTTGCCAGAGTTTAATTGAACTTAAACTCGTCCATTGTCCGACTAAACCGTCGAGATGATAAAATTGTGTCGGTTTCAACTCGGACTTAAATAGTCTGACTTGATGCTAAGTTTTATGTGCTGAATAGACTGATAGGGTTATGTGCTATGTGTTTAGGTTATTCTATGTATATATATAATAGTATTATATTGTGATGATATTATTCTAATATTGGAGATCTATATTACTAATATTAGGTCTTTGGATAAAGCGTTATAAATTGCATTGCGATAATCAACGATTCAGGCAAGTTTGTTTTACTTAACTCTACTAAGTGTGTTATATTCGGATAAGCTTATGGTTAATCATTGCTGGTTGCCATGAATTATACTATGTACATATTGCATGTATAAGTCAGGTATGAAAGGCTGATCACCTTCATTACTAGTTGGTTCAGACATATTTGTTCATGTATAATACTTGTTCAGTTATACATTTGTTCCTGCTAGTTCACAATTATATTGTTGAATTATAGCCAGCCAATTATTCAAATCATTTCAATCATGATATATCGTTATATTGTTGAATTTAAACTTGCTGGGCAACTTTCATGCTCACCCTTGCTATATCATGATAAAACATTGCAGATTAAGGGGAATACGTCGGATACAAGGAAAGGTCCAAGACAGTTCCAGCTTTAGTAGACGCGTGCAGTTAGATTTGTATTGTATGATGTTAATGTTGTTATATGTTAGAAAAGTTTATGAATTATGTATAAGTTAAGGTTACTCGACCTTGGGGAATAGTGTGTAATGTAATGTATAAACAATTTATGTTTATATCTTCCGCAAATAGTAATAGTTGTATAGAATGATCGAACTGGATCCGAGGTGATTTAGGACCGGATTGGTAAAATCCTGATTGATATCGAAAGTGTGAGGTTATGAACCTTATGTAGGAATACCTGAGACTAATAACCGCAGTGATTAGGATAAGATATAACTCATATAGAGTTAGTCGATTGAAGTAAGATTCAAAGGCTAATCTCTATGAAGTTATAAGATCTGAGAGTTCCCTAACTCTGATAATGAAGTTGAACAGTAGTGATGAATAGATAGAGTCTAAAAGACTAAAAGTGAGTGATAGAAGATCATAAAACAAAACGATCAAGATATAGAAATGAATCATAATATAAAAGATAAGATCACCCCGTGATCTGATGAAGTGATAGAATAGAAAGAATCAATCTAATGATTGAAAAGTTTACAGCAAGATTGTTGTGTGGCAGTTGTACTATGAAATTGTACTATGAAAACTCATGAAAGAGTTATGGATTATGAATACAGATTAAATGAAATTCGTATTGAGAAGGGTGTTAGTGGTAGGTGGGGATTCAATTGAGGACTCGTGTCAGCCGTTGAGTTGTATGATTCTTCGTATGGGAGTTGAATTGTACATGGTGTAAAAACCACTTAGTTTCTGGCAATGATAATCATTGAAATATATGTGTCGCACTATTTGATATATGCATGTTAAAAGGGTGATTCCTTTCTCATGTGTATAACAGATAAATAGGTCATAGATAGAGGATATAAGGTTAAGTAAGAGTTCTTAAAACTCATACTTATGTGACATACTTGATTCATAGTTATATGAAATATTTATAAACCCCTCAGCGAACGGATGCCAAAGGTCAGACTAGGATAAGTTCTTAAACTCATATGATTGTGGCAATTTATGGACTCATAAGTGTGGTTTGACGAACTGGGTATAGTTGTGTGTAATTGGAATATTGAGGATAATAGAAACAGATAGCTTGTTAAGCCAATGATTTTTAATGGAGACATAAGTTTTCCAAAAATCCTAACTATGCTAGATTTCGAAATGATTTACATCAAGCTAAATACGCACTATGTGCTTTTGAAAAAAAAAATATGTAGACTCGTAATCATTTTTGAAACAGTTTAAAGTATAGTCTATGCTACTTATTTTAGCTAGACGCAAATGATTTGAAATATCTAAATTTGTTTTATTTATCACTCATGTACTATGTAATCAACAGTGCGAGAGATGATAAAAATTTGATTTTGAGTTCTAAATCTGAGGAATACTTAGTGTGAATTTGATCATAAATCGTTGTTCCACTATTGTATGATGTGTTATAACAAAGTCATACAATGACGGCATCCTCAAACGGACTGTTAATACAGTACGACATCATGACGTCATTCTCGAAAATATTTTCAAAAATTTTAATTTGCCAACGGGGTTTGGCTACACCTAAATAATTCGATTGAATTGAATTATTGATATGAGTCTATGCTATTCGATTCAGCTAGAATAATGTAATGAAAACTCTAAAGTGTTCATTGAAAGAAATTTCCTAAACCAAATTGTTTTGGTACGGAATCCTATAATAAGACTGAAGTGAACTATGTTGTTTGGATAAATAATCCAATCAAGTAGCGTAAATATTCGCTAAACATAATTAATACGTTATGCTTGACGTAAGCGTACGATAGGCTAATCACCTAAAGAACTAGCAACGGTAGTTTACCTTCTTTGTGATTGTAAACATACCAAGTAGTGTATTGTTTTGTGGTATGATCACTACCGTTAAAACTATGTGTTCATGGTCTATATGACCCCTCAACACAATTTGAAAACATTTACTCTTGTGAGTGGTGTATTGGGAAGTATGTGATGATGTGTATGTATGATGTAAGGTGTAAGGTAAATTTCGGGGATGAAATTTTTAGAAGAACGGGTGAATGTGACAACCCGAGAATTTAGAATATTTTTTAAATTTTTATTAATTGATTTAAGGTTCAAAATTTGAACCTAAACATAAAATAAGTGTATGCGTTTAATATTTTTAAGAAGGAATTTTGAGGATTTCAAAATTCTGTGAAGGATTTAGGAGAATTATTCAGGATTAAGGAATATGTGTGAATGATGTGGTTAAGGGTCAAGGGTTGACCAGATACGCGATATCTGTAACAAACCCTAATTATATATTAAGAACGTCAACGTTCGGTCAGAAAACCTTAGTGATTAACAAGAAACCCTAAAAATCGGTTCTGGATATCCTAATTTCTATTCCAGGAATCCAAAACCCTAATTCGGTGCATGAAACCCTAAATCGGGAACTTAATGGCGTAAGTGTAAATAATTATAAGATTAATTAGGGTTAATCTTAACAAATTGGTTACAAAACCCTAATTCCAAATTTGAAACCCTAATTACGGATTTGAAACCCTAATTTGTAAATAGGGAAAAACCTAAGTGGTTAATTTAATACTTTTAATGTTAATTAGGATATATTAATCCTAATATTCAAGTTAAGTAATTAGAAAACCCTAATATAATTACAAAAATTTAATTTCTAAATTAAAAAATTATTTTTCTATTAGAAACCCTAATTCGGGGATTATAAACCCTAATGACCAATTACGACCCTAATTGCTAAATTAGAGATTTTAATTAGAAAATACTAATCCTAATTAGTAAGATTTAAATTATGATAAAGAAATTTTAATATAATTAGAAAATTCTAATTATAATTTAGAAATATTAATTTCTATTGTTGAAAATCTAAATTTGGAAAATGTTAGAAACTAATTTGCTAAACTTGAGGGTTAAAACCCTAAATCCTAAATATTCCAAACCCTAAACCCTAAGGGTTTCATCAAATGACCATTCTAGGAATAAATTTGCATTGAAATGACAAAAATACCGTTATGTCACATTTTTAATAAGTTAGCTTGCAAATGTAGAAAATATTGGGGTTGTTAGCCAACCATTGTTGACTTTGTGGCTTGAAAATCTCAGCAAATCAGTCTATAATTGAAAGCTATTTCAGATCTAGAACATTATATAGAAATATATATTGATTGAGAGAGAGAAAGTGTATTCATTTGCTCATTTTTCTCTCTTGCTCTCACCAACTTTTTCTCTCAACAAGACCTCCGAAATTTTATATTAGATCAGTCATTAGAACACCTTCTAGATCAACAATATCAGTTCAGTAGATCTAAGATCAAGATTGGATCAAGAAAGGTATAAAACTCTACTTCAATTTGATCTTATATGCTAAGTTGGATTTGGTGTTCAAGTGTTTAATTATGTTGTATAAGGTGTTAATCACTGATCTGGGTTGATAGATGTTAGATCCATAACATCTATAAACTCATATTTGAATATTTTAAGAATCTGGAAATTTTGATTTTGAGTCTGACAGTCAAATGTCAGTCATCATAGATCTTAGTATGATATGTGTTTTTGTTGTTTAAGTGTTTGATTCTGTAGTCTAGTATGCGATCTTTCATCTGGTACAAGAATTAAAGTCAGATAAGTTATAGACTTGAAGTTATGATCGGTCAAAACCCGTTGACCGGGAATGACCATGGACTTTCTGGGTAACCTAGAAAGCCTTCTACAACGTCTGACAACTTTTTATAAGGTTTGGATCTGACATGTATTAGGTTGTTTGATGTTGTTTTTGTAACCATGCTGGACCCTGTAAGATGGACTCTAGATCCATGCCTATAGAACATTAAAACAGTCAATATAGCGATCGTGACAGGTGGTCAAAGTTGGCCATTTGGCCACGACTGGGATTTTTTGGAATTTCCAAAAATAGTTTTGCATGAGTTTCTGACAAGAGTTTGACCGTATGATTTAAGTTGATCCTGTTGATGATACACTGTTTGTTGTTTTAGTCTTGTTCCTTGACATACGGACTACAACTTTAAACCATTAGATCACTTGAAGCATGAACATAACCTAGATTAATATGACCTGAAAAGTGCCTAGACGAAGTGCTGGGTTTCTGGGAAAACCCAGAAACCCAGAAACCGTTTGACACGAATTTTGAAAGGCTGAATCTAATTATTTGTTTGTTGTATGACCATGATTCTGATTGTGTATTGTAGAATTACATTTCCACTACACGATCAGTGTCTAACTTATCCCAGAACATGAATAGATTGGAAATTATAGGCAGTCAAACGAGCCACCTTGAACTTAGGTCTGACAGTGTTTTTGAGCTCAAGAGCACCTAAGACTACAGAATGTGTCGCTAAAGGACAATAGCGACCGTTTAATTAATTTTATTTTCCTAATTTTTGGAAAATTATTAATAAATAGAAAAAAATGATTTTTAATTATTAAAAATACATAATAAATTCTGAAAAATTATTTTAAAGTCTGAAAAATAGTTTTTAATTATTTAGAGTATATTTCATAAACATTTAATATTTTTTGGAATATAAATGGTATTTAATTTATTTAATTATAATATTAAATAAATTATTTAAAATTGATTTTAATACATGAAAAATCATGAAAAATAATATTTCGTATAAGAAAATATTTTAAGATATTTTCAAGTAACTTTTAATATTTTGTGATTTAATTTGATTAATTAATCAATATTAATGATAATTAGTTTATTTAATACATATATTAAATAAATTAAGGAAAAAATAGAATTAATGGTTTATAAATCATATAAAAATGATTTAAGTACTATAATTTTAAGTCATAAAATGTAACTTTTGAAATTTTGTCATGAAAATATTAATATTTTAATATTAATAGTAACTTCTAGGATAATGAATTTAACGGTTTAAAAATCATATAAAAATGATTTTAAGGTATTAAAAATACTTTGACATATTATAAATATATTATAATATTATGACATGTATTTCATTAATATTTGATATTAAATAAATATTAATGATAAAAGAATTAAGTGGTATTTATATTATTTAAATACGAGTTTAATGACTGAAAAATATACGATAAACAAATCTTAAGTAACGAAGTTTTGTCGGAACTCACATGATTGGACGATAATCATCGAATTCGTGAAATTCTCGGAATGGAAGTTGAATTTTCATATTGAGATTGGAAACGTTAGTTTTCAATAGAGACAAGTCTTATTCGTCATTATAGAGTTGCGAACTCGAAAATGACCGGATTCCGACTTAGAAAGAAGAAACGAGTGTTGAACATTCACAAACGTTTATCGTTTTTGTTAAAAATGGACTAATTGGTGAATTTTTAGCAAACAAAGTCGAATAGATAAAATTCTTACATGAACATGTAGAGTATGTGATTTGTGAACCGTAGGCTCTTGAACGAGCCAATTCGGACTTATTACGAAGAAGTTACGAGTCTGGGAATCTCACTATTTGAAAAATCTGTCAAAATAATCTATGGTACAGAGTCCGCGGCGCGGTGCGACTCCAAGCCTAAATGACCGATGCCGCAGAGCCAAAGTGGCATGTGTCCCCTATAAACTCGCACCGCAGCGCGACAAATAACAAAGGGACTCGCGTCGCAAAGACTTTGAGTCCGATTTTTAAGCACTAATGTGTGATCTTGCAATACTTGCACCAAGAAAGTGATAGATGGCGGCATGGTATACTGAAATTTTATAACTTATATAATAAGGAATGTTTATTGGTTAAACATGAATGGTAATTAATGAACACTTAATCAAGGATCTTAATGAAACATTGTTAAGACATAATAAAACCTTAAGTAATACATTAAAGGTTGAAGATAAGTTGAATGTGAACATGAATGGTATGCAATAAATTTATTTAACCAATGGCAATTGAGTGTCGATTAATAACGTAAGGACATTAATAAGCCGTGAAGAAGGATGTTTAACTCGAACCAAGTTATGTTAATGAAATAATTTCAACCAAGTTATATAAGAGAAATAAGTTGGTAAGAACGATATGAAAGAATGACGGCAAGCCGGAACTAATAAATAACAAATCTAATATATGATTAGATTGAGAAGAAGGGTAAGATTCTTTAGGAACCAAGTATGTTCATTCATGACCTAATGTGGTATGTTATGTGATTATGTGTTATAGAGACCGTAAAGACTCAAAGGAAATGTAATTATACTGTAGCAGACACTAAAGGCAAGTTTTTCTAAACGCTTGTCTAACCTTAGTGTTAGCCAGGTTTTTAAATGATTCAAGTTATGAGATGCATGTATGGTTTTAAATAAAGAGTCAAGGCCCGTTTTAACTAGGCTAGACTAATCTTGATAGATTGATTTATTTATTTACAAGTCTTTCAATATAGAATTGCTAACGCTATCCTACGCCAAATATTGGTACAGATTCAAGGTAAGCCTGAATATGAATAAACAAATGTACTATCATCGAGTATTCGATGGGCACGTGAGGTTACCACAGCTTAAACGTACAAACGTTTAATGGATGTAGTGTTAATCAACATAGAGTACTATAGGTTGATCACCTAGAAGTGCTCGTAAGATATGCTGGACTTACAAACTTCGTGCTGGGATGTCTTTTTTAAAGAAATTATGAAACGATCATGGTCTTGGACCAGATTTGATGTTTTACTGAATATTGTTATGGTAAAACGTTTTGAAGGAAAATGAATGCTATTTTAAGTTATTAATAGTACTTCGTAACTATTATCTAGTTACTGAAGATATACGATTCCTATCTTCAAGTATGCTTTTTAAATGAAATTGTTGTACTTGTTGGGCTTGTTATGCTCACTCTTGCTTGAACCATATGAATGCAGCTTTGACCGAACGGACCAAAGGATTCGACAAGGATAAAGGGAAGGCTAAAGCGAAATTGTAGATTACCTATGTAATAGTATAGGTTTGTAATGATAATATTTGATATTATGACAAGAACAAATGTAACGGTTATAAAGAACTTGGGGAATAGTAGTATTGTTTTGGAATATATATATAAGACATATTCGTTCTTTTCAGGCATTTCAATTGAATGTTTATGTGAACTATAGCACCGTGGAGCACCATATGTCGGGTTGGAAGAGACCCAAATTTGGGGGCGTCACACCTGGTTTATAGTCGGGACAATACAGAGTGGTATGTCCCTCATAACTGCAAATGTAACATATCTTTTTCCCTTTCTTCTTATCGAATTTTCCTAAGTCGTGGTCTTCTATCTTTCTTTTCCCTTTCTTGGTTGGAGCTGCACACGATATGTTGCTCTTGGCTCCCATCTGATTAATCTGGATCTTAAGTTTATCTTGTTCTTCCATCGTTTCAATTAATGCCTTTCATAATTGTCTATTTAGTAACTTTTCTATTTCCCACAATTTTTCCAGAGAAGAAACCTTGTTCCTCAGATTCTGCACTTCGGTTGATGCTTGATCAGCTCCAACTTTGGTGTCCGAATTACTATCTGTCAGTTCCACCATTTCTGGGTCTGGTACTATATTCTCTAAAATGATCACCTCATCAAGGTTATCTTCAACGTGAGCCTCTAGTTCAACTATTGGCTTTGATATTGGCTCCTTCCTTACGATCTTAGGGTATCCTAATTCTTTTCCTCCTGACATCTTCACAAATTATCCTGATTAGCATATATACACACATCAAGTCAAAGTTTTATAAAAGATATCTTTTATTTGGTTTTACGATGAATTTATTCAATTCATCTCCCGTAAAACTCTAAACGAGTTATTTGTATTTTAAATATAAGACCCCAACTTTTATGAATAAAGAATAATTTTCTCGAAATATATTTTTGAATATTACGGTGTGGATTTGATATAATGTTATAGTTGTGGGTAATATTTGCAAATTTTAAAAAGTAAACAAGTGGTTATATAATATTCGATTGGTCGGGGAATATTCGTTTTAACAGGGAATATTCGTACGGCGGCACAATCATTGGTGGACCCCACAACAGAGGTATTGTCGTAGTTAGAAAATGACAAAATTATCTTTCTATAAAAATAACGGCGGAGGTTTTACCATTAAAACTGTTGAACTACCCGGTAGTAAAAGTACAGTAATACGCGTGGTTGTATAGTAGCACATGGTATTGATTATTGATGATTACGTGAGAAGTCACTCAGTTATACTCAATTATTGCTACAGTAATTGCTGCATCATATCTCTCATATTATTGATTCAATTATTGTTATAGTATCATCTGCATAATATGATATATTATTAAATCTATAATTGAGACGGCAAAGTTATTCATATTATTATTTGCAATATTGACAATGTCTGTAAGTTTACATCGAGGAGAGGTTTGGTCACCTAATTGTGCGCCAATAAGGAGAAATCCTTATCGGAAAGCCCCATCTTTCCTAGGAACGACCTGGTTGTTAAATATTGTGAATTATAATATTAATGATGAATAAGTTCATGTTGATTAATGATGAATTTTATAGTTCCATTGTCTTGGAATTATTTGTGTTAGTGGAAGTTGACATTTGTTTCGATAATAATTGATGTATGGAGGTTATATTGTTCAATCGGGTATTCGGGCCACTTTTTGTGTCGGAGTACTATTCACGAGTTACTATTTACGAATTACTATTCATGAGTTACTATTCATGAGTTACTATTCACGGGGTACTATTCACCCGTAAGATATATTTCTTTTCAATCCATATCATTTTTCGGTACAATATTGTTCCATAAGGAGATGTGCTAATTTTTCAGACCGTTGGTTGAAGATATTATAGTAAATCGATATGGACCGCTGGTGGAAAGTTATAATAGTAAATCAATATGGATCGTTGGTTTAAAGTTTTAATAGTAAATCAGTATGGACCGTTGCTTTAAGTTTTAATAGTAAACCAATATGGACCGTCCGTTTAAAAGTAAATCAATCTGGACCGTTCATGAATTAGTTACTATTCAGTCCATTCTCCTATAAATAGAAGCTCATTCCTTCATTATTTCTTACGAATTCACTGAAACTTTAGAGAGAGAAACCACAGAGAGAAAGAAGAAAAGTATTCTACTACTTCACTACTCCAATATCCAGTTTCTTCTAAGGTAATGGATATTATTTGTTGTACTCGTAAGGGGTATTCTTTCTTTCTTATTCGTGAAGAGAACTTCTGTTATTCCATTCTTTATTATTATGTTGGAATAACATGTTTATGCGAAGTACCACATACATGGTGAAATTCTTCTGTTATTCCATTCTTTATTATTTTGTTGGAATAACCTATCCGTGCGATCTATCGCATGCCTGGTGAATTTTGTTGTTATTCCATTCTTATTATTTTGTTGGAATAACTTGCTTATGCGAAGTACTGCATACATGGTGAAATTCTTCTAATATTTCGTTCTTTATTATACGCCGGAATATATCACATAAATGCTTTCGTGGGACTGGTTCCATTATTTATTATTCGTCGAATATCCCATGCGTCGCGTTACGGGGGACTGGTTCCATTATTTATTATTCTCGTCGGAATATATCGTCTGTGCATGCTTACTGTGGGACCGGTTCCATTATTTATTATTGTGTTGGGAATAACCTCGTCACGCGATCTATCGCACGCATGGTGAATCTTTATGTTATTCCATTCTTTATTATTCTATTGGAATAACTTTGTCTATGTGGATTACCACATGCATCTTTGAATGATCCTTTGTATTCATTCCTTATTAAATTGTGGAAATGATCTCATATCGTGGATTACTGCATGGCGGTGAAAATCCATTTCAGTTTCATATATTCTATTATACTCGGTTGGTTAAAGTTTTGGCTTCTATACTCCATGAAATTAGTGGAATATCCTTGATATTTGCGCTTCATCCAAAGATATCTTTTCATGGAAATATTCTTCCGAGCATTCTTGAATTTTTTTGCACAAAGCAAAGGTATCATGTCGACAATTTGACGTTATTGAGTTCGGGATAAATTAACTTATAAATCTTTAAAATTTATTCTTGAACTTGTTTTATTGAATTGTCATCATCCTCATGCTTATATTATGTTGAATGTGACATTCAGATTTTTGAATTTATAATCGAGAATTTTATAAATAAAAGTATTATTTATGAGATATGTTGGGTGTGAGTATATGTGTATATATATATTGTAGAATATGTGAATTGATGTGAAGAGAATGTTATATATTAATTTTAATATATATAAATATTTAATTGAATTATTTATTGAGTTAAATAAATAAATTTTGTTTTGATTATAGAGTAATGTAATTAAGTGTAGTAGATTAATTAAATGAATATTTAGTATTTAATTTAATTAATATAATAATTTTACGTTATAGTTCTAATTTAACAACTACGATGTTCTACTAAGATACTGCTTAGCCTTACTACGTTCTTCCTCCATGATCCGAAACATTGTTCTGCGATTTAATACGTATGATGGCAGCGTCTCGAACTGAATCGGATAACCCATGACCCGATCCTGAGCTCGATTAACCATGGTGTTGAATACTCTATTCATTTCTTCCATCTTCATTCTCTTTGCTTGTGTGTCTTTCACTGTTATCCAGGCTCGTTGAAATGCTTCCTCGTATGCGTCTTCGGCTCTTGCCCTCTTAATAGCCTCTTCCTTAAGCTTGTTCCTCAGTTGTTTGACCTCCTCAATCAGTTGTTCTTTCTCTCCTTCAGTCTGTACTAGCTTCTCTGTGACGAACGAGATTTTTGTAAATTAATTTTAATATTTATTGAATTAAATAAATATTTTTCGATGATTTAATTATTGGATTAAATAATTATTTGATGCAATTGTGGTAGATTAATTTAATTATGTGTTACATTTATTAAATTAATGTAGAGAATAATTATTATTCAAATATGTAATTATGTGAGCTTATCGAATTAAATGAAATATTTAATTAAGCATGTTGTTATTTAATTAATTTAATTATTAATTAGAGAGTTAATAATTTGACGTTATTTATTAATGAGAAAATTAATAATGTGACTATGTGAAATTATGAGAAATTATTATATCTTATTTAAAATAAATTAAATAAGATATTGATTTATTTTATGAAGGAGTGTGACATTAATAAAACTATATGATAAAGTTTTATTAAATTAAATTTTTTTTAAAATCTATTTTGCTAGCCAAACAAGGCCCTATGGGGAGTTGGAACAGTTACCCATTATTGGGTTAACTGACCACTCAGTGCGTCAATTCTCTTATTATATCATACGTCTTCTTTTCTTTCTTCATTTTTCCTAAGTCTAGAAAAGTAGAAACAGAGAGAGTTTCAAAGAGAGATTGAGAAGTGTTGAGAAAGAATTTTGATTGAAGAAGAGTTGAGAAGAAATTATTCCCTACTAATCTATACTTATTCTCAAGGTAATCTCCTCTTCCCAAATTCTAAATTTCACGTCATTAGTTTTTATAAAAATGGCTTTCATACATTTTTGTAAAATCTCTGTAATTGAGAAAGGGTTTGATTATGAGTTTATATATGGGTTAAGATGTATCAAATCGTATTTGATTATATATATATTATGTGAATTATCATGTCATAAGTTTCATAATACTATGAATTGCTATTTCAAAAATTTACAGAGTATGGGTTTTGGCCTTATGGCCTTATACGTGATTTTTTATGTATTGATCGTACGTTATCCCTAAATTTTACACTCGTATATTATTATGCATGTTGATACGAAGAGACCAAAGTTTAAATAAACGGATTCAGTGTTATAACGAATCCGTAGTGACAATTTTCATGTTTTATTTTCAAAACCTTCAAGAACAGTGAAAGTAAATGTGTTGATTTTGCAAATTATGTGTTGTAACTTGTTAAAAATCATGCTAGATGGGTTAAGTAATGATTATATATGTATTACAATGATTTGGTAAGTCTAAATTCGTGTAAAAATAACTAATTGGAAGTTATGGCCATATTCATGTAGAATTTTACGTGTGATTGATTTTTGGCCTAATTTGGCCTTGTTATGTTCAATGGAATCGCAGAAGCTATGAAACTGCAAAATAAACTTGGTAACTTAGCTTTGCCGGGTGTTACCAAACTAAATTACCCACTTACTCCAAAAAAAATAAAAAAAAATTAAAAAAATAAATAAATAAATAAGAAATATTTGATGAAAATTATTATTAAAATATTTATAAAATAAATTAAATATTTTAATTGAGATATTTATGGAATAAAATAAATATTCGATGAAAATTATTATTAAAATATTTATAAAATAAATTAAATATTTTAATTGAGATATTTATGGAATAAAATAAATATTCGATGAAAATTATTATTAAAATATTTATAAAATAAATTAAATATTTTAATTGAGATATTATGGAATAAAATAAATATTCGATGAAAATTATTATTAAAATATTTATAAAATAAATTAAATATTTTAATTGAGATATTTATGGAATAAAATAAATATTCTACAAAAATTATTATTAAAATATTTATAAAATAAAGTAAATATTTTAATTGAGATATTTATGGAATAAAATAAATATTCGATGGAAATTATTATGAAATAATTTATTCGAGTGTAATAATAGTAAGAGAATGAAAATATTCTAATTTAAATAAGTAATTAAATTAGAAGGGTAATGATTTGTTAAATAAAGGGAGTTTATATTAAATAATTAAGTGAAAATGTAACTAATGAATGTCGTGAATACATATGGTATGTGTGTAGGATTTGTGGTGAACGGAAGTAGTAATCGTTTAGCCTACGCACGAGGCAAGTTTCCTAACCCTACTTGTCATTATTGTTCAAGTTTATTAATTACCTCGAGTAAATTATCATTATTATTATTATTCATGTTCAAATGTTATATTAAAGATTGATTATCTTTTCAAAGCATGATTCAGTTATACAATAATTGTCCTATTGTATACTTCCTGAGATTATTATTCAATTTGAATATCATTATTATTGAACCTTATTAGACTAGCGAACCCTTATTGATTCGACTAGTCCATAGTTGATGAGTGTGACGCCCCCAAAATTAGGTATACATCACCCATCTTGGGTCGCCACTTACATGGTACAGAATTTAAATACAACTTATTAACATAAGCGTAGGTACAATACGACATAAAGCGTGAGTTTAAATACAAATATAAATCTACTAGATATTATACAAACTCAAAAAAAAAGTCCTCATTACAATTATTATCACACTATTTCACGTAATAGTGAGGACTACTAATGCTATCTTCGAGGACCATCACTCGTTTTCCGACTCGTCCCGCCTATATTCTCATTTCACAAGAGAACAAAGTGAAAGAAAGGGTGAGCTCAACTAGCCCCAAAGAAGAAATATTATGACTAAGATAATGCGAATAAATTATCAATAGTCTTCAACAATGTTAAACCGATAAAATACAATAGACAACCGGTTTAAGTGCAAACAATAATATGCAATCCATTAAAAGAGTCAAGTAGAAAATAAAGTCTACTATCTTTTAGGTTTTAAAAGTTTTTCATCATTTATAGCATTTTGAGACTCAAACTTTAATAAATATTCCACATCATCGAATAACCCCCGCACTACTGCCAAGGATATTCTTTAGTATCACGACCACAATTATTCATGCACTACGGGCCAAGAATATTTGTGTATTCATTAATGGTCATGATCATGCCAACAACTCGCCCACCAATGCACCACTACCATCGAGGATTTTTATCACATCATTTGTAACATTACGGTGGCCATGATTACATCGAATAGTCTCTCGGTCATAATCATACCAAGTCCAACTATGCACCACAGCCCACGATGACTTTCAACATAATAAAAACATGAGGATGATGACAATGATATAAGAATTCAATAAAACAAGTTCAAGAATTATTTTATCCAGGAATTATTAACGCCCAAATTATCAACATGATATCTTTGTTTTTTGTAGAGTAAAATTCAAGAATGATCGGAAGAATATTTCCATGAAAAGATCTTTGGATGAAACACAAATATCAAGGATATTCCACTAATTTCATGGAGTATAGAAGTCAAAGTTTTAACCAACCTGGGTATAATAAAGAATAGAATAACAAAAGAAATCACCATGCATGCGATAGACCGCACAGCAAAAGTTATTCCAACAAAATAATAAATAACGGAACTCAGTCCGGCAGAAACGCATGCATGCATGGATGTTCCAACAGAATAATAAAGAATGGAACCAGTCCGACGTGTAAAACACATGCATGAGGATGTTCCAATGTAATAATAATAAAGGCGGAACCGAGTCAAGGTGTAAAACACATGCATGAGGATGTTCCAACAGAATAATAATAAAGGCGGAACCCGTGTCCGTGTAAAACACATGCATGGATGTTCCAATGTAATAATAGAAGAATGTCACCAAGTATAGGTAAACCACAGGCATTATAAAAGTTATTCCAACAGTAATAATAAGCAATGGAATAACAACAGTTCTCTTCATGAATAAGAAAGAATAACACCCTTACTTTTGGTAGGAGATTGAATAACGCAAAGCGGTGTAGTAACAAAATACTCTTCTTTCTTCTCTCTTATCTCTCTATACTTTCTCTCTCTATAGCTTGAATGAATTCGTGAAAATAATGAAGCACTAGGCCTCTATTTATTGAAGATTTCTAGCTTAGCACTTTAGTGTGAAAAGGCAAGTGGCTTGACGACTGATGATGTGAAAAGAAAAGTGGTTTGGCGCCTGTAATGTGAAACGACAAGTGGTTCGACGCCTGTAATATGAAACGACAAGTGGTTCGACGCCTGTAATGTGAAACGACAAGTGGTTCGACGTCTGGTAAAGGTAATTACTATTGACGAAGGTAATTACTATTCACAAGGGTAATTACTATTAACGAAGGTAATTACTATTCACAAGGGTAATTACTATTAACGAAGGTAATTACTATTGACGAAGGTAATTACTATTCACAAAGGTAATTACTATTGACGAAGAGACTCTTAGATGATGATATATGAGCCCCCCCCCTATAAAATAATCAAACTTACCACAAATCATTTTATTTTTAATCAACACATATTTAATCTTTCAACAATTATTAATCATTTATAATATATCGTCTCAATTATTGATTTAATACTATAACATATTATCTGAGATAATATCGTGACAATAATTGAATCAATAATATAAGAGATATGATGCAGCAATTACTGTAGCAATAATTAAGCATAGCTGAGTGACTTCTCACGTAAGCAACAATAATCAATACCGTGTGCTACTATGCAACCACGCGTATTACTGTACTTTTACCACCGGGTAGTTCAACAGTTTTAACGGTAACACCTCCGCCGTTATTTTTATAAAATATTTTTGTCGTTTTCTCAATCCGACAATAATTCTGTTGTGGGGTCCACCAATGATTGAGCAGTTGTACGAATATTCCCTAACATAAAGAATATTTCCCGACCAAACGAATATTTTATAACAACTTGCATACTTTGCAAAATTTATAAATATTACCCACAACTATAACATTATATCAAATTTATTCCATAATATTCAAAAATAATATTTATAGAAAAATTCATCTTTATTTATAAAAGTTGGGGTCTTACAACCTCCCCTTCTTATGAAATTTTCGCCCTCGAAATTAGAGGTACGCACTGGTATGTCGAAGAGGTAAGGATACCTTGATTTCATTTGATTCTAACTCCCAAGTCATTTCCTCAACATCGTGGTTCCTCCACAAAACTTTGACTTGAGGTATAACCTCGAGCGTAGAATATGTTCCTTCTTATCCAAAATTTGAACAGGAACCTCTTCATACGTCAAATCTTCCGCTATTTCGTTCGGTTCTAACTCAATAATATGGTTCGGGTCTTTCACATATTTACGTAACATAGATATGTGAAAAACGTTATGAACACGAGAAATATTTGGCGGTAAAGCGAGTCTATAGGCCACAGTTCCTACTCGATCGAGGATTAAAAATGGACCGATGAATCGAGGATTAAGTTTTCCTCTCTTTCCAAATCTTGTAACTCCTTTTCATGGAGCAACTCTTAACAACACATGATCTCCTATATCGAATTCCACGTCCTTTCGATGAAGATCAGCATAACTCTTTTGTCGATTTTGTGAGGTTTTTATACATTGTCGGATCGTTTGAATCTTTTCCGTAGTCATACGTACCAACTCCAGTCCCAACAACGTTGCTTCACCCACCTCATCCCAGTATACTGGAGAGCGACACTTTCTTCCATACAATGCTTCGAATGGAGCCATGCCAATACTTGCTTGATAAGCTGTTGTTATAGGAAAACTCCACCAATGGTAAGAACTTGTCCCAACTCCCTTGAAATCAAGGACATGAGTCTTAATAGATCTTTAAGAGTTTGAATAGTCCTCTCCCATTGTCCGTCCGTTTGAGGATGATATCTTAGAAAGCTAAATCGTAAGTCCGTGCCCATAGCTTTTTGCAAACTAACCCAAAATCGTGAAGTGAATCTTGGGTCTCGATCGGAAACTATGGATACCAAGATACCATGCGATCTTACAATCTCATTTATGTACATACTGAGCAAGATGTTCAAGTGTATAAGTTTCTCGTATCGGTAAGAAATGAGCGAGACTTGGTCAATCTATCAACAATGACCCAAATCGCATCAATGCCTTGAGAAACCTTAGGAAGACCCAGAACTTAAATCCATGGTAATGTGCTCCCACTTCCATTCGGAATTTCAAGTGGTTGTAATGGACCTTTTAGTACTTGATGCTCCGCTTTAACTCGTTGACAAGTTAGACACCTTGAGATAAACAATGCTATCTCTCTCTTCATATTGCTCCACCAAAATGTATGACGAATATCATTATACATTTTGGTACTCCTGAGATGGATTGCAAATGGTGTGTTGTGCGCCTCCATCATGATATTATACTTTAAATCGAGGTCGTTAGGAACACAAAGTCCGGAGTTGACTCAAGTATTCCTTCTTCATCGATTCTTGCTTCTTAGTATAGCACCTTCTTGCACTTTCTTCCTCATACGCATCAGCTCCAGGTCTGTAGCTTGAGCAGCTTTAACTTTATCGATTAAAGTCGATTCTACTCGTATACTTGCTATCATCACATGCATCCTTGGAGTCTTTAACTCTATCTCCATCCTTTGCAAGTCACACAAAATGGGCCTTTGCGTTGACAATATCGCACTCGTACTTGCATATGATTTCCTACTCAATGCGTCAGCTACCACGTTCGCTTTTCCAGGATGGTATTAGATGGTATGATCATAATCTTTCAACAGTTCAAGCCAACGTCGTTGTCGCATGTTGAGTTCCTTTTGAGTGAAGAAATATTTGAGGCTTTTATGATCCGTAAAGATCTCCACTTTCTCCCCATACAAGTAATGCCTCCAAATTTTAAGTGTGAAGACAACAGCTGCCAACTCTAGATCATGAGTAGGATAATTCCTCTCATATTCTTTGAGTTGTCGCGAGGCGTGGGATATAATTTTCCATGTTGCATAAGAACACATCCCAACCCTTTGCAGAAGCATCATTGTAGATGACAAATCCTCCGAGCGGATGGTATTGTCGTAGCAGTCTTTGAAATAAGTCTCCTCTTGAGTTCTTGAAAACTCTTCTCACATTCTTCGCTCCAACCGAACTTTGTATCTTTCCGAGTCATTTGAGTCGATGGAGTAGCGATTCGAGAAAATCCTTCCACGAATCTCCGATAATAACCGCCTAAACCGAGAAAGCTACGACTTTTTATCATCGATTTAGGTTGTTCCCGACTTTGAATAGCTTCAATCTTTCTTTGGGTCAACAGATATTCCATGACTTGATACCACGTGCCCAAGGAATGCTACTTCTTCAAGCCGTAACTCACATTTCTTCAACTTGGCATAAAGCTTATATTCACGAAGCTTTTGGAGTGTCAGCCTCAAGTGTTGTTCATGATCTTCACGGCTTTTGGAATAAATAAGGATGTCATCAATAAAGACGACCACAAAGTGATCTAAATATTCCTTGAATACTCGGTTCATCATATCCATGAAGGCGGAGGAGCATTAGTCAATCCAAAGGACATGACTAGGAATTCATAATTCCGCATCGGAGTTCTAAAAGCCGTCTTTGGAATGTCGTGGTTCTAATCTTCAATTGGTGATATCCGGAACGAAGATCAATCTTTGAAAAGAATTTGGCTCCTTGAAACCGGGTCAAACAGTCATCAATACGTGGCAATGGATACCTATTTTGATGGTGACATGATTCAACTCCCGATAATCAATACAAAGTCGCGATACTCCCATCTTTCTTCTTCACGAATAGAACAGAGCACCCCAAGGAGAAGTACTAGGACTTAATAAAGCCAATGTCTAACAATTCCTCGCAGTTGGGTCTTTAAACTCAAGTTCAATAGAGCCATTCGATATGGGGCTTTGGAAATAGGTTTTGTACCGGGTTCAAGGTCGATACAAAATTCAATTTCACGCTCTGGGGGAAGGCCAGGAAGTTCTTCGGGGGATACGTCAGGAAATTTATTAACAATAGAAATATCGTTCAAAACTGATGTATTTTTGTTTAAATCTGTGACATGAGCTAAGAAAGCTTGACATCCGTTTTTCAATAAACGAATAGTTTTATGGCTTGAGATGACCGTGATTGATTTTAATGGTTTGGTCGTTTGAATTCGCATAATAGGTTGATTAGGAATATGAAAGCTAACAACCTTACGAAAATAATCAATTTTTACATGATAAGTAGTTAACCAATCAATCCCTAGAATCACGTCAAATGCAAGGATTTTTAATGAAATAAGATCGACAGGTAATGTGAGGGTACCGATTTGAACCAAACAAGACTTATAAGCGATTGGATGTAATGAAGGTTTCTCCCAACGGAGTTTCCACAGATAAGTCAAAGTCTAATTTCTCTGAGTCAAATTTAATCGATGAGCGCAAGTAGGAGAAATAAAAGAATGGGTAGAACCCAGATCAAATAAAGTATAGACTTCATTAGAGTTTATGATAAGCTTACCCGTGATGACCTCATTCGGATTCCTTGCTCTTTGGGAGGTCACAACAAATGCTCTCTCCTCTGACTCAGGTTTTGAATTTTCGGGATGGCCTTTGGTGCCTCCATCCTAGCTGAATTTGTCTTGATGAAACGACAAAATCGAGCTAAGTGACCTTCTCTTCCACAATTATAACATGCTTTGGACGGCATGACGCAGTTTGGACTGATGTGTCCCTCTCCTCCGCATTTGAAGCATATGATAGGTGGTCTTTCTCCTTCCTTAACAATGGGTCTTTGGTCCGACGCGTCTTTCCATCATTGTTGAATCTCCGTTTCTTGAAATGTCCATTCTTATTATTTTGGCCCTGATTACCACCGAAGTGGTTACCATATCTAGCCTGTTGATTCCCTCCACGCTTGTTGTCACCGCTTCGATGACTACTCTCGCTGGTATTATAATTTTGCCAGCTGCTCTCTTTTAGTTGTGTTGACTCATTATCGCGTTCCACTAACTGAGCCCTATTTACAACATCTGAATACAAACACAGTTTATGAGAAATAAGATGTTGACGTATCTCCGGCTTCAAACCTCTTAAAAACATTCGCATTATTCTCTCTTCATTATCCACCAAGTGGGACATAAAACCGTGATAACTCCGCAAATTTTGCCTCGTATTGCGACACGGCCATATTGTTTTGTTCCAACTTGATAAACTCCACCTCCTTCATGTGGCGAATACTTTCGTGAAAGTATTTGTCGTTGAACGACTCTGGAACTTCTCCCAAGATATCTTGAAGACAAAGAAGTTGAGTACGTTTTACCGATTCCCACCGAAGAATCGCCTCTCCGCAACATAAAAGGCGTAAAGGAACTTTTGCTCCTCGGAGCATCCCAAGACATCAAATATCTTGGTAATCTGCTTTATCCATGCTTCCGCCAGAAGTGGTTTTCGCTCACCCTTAAACTCCGGTGGTCCCAGCTCCTTGAATTGTTTAGCGGTGACCGCCCGAGAGTTTTCCGTGTTTCCACCTACATTTTGGACAGGAGTCGCTCTCGCCCGCTTTTGCATAAATTGCATAAAGCCTCTAAACATTTGATCATTCATCATTTGGTCAGTGTTGTTGTTTGCATGAGGATTGTCGCCTTCCTGATGCACATTATCCTGATTATTGATATGTGGTGAATCAACGATCGCCTGCGCTCCATTGCTATTCTCAACATTCTCGGATGTCATTTTCAGACATCGCCACAAAACAAAAGGTTAATTGACATGTAACAAATTATCCCTATCTTCGACCAAACAAAAAAAATAGCACATAAACTTAGGTAGGTCATACTAACGAAGGTATTCCCTGTCTCTCCCTCCTAGTACTATTCTCACATCTTAGCCAGGATCATATCCCTAAGCTCGATACCAACGAGCGCCCCCAAAATTAGGTATACATCACCCATCTTGGGTCGCCACTTACATGGTATGTAATTTAAATACAACTTATTAACATAAGCGTAGGTGTACAATACGACATAAAGCGTGAGTTTAAATACAAATATCGCTCTACTAGATATTATACAAACTCAAAAACAAAAAGTCCTCATTACAATTATTATCACACTATTTCACGTAATAGTGAGGACTACTAATGCTACCTTCGGGACCATCACTCGTTTCCCGACTCGTCCCGGCTATATTCTCATTTCACGAAGAGAACACGGTGAAAGAAAGGGTGAGCTCAACTAGCCTCAAAGAAGAAATATTATGACTAAGATAATGCGAATAAATTATCAATAGTCTTCAACAATGTTAAACCGATAAAATACAATAGACAAACCGGTTTAAGCTACAGTATTAATATGCAATCCATTAAAAGAGTCAAGTAGAAAATAAAGTCTACTATCTTTTTAGGTTTTAAAAGTTTTTCATCCTTTGTTATATAGCCGAGACTCAAACTTTAATAAATATTCCACATCATCGAATCACCCCGCACTACTGCCAAGGATATTCTTTAGTATCACGACCACAATTATTCATGCACTACGGGCCAAGAATATTTGTGTATTCATTAATGGTCATGATCATGCCAACAATCGTCCACCAATGCACCACGGCCAATCGAGGATTTTTATCACATCATTTGTAACATTACTGGCCATGATTACAATCGAATAGTCTCTCGGTCATAATCATACCAAGTCCATCTATGCACTACAGTGCCACAGATGACTTTCAACATAATAAAAACATGAGGATGATGACAATGATATAAGAATTCAATAAAACAAGTTCAAGAATTATTTTATCCGGGGAATTATTAACGTCCAAATTATCAACATGATCTTGCTTTTGTAGAGTAAAATTCAAGAATGATCGGAAGAATATTTCCATGAAAAGATACTGGATGAAACGCAAATATCAAGGATATTCCACTAATTTCATGGAGTATAGAAGTCAAAGTTTTAACCAACTGGGTATAATAAAGAATAGAATAACAAAAGAAATCACCATGCATGCGATAGACATGACAAAAGTTATATTCAAAGAATAATAAATAACGGAACCCGGTCCGTGTAAAGCGCATGCATGAGGATGCTCCAATGAATAATAAAGAATGGAACCAGTCGGCGTAAACACACAGATGGGATGTTCCAATGAATAATAATAAAGACGGAACCAGTCGGTGTAAAACACATGCATGCAGGATGTTCCAACAGAATAATAATAAAAAGACGGCGGAACCAGTGTTGTAAAACATACTGACAGGATGTTCCAAGCAGAATAATAGAAGAATGTCACCAAGTATAGGGTAAACCAGCGATACAAAGTTATTCCAATGTAATAATAAGCAATGGAATAACAAGCAGTTCTCTTCATGAATAAGAAAGAATAACACCCCTTACTTTTGGTAGGAGATTGAATCTCGCAGTTAGCAGGTGTAGTAACAAAATACTCTTCCTCTCTCTCTTATTCTCTCTATACTTTCTCTCTCTATAGCTTGAATGAATTCGTGAAAATAATGAAGCACTAGGCCTCTATTTATAGAAGATTTCTAGCTTAGCACCGCCGTGTGAAAAGGCAAGTGGCTTGACTGATCGATGATGTGAAAAGAAAAGTGGTTTGGACGCCGTGAATGTGAAACGACAAGTGGTTCGGACGCTTTGTAATGTGAAACGACAAGTGGTTCGGACGTCCGGTAAAGGTAATTACTATTGACGAAGGTAATTACTATTCACAAGGGTAATTACTATTAACGAAGGTAATTACTATTCACAAGGGTAATTACTATTAACGAATGTAATTACTATTGACGAAGGTAATTACTATTCACAAAGGTAATTACTATCGATTGAAGAGACTCTTAGATGATGACATATGAGCCCCCATAAAATAATCAAACTTACCACAAATCATTTTATTTTTAATCAACACATATTTAATCTTTCAACAATTATTAATAATTTATAACTTATCGTCTCAATTATTGATTTAATACTATAACATATTATGAGGATGATAATTTGTGACAATAATTGAATCAATAATATAAGAGATATGATGCAAAGAATTATCGTAGCAATAATTAAGCATAGGTGAGTGACTTCTCACGTAAGCATCAATAATCAATACAAGTGTGCTACTATGCAACCACGCCAGACATCGCATTACTTTTACCACCGAGTAGTTCAACGGTTTTAACGGTAACACCTCCTACCAAGTTATTTTTATAAAATATTTTATCGTTTTCTCAATCCAAACAATAATTACATTGTGGGGTCCACCAATGATTGAGTCGTTATACGAATATTCCTAACAAAAGAATATTCCCAGAACCAAATGAATATTTTATAACAACTTGCATACTTTGCAAAATTTATAAATATTACCCACAACTATAACATTATATCAAATTTATTCCATAATATTCAAAAATAATATTTATAGAAAAATTCATCTTTATTTATAAAAGTTGGGGTCTTACAATGAGCGTTCTAAATTTCCGAACCCTTGATGAATTGTCCAAACCAAACTTCCTTTGGTGCGGACTCGAATGTCAAATTGAGATGAACAACCCTGCAAAGGGATTTACTTATGCGTTAGCGTTAAGATATTGTGCGATGATTGTACTAAAGTGATCCCCCAAGTATGAGTAGAAAGGTCCATAGTCTTACGATCATTAAAGGTTTCAAGTATAACCCTTGTTAACCTAGGACATTGTTCAAGGTCTTATGACCCTCAGAATTCTTTTGATTCTTGTTATTCATTCTTGATTCAAAAGTTGAGCTTTTATTCAGATGTCTTTGATTCACTCGCATGTTATTATACTGTTATTTCATTGTTATACTTGTGGGCAATAGTGCTCACTATTGCTTTATAATAACATTGCAGTTAAGAACGAAAGAACTGACGAACCTTCCACTAGTAAAGGCAAGGGAAAAGTTAGCAAGTGTTGAAGACTTGTTATTTTATTTGATGATGTATTTATGTTAGACTCGAGTTAATGATGTTGTTTAAGACTTATTGTTTATATTTCCGCACATATGTTTAAGGTTAGTTCAACCTGGGATTATGTTTATGATTTAGATGTTGTAACCCTATAAGGGGAAGATTTTTATTTCTATCTATTGCATGATTTGCATTTATTATGGGTTGATTGATAGATGATATTTGTACAGTGAACACCAAATCCCGTGGAATCGAAGTACCCAGATTTGGGGGTGTCACAAGTTGGTATCAAAGCTGTAAGGTTATGAACCTTAGGTGGGGGGAACAACCTTAGGTAGTAGCCTTGTAGGAGATGGAGAACATAGTAGTGGTAAACTCTTATCGAGTTCTAAGAAATGAATTTCTAAATTCATTAAAGATAATAAAAGACTTTATGTGCTTATGTGTTAATCTATGTGTTCACTAGCATGGATTAGTAACTAAAACTTAAAATTTTGTGTCAGGATGTTGAATGTTGGAGAAGCTAGTCAAGCTGGGGAGGAAGAACCCCGTGTACCTATAGTACCGACAGAAGAGGAGCCCCGAGACATTCATGTCGTTAGGGAGCAGCTTGTACAGAGAGAGTCATCTCCGATGATCACTGTCGTTGGTCAGGAGCATGAGCCGGAGACTGATCCAAAGGAGGATCCCGAGGAGGAGGAAGAAGAAGAGGAAGAAGAGGAGTTCCCACCGAACTCCATTGATGCAGAGATGATACGAGCGCACTCTATGATCGTAACGTGAGAGTTGCAGGATCTTTCGGGATTTGATGGTGAGCAAAGCGGTTAGTCGGTGATTACTATTGAGCAAAAGGATAGAGAGATTGTGACTCTTCACACACGTTTAGGAAACGTGGAGTGGGATCTGGTTCACGAGAAGGGTCAGACCGAGGATAAGTCCGCATAAATAGAGAAGTTAAAGAAAGATCTGAAGGAGACCTCAGAGAGGCTTGCCATAGCAGAAGAGGGCTGGGTACGAGAGTCACGCCGTGTTGATCGTGCAGAAGATGATCGCCATGCGAAGAAGGCTAAACTTGAGGAGACATACTCTACACTACAAAATGCAATCAATGTGGTCCAAGATCGAGTTAGGAAGTATCCAATCCAGTTTGAGGATCTACCATCATATATGCTAGATCGTAGAACGATGTGCCGCAACATGGAGGAGGAACGTAGCAAGGCTATCCAGCGCCTTGACAGACAGTGATAGAATTTGTTTAATTATGTGAAAGACTTAATTAGTTTTTATATGTAAATTCTGACGTGTTTATGAACGAAAGAATATTTGAATGTTTTAAATCCTGTGGATTCTTTATTCCATGATAGTTGATGTAAATAGCAGTTATGCTATCGTTTAATGTTAAAACTTTGATTTGAATGCAAATATATCAAGTTGTTTGAGATGATGTGTTAAGTGATATGTTAAATTATTGAGTAATGCCTTAACTATTTAGGGAAATAAATAAAGTTCTAATAAAGCATTTATTTAATAGAAAAATGCCGCCAAGAAGACGACAAAATAAATCAAACCCGGCCTGGGAAGGGTCAACGAATAATAACAACACCACCACCAATGCTGACCCCGTTCAGCAGTTGGTGAATTTACTGGCTGGAGCAATTAACAACCAACCTCAAGCTCCACCAAACACAACGTTTAAGGACTTCAAGGCGGTGGGACCGCAAGAGTTCAAAGGTTCCATGAACCCAATCGAGGCTCAAACGTGGGTTATGGAAATTGAGAAGGTTTTCGACGTTGCTGTGGTTTAGAAGACCGTAAGACCGCTTTTGCAACGCGTTTATCTTTGAAGTCCGAGGCTAGCCATGGTGGCAAGCAAACAAAGTGTGAGGAGGAGAAGGTATAATTACGTGGGAGAGATTTAAAGAGATGTTTTTTCAAAATGTATTTCCCAACTAGTTCACAAAACCAGATGGAGGTTCAATTTCTAGAGTTGAAGCAGGGAAATATGAGCGTGCCTGACTACGCGGCTAAATTCAAAAAATTGGCAAGGTTTGCCCCGTAATAAGTTCACACGGATGAGAGGAAGGCGAGACGGTTTGAGCAAGGATTAAAGCCTTGGGTGTGTACAAAGAAGGTATCAATGTTTCAATTTAAACACGTTCTTTGGAGTATCGAAAAGGCCATCCTCGCTGAAGGAGGAAGCGATGCAGTGACCAAGTACAATCAAGATCAAAAGAAGAAGAATAGTGAAGGTGAAGGAAATAACAAGGTCAGTGGAAGTGGCACAATTGGTGGAAATTTTAATCCGAAGAAAAGGTGGAACGATGACTCATCATCGGGAATCAACAAGGTAGTCAAAAGAAAAGAATCAAGCATGCCCGACATGGAAAGCCCATCTGGGAGTTTGTATGAAAGAAAAAGAGTGTGCTACAATTGTGGACAGGAAGGCCATATAGCACCATTGCCCATACCCAAAGAAGGGTGCTTGTTTTACTTATGGTTCAAGGACCATCTGGCAAGAGATTGTCCCAAGAAGAGATCGGAGGGTCGGGATCGGAGGAGGCTGGGAAATAACAATGGAAATGCCTTAACCATCACCGGACCAACATGCAACAAACCAAGCCAATCGACCGCCTTGGGACTTTCAATATGATGGTGTGCAGGATGCAATCCGATCTCGTGATGTGGTGTCGTCGTATCATTCGATCAATGAAATTAATGCTTATGTTTTATTTGATTAAGGGTGCTACTTGTTCTTTTATATCAGAAGACTTTGCTAATAGTTTAGATTTGCTTATGGATGAGTTGGAATATCCCATGAATATAGAAATTGCGAATAGGAGATAATTTCTGTTAATACGTGTTTAAGAAGCGTAGAGTGGATATTAAGGGTTATATCATGAACGTAGATCTTATCCCTATTCGACTTGGGGAATTTGACGTTATTTTGGGAATGGGTGGTTATTCAATTACGGGCTATAATTGATTGCCAAAAGAAGCGATTAACCTTATGACTCCATCAAATGTTGTGTTTTATGGTAAGAAGTCGCCTAGACAAGCGAGTTGTCGGCGATGATGATGAGCCGAAGTTGTTAAGACAAGGCCGTGTGTAGGATACTTAGCTTACATAGTCGATAGTCAAAAAGAGAACCGAAGGTAGAAGAAATACCGATTGTGAGGGACTTCGTCGACGTATTTCAGACGATATACCGGGACTTCCACGGATAGAGAGGTAGATTTCAGAATCGATTTGGCGCCGTAATCGCTCCAATATCGAAGGAACCATACCGAATGGCACCAAAGAGAGATGAAGGAATTAATGGTACAACTACAAGAATTGTAGGACAAGAAGTACATTCAACCGAGCGTATCACCGTGGGGGAGCGCCGGTGTTGTTGTTTGTGAAAAGAAGGATGGATTGATGCGACTCGCATTGACTATAGAGAACCTGAATAAGGTCACGATTAAGAACAGGATATCCATTACCAAGGATCGATTTAACTGTTTGATCAATTGAAGGGAGCGATGTACTTTTCCAAGATAGACTTGAGAAGCGGTTATCATCAATTGAAGGTGAGGCCGGACGATGTACCAAAGACTGCGTTTAGAACACGATACGGTCACTACGAATTTTTAGTAATGTCGTTTGGTCTTACGAATGCTCCTGCAGCATTTATGGGACTAATGAATGGTGTGTTCAAGCCGTTTTTGGACAAGTTCGTAGTGGTATTTATAGATGACATTTTGGTCTATTTGAAAACCAAAGAAGAACACGAAGAGCATTTGAGATTAATGTTGGAAGTATTGAGAATGGAAAAGTTTATGCCAAGTTTTTGAAATGCGAATTTTGGATTGAACGAGTGAAATTTTTGGGCACGTGATCGATAAAAACGGAATTTCGGTAGATCCATCCAAAGTCGAAGCCGTGATTAACTGGGATCAGCCGAGGACGCCATCGGAAGTACGAAGTTTTCTTGGATTGGCAGGATATTATAGAAGGTTCATACAAGACTTTTCCAAGAACGCAACTCTGTTAACGAATTTAACTCGAAAAGCTGTGAAATTTGTTTGGACGGATAAGTGTGAGGAAAGTTTTCAAGAATTGAAGAAGAGGTTGGGTACGGCCCATGTGTTATCTCTTCCGGAGGATACAGGAAATTTTGTTGTTTATAGTGATGCATAGCATAAAGGACTTGGCTGTGTGCTGATGCAAAACGGCAAAGTCATTGCGTATGCATCACGACAGTTGAAGGATTACGAGAAGGGTTACCCGACCCATGATTTGGAGTTAACTACAGTTGTTTTTGCTCTAAAAATTTGGAGGCACTATCTATACGGGGAGAAATGTGAAATATATACGGACCACAAGAGTCTGAAATATATTTTTACATAGAAGGATTTGAACATGCGTCAAAGAAGATGGTTGGAATTAATTAAGGATTACGACTGTGAGAATTTATACCATTCGGGGAAAGCAAATGTGGTTCTGCCGCCTTAAGTAGAAAGGGTCGTGAGAAATTGATGATGTTAAGCGCTCGGGAGGAGCTAATTACGAAATGGAGAAACCGGAGTTGAAGTGAACTATCCTATGGAGATTGATGAGAAGCTATTTCGGATGCAACTGTACAACTCTACTAGATAAAGTAAAGGAGGCTCAGCTTCAGGAACAAAAATTGTAAAAAGGTGACAAAGAAGATATCTGAAGGAACCGAACCAAGATTTAAGATGGATAAGGAAGGAATACTGAGATTTGAAAATAGAATCTAGATTCCGCCAGTACAAGAAATTAAGGAAGAAATTCTGAGTGAGGCTCATAGTTCGAGATATTCGATTCACCCAGGTAGTACAAAGATGTATCAAGATCGTCGACAACATTTCTGGTGGCCGAATTTGAAACGCGATGTTGCAGAATGTGTTGCCAAGTGTCTGACCTATCAGAAAGTAAAAGTAGAACATCAGAGACCGAGTGGATTGCTACAACCGTTAGAAATCCCAGAATGGAAATGGGAACATATTACAATGGACTTCGCGGTTGGCCTTCCGACGACTCAGAAAGGCTACGACGCAGTATGGGTTATCGTTGACCAACTGACGAAATCCGCACACTTCCTTCCAATCAAAATCAGATTCAACTTAGATCAGTTGGCAAGGTTATATGTGAAAGAGATTGTTTCGAGACACGGAGTGCCGGTGTCAATTGTTTCTGATAGAGATCCGCGCTTCACATCAAATTTCTGGAAACGTCTTCAGGAATGCATGGGTACGCAATTGCGAATGAGTACAACTTACCACCCTCAAACAGACGGACAGAGTGAGAGAACGATTCAAACATTAGAAGATATGCTGAGAGCCTGTGTGATGGACTTCAAAGGAAATTGGGATGATCACCTACCGTTAGTAGAGTTCGGCTACAACAACAGTTACCACGCTAATATAGGCATACCGCCGCCTTACAGCGTTATCTATACCGAAAAGTCTGAACTCCGCTTTATTGGGATGAAGTTGGTGAAAGACAATTGCTAGGGCGTAATTGGTACAAAGAGCACGAGAAATAGTCAAAGTGATCCGAAACACATTGGTAGCGGCTCAAGATCGATGAAGAAAAACGCTGATCCACATCGTAAAAATATTGACTTTGAATAAGGTAGTTATGTTTTCTTGAAGGTCTCTCCCTAGAAGGGGAAGATCAGGTTCGGAAAGAAAGGGAAATTGAGCCCAAGATTCATTTGACCCTTTGAAGTCATCGAGAAGAATCGGAGAAATTATGTGACGAGGTAGCCTTACCTCCAAAGACTCGAGAATGTCCACAACGTCTTCCATGTTTTACGTAGACACGACCCTACAAGGCCGATTACAAGCATGTAATTGAATATGAACCCTACATTTTGAGAAAGACTTATCTTACGTAAGAAATTCCTATCCAAATTGTTTCGACCTAAAAGAACAAGTTCTCGTAAATAAAGTTATACCTTACATTAAGGTAATTTGGAGGAACCACAACGACGACGGCTACGTGAGAACTCAAGAGAATATGATGAAGAATTACCTCATTTATTTACTTAATTATATGGTAACCGATTCTCGGGGACAGAATCTTTGGGGGGGGCGAGAATTTAATGGGTCGAATTTATTGAGTGGTGATTCTAGGGATGTAATCCTTTTAAGGAAAAGATGTGATTTAACGACAGATTTTTGTAAATTAATTTTAATATTTATTGAATTAAATAAATATTTTTGATGATTTAATTATTGGATTAAATAATTATTTGATGCAATTGTGGTAGATTAATTTAATTATGTGTTACATTTATTAAATTAATGTGAGAATAATTATTATTCGAGATATGTAATTATGTGAGCTTATCGAATTAAATGAAATATTTAATTAAGCATCTTTTGTTATTTAATTAATTTAATTATTGATTAGAGAGTTAATAATTTGACGTTATTTATTAATGAGAAAATTAATAATGTGACTATGTGAAATTATGAGAAAATATTATATTTTATTTAAAATAAATTAAATAATATATTGATTTATTTTACGAAGGAGTGTGACATTAATAAAACTATATGATAAAGTTTTATTAAATTAAATGTTTTTTTAAATCTATTTTGCTAGCCAAACAAGGCCCTATGGGGAGTTGGAACAAGTTACCCATTATTGGGTTAATGACGACCACTCGTCTCGTCGATTCTCTTATTATATCATACGCCTTCTTTTCTTTCTTCATTTTCCTAAGTCACAGAAAAGTAGAAACAGAGAGAGTTTTAAAGAGAGATTGAGAAGTGTTGAGCAAGAATTTTGATTGAAGAAGAGTTGAGAAGAAATTATTCCATACTAATCTATACTTATTCTCGTGGTAATCTCTCTTCCCAAATTCTAAATTTCACGTCATTAGTTTTTATAAAATGGCTTTCATACATTTTGTAAAATCTCTGTAATTGAGAAAGGGTTTGATTATGAGTTTATATATGGGTTAAGATGTATCAAATCGTATTTGATTATATATATATTATGTGAATTATCATGTCATAAGTTTCATAATACTATGAATTGCTATTTCAAAAATTTACAGAGTATGGGTTTTGGCCTTATGGCCTTATACGTGATATTTTATGTATTGATCGTATGTTATCCCTAAATTTTACACTCGTATATTATTATGCATGTTGATACGAAGAGACCAAAGTTTAAATAAATGGATTCGGTGTTATAACGAATCCGTAGTGACAATTTTCATGTTTTATTTTCAAAACCTTCAAGAACATCAAGAACAGTGAAAGTAAATGTGTTGATTTTGCAAATTATGTGTTGTAACTTGTTAAAAATCATGCTAGATGGGTTAAGTAATGATTATATATGTATTACAATGATTGGGTAAGTCTAAATTCGTGTAAAAAAATAACTAATTGGAAGTTATGGCCATATTCATGTATAATTTTACGTGTGATTGATTTTTGGCCTAATTTGGCCTTGTTATGTTCATGAATCGCAGAGCTAAACCGCAGAAAATGAACTTGGTAACTCGCCCCGTACAAGTTATTTAAACTAAATTACCCCCACCGACGATTCAAAAAAATAAATAAAAAAAAATATTTGATGAAAATTATTATTAAAATATTTATAAAATAAATTAAATATTTTAATGGAGATATTTATGGAATAAAATAAATATTCGATGAAAATTATTATTAAAATATTTATAAAATAAATTAAATATTTTAATTGAGATATTTATGGAATAAAATAAATATTTGATGAAAATTATTATTAAAATATTTATAAAATAAATTAAATATTTTAATTGAGATATTATTGAATAAAATAAATATTCGATGAAAATTATTATTAAAATATTTATAAAATAAATTAAATATTTTAATTGAGATATTTATGGAATAAAATAAATATTCGATGGAAATTATTATGAAATAATTTATTCGAGTGTAATAATAGTAAGAGAATGAAAATATTCTAATTTAATTAAGTAATTAAATTAGAAGGGTAATGATTTGTTAAATAAAGTGGAGTTTATATTAAATAATTAAGTGAAAATGTAACTAATGAATGTCGTGAATACATATGATATGTGTGTAGGATTTGTGGTGAACGGAAGTAGTAATCGTTTAGCCTACGCACGAGGCAAGTTTCCTAACCTTACTTGTCATTATTGTTCAAGTTTATTAATTAACTCGAGTAAATTATCATTATTATTATTCATGTTCAAATGTTATATTAAAGATTGATTATCTTTTCAAAGCATGATTCAGTTATACAATAATTGTCCTATTGTATACTTCCTGAGGTTATTATTCAATTTGAATATCATTATTATTGAACCTTATTAGACTAGCGAACCCTTATTGATTTGACTAGTCCATAGTTGACGAGCGTTCTAAATTTCCGAACCCTTGATGAATTGTCCAAACCAAACTTCCTTTAGTGCGGACTCGAATGTCAAACCGAGATGAACAACCCGCTATGAGGGATTTACTTATGCGTTAAGCGTTAAGATATTGTGCATGATTGTATCAAGGGTTGATCCCCCAAAATACGAGTAGAAAGGTCCAGAGTCTTATGATTGTTAAAGGTTTCAAGTATAACCCTTGTTAACCTAGGACATAGTTCAAGGTCTTATGACCCTCAGAATTCTTTTGATTCTTGTTATTCATTCTTGATTCAAAAGTTGAGCTTTTATTCGAGATGTCTTTGATTCACTCGCATGTTATTATCATCGTTATTTCATTGTTATACTTGTAGGCAATAGTGCTCACTCTTGCTTTATAATAAAATTGCGAGTTAAGAATGAAAGAACCGATTTAACCTTCCACTAGTAAAGGCAAGGGCAAAGTTAGCAAGTGTTGAAGACTTGTTATTTTATTTGATGATGTATTTATGTTAGACTTGAGTTAATGATGTTGTTTAAGACTTATTGTTTATATTTCCATACGGATGTTTAAGGTTAGTTCAACTTTGGGATTATGTGTATGATTTAGATGTTGTAACCCTATAAGGGAAGATTTTTATTTCTATCTATTGCATGGTTTGCATTTATTATGGGTAGATAGATAGATGATATTTCATACAAATGAACAAACAAATCTCAGTAGAATCAAGTACCCAAATTTGGGGATGTCACATTCTCCTTGACATTAGTCGGTAGTTCTGTAAGAAACCCAATTTTTAGAAAATATTAAAATAAGAATTTAGTAAATAAAATTCTTAAAGTATGAGATGGGTTCAAATATATATATATATATATATATATATATATATATATATATATATATATATATATATATATATATATACTTATGTGATACGAGGTATGTGGTATTGTGTTACATAGGGTAATATGAGCTATGCAATAAGTGATTTATGTGTTTAATAAATATATCATTATTATATATTTATTATGAATTGTAGAGATAAATTAGTAAGAAGATGGATAAAAATTATCTATTGATATTAAATAATTTATGTGAAATTATTTTATAATAGTAAGTTGGTGACATTAAATATCTGTGATAATCACCAATTTCTTGAGTATTGGTACGAGTAAGTATCAAGTCTAAGGCAGTGCAACCTTACTCTTTAATGGTGGATGTATAAGAGCTGGGCTAAACGATTCCTTCAGAGAGCGGAGGTATATACGAATTAGAGACTGATCTAACTCACTGTGAAAATAGTGTAGACGAGACGGAAACTAATTTGTTGGTTGTTTGTGGGAAACCACTCAACGTACTATATTGAATACTATTAAAGACTCGGCGCGTGCTAAGTTTAGACTTTTATATATTTACGTTGTTGACGAGAGAAGAAAATCGATATACCTTTAAAGTGGTTAGAGAATTATTGAGTAATTTGATACACAGCGAGAAAGGAAGATTAAAGGAATGTATATATGTTTTATATATATACCTTGAATTATGTGATTTGGTGGAAGAAAAATAATTATAGTATATTTCTACTAAAGGATATTAAAATAAATTCTAGCATTTGATTATTTTAATAAAAGGGGAATATTATTTTGATATTACCTTATATAGCTTTTATGACGAGGAAATGTGTGGGATTAAGTAATTTGGTAAATATATTAAAATATATTTGCTATATAAGTTGATGGAAACAATTTATCATGATAGGAAAGAAACTTATTTTCTATATATAGTACGTGTGACGTGGATATTATATTAAGAATAATATCTTGCGAAAATGAGTAAATCGTGTTATTATGATTAGTTCTTATATTTAGAGAAAACATGATAAAAACATCTTATGTTATGGAGAAGTACATAATTTTGATTATAGTAATATGGTGGGAAATGAATAAGTAATGAGAATACGTAATAAGCTTAATGTAAGCTTGTGTGATATGCCTAGTGTGGCAAAGTGATGGAATAAGCATCCATTTAATAATTTAATGAATGAATAATTGAAGGAATTAAATTTGTATGTGCAATGATTTTATATTATATAGTAGCTACATCTATATGATATGAAATGAAGTGTGACATTAATTGGGACTAATGATATACATATGATAAAAGTGATTAAATCATAAAGTTGATTTAAATAAGTTTTGTTATCTCATCCTAGGTGATGAGGCAATTATATGTGTACCCTAAAAGATTGGAGTAAATAAATATGTGTTATTAAAATATTTATTTCAATACCAATGTGTAAGTAAATAGTAAAAAGAGATATTAAGTTGTTAGTGAACAATTAGATAAAGTCCACAGATATTTTAATGATTAAAATATATGGAATAATGTTTATTGAAACTATATGATATGAATTCATCATAAAATGTAACATAAGAGTGAGAAGGTGTAGGAGTATACAAGAATGCTAAGATATTGTATTGTCCCAAATTGAGAGTCTCATTTGCTCCCTCGCATCTCAGTCACGTGTTTAGACAAAAAGGCTAAGGCCTATGTTCTTCATTTTCTTCCAAGCTTGCTAGATCATGATCATGGGAGGAGTGGGCATAATGATGCAATCCAACTAACCTCCAATAACTCCTTGTTAACCTTCATACAATCCTTCAATCCATGTGTTTAATTTAGTGGGAGATACAATATATGTGCTTTTGTTTCTCTATAAATCCAACCCATCTCCTCCTATTTTCCATTACTGAGAATTGCTAAGTGTGAGATTGAGAGCATACAAGTGTTTAAGAACTTGGAAGTTCAGTAGTATTGAGAGAAATGGGAGGATTGAAGAGCTAGAATTAGCAACTTCAAGCAATCAAGAGGTAATAGCACTATCCCAAATGCTTTTGATTTCCTAAGTTTTCAATCACTAGAAATGTCATAAAAAGTAGCTTTTGAGTCACAAAATTGATGGCTAAGGGTTGTTATAATCCATGAATTGATGCTAGACATTGTTAATATAATCAAATACGAAATCAAAGGAAGTTAAACGAACCAATTTGGTTTAGAAACGAATTTGTAGTAAACGAATTCGCTAATTTGTCAAAACATGAACAATTAGTATGAACATGAGTTATAGATTCATATTTGAGTTAGTTAATGTTTATGTTAGTTGATGGGTATCTAGTATGTTGTAGTTCTATGAATTACGAATCCATAGAATCGAAAATGGACTAATTTGGACATGTATAACTCAAATTATGAAGGTTAGAAGGGAAGTTTGGCTTGTTAGCTCATAACAGGGCATGAAATTTCCCACTTACTGTAGCTATGCCCGCCCCGGTGGGCTATTTTTAAGGCAAGACTCCCGCCTCGGCGGGGGGTGGTCAGTTACAGATGCTGAGAAAAATCTGACAGAACATATTTTGCTAAAACGACCATAACGTTTTAATACGAACTCCGATTGAGGAAATTCAAGATGATCCGGAACGAGAACAAATAGACCTACAACTTTTGTTCTTTAAGTGTTTCAATTTGAGGTCATTAGGAAGGGTCAAAATAGTCATTTGTGTGACCATTACGTAATCGAAGGCCATCAGAGGGCGTCGAGCGAGCACATTCGCAAGTATAGTGCTCCCGACGATGGAATATGTTATCCTAAGTGATATAACATGAAAATGCATGATAATATACATGACATATAAGATTTCCTTGTTTATAATAGAAAGCATTAGCATGACTTAGTATGTGTTTTGAAAAGAGACTTAAAGATTTTGAAAACAAACCTTGTGGAAACTTATGTTCTACAAGTTCTGAACTTAGTGGTTTATATACATGATTGAGTTCTAATATAAATGAGCATGATATGATGTTTATAGTGTCCTTGTTCATGATCAAAATTGTTAGACCTTGTATTAGAGAAGTTTTTAAGAAAAACTTGATATATTAGAACTAGGAAAATGAATGCTACATGAGGTAGGTTCTGAACTTGAGAAGATATTAACATGACTTAGTTACTTATGATAAGAGTTTTAAAAGTTGTCTTATATGTGCTATACTACATCACATGATAAAATGATTTCAAAGGCAAACTCCATTATCTTTTGTAAACTAAGTATTAAAGCATGAAGTGGTTATATAATATGACATATGATTCAAAGTTGCCTTGCATGATTAGGTTGTCATGACATGGATTTGAAGAAAAGGAACTTAGACATTTTGAAAACATTATTCATGAGCATTGTATTGTCTAAACTTCTGAACTTGTAGGATGACATACTAGTATTTTTTGGGACTTTAAACATTGCCTATATGTGCAAACATGATAGGACGTTTATGCCAACATGAATGATATGTGCACTCAACTAGTCAAGCGTGACATAAGTTATTTAAGCATGTTTTAAAAAGTATGAACTATGCTATGACTATGTAATTGAGATAGATACATGTGAGCATACTAGTGGAGGCTTATTAGTACCAATACATGGTTTAAAAGCTTATAACATTGAATCTTTTTTAAGAAAGTTGTTAAGCTTTATTGATTAAAATAAATCATCATGAAACTAAGTAGTTTGAATATGAACGATGTAGATCACGTATCTATAACCTTTAAATATGTGTCGAACACATAGCGAGTCAAGTGTGTGATAAATGTATATGAATGTTGATGTCAAGTACGGGTGGTTAAGTATACCTATACATACCTAGCTATTCTAAGAGTATGACGAGAAAGTAAAATGAAGGTTTTACAAACCTAGTTAGGAAACGATGTAATATTTATTGTTATATTAAGAACGTAAGAAATGTATGGCTAATGGATATGAATCCATGATTATATAACTGTGTAGGAATACACGCAGTGCAGATAAGCTTTAAGCAGTTAAGTCGTAATTGATAAACTACGAATCAGGCAAGTCTTTCAGTTCCTATTTGATATATGAATTTGATAACTGTTAGTTGAGCTATATTTTGCTATGATAATGTTGATGTATATATATGAAATGCATATGAGATATGTATGAAAGTTGAAAGTTGATCTTTGATGATATGCTTGTGAAGTAAATTTCTATGCATGTTATGTATGAAGTAACATGCGTAGTTAATATTAATTGATTATGAATGCTTAAACTGAATATGTTATTATATTTTATGTGCTGCATGAAAACTGTTAGAATTGCTGGGCTGTCGAGCTCACCCTTGCAAATAACAACTTTTGCAGGTTAAAGACTCACGGTAAAGATTTCGTGTTTCTTGGTTGACAAAGTAGATAGTTTCACGACGAAGGATACTATTTAGATTATTATTTGAACCATGTTTAGGTTCTAGGAGTGTACTTGATATATACTTACGATGTTTAATACTTGTTGTATTGTAAGGATGTATTAGTTAATACATAGAGGATATCGAATCAAGATGTAAAATCTTATACAGTAATTCCAATAGACTGAACCATATTATATAGTTGATTCAAGAATTGTAATTGGTTCAAAGTTATGAAATCAGTAAAAGATTTTATTCAGGAGATTGAGAAAGTTTAAATTATTCCGCATTTTTATAATATCGAAGGTGATGTAATACATGAATAGTAAATGACCAGGATTAGACACTTATAAAAGTTTGGGGTCATTGTGCAGATCCTGGAAATGGAATGAATTTATACTCTAAATTGTAAGAAGTAAAGTTTTATTCTTTAAGTTATGAATGAAGAATATAAATAGTTTGACGATAGTAGTATCGTGACAGACCGGATTCGAGGTTTGAAGGAACCTGGATTTGGGGGCGTCACAGTTTGGTATCAAAGTTGTAGGTTATAAACTTTAGGTAAGAGTACCTTAGGCTATAACCTGAGAGAGAGAAAGATAAAGATTAAAATTTATAAGCGAAGATTCAAAGAAGAATCTTGAAGTATCTAAGAGAATGAGAATTCAGGAGTTTCCCAACTCTGGTAATAAAGATGATAAGATGATGTCTATAAGATGAAGATGACAAAGATAATGAGGATGAACTCGGATGGAGTTTTGTTGATAATAGGGAAAGAACCCTAAGGTAAATTAATGATCACGACGTGATCAAATTGAGCTATGAAGTGATAAATAGTCTATAACGACTAAGTGTGTATTGCTTGATGCTATAAGAGAATGTACTATGAAGTGGTACGATGTGGACTCATGAGGAGTTGTGTATGATGAGATATGAAGAATTTGTATCGAGCAAAGAGCAAGTTAAGAGTGAGATAGAGTTAAGTGGGATTTCAGTTGAGGACTCATGTGAGAGCTGAGTTGTACAAACCTTTGTGTGGGCGGAGGCTTTGTGCTCACGCTCGGTTCCTCACAATGATAATCAATGAAATGTCGGTGTCGCGCTATCGATATGCTTATGGTGAGAAGGTGAGTCTTTTCTCATATAATATTTCATAGATAGAGACTATTAAGATTAAGATAGAGAATATTAAGATTAGGCGCGAGTTCTTAAAACTCATGCACATGGTATGTTCGTGACTCATAATTATATGAAATGTTTTTGAACCCCTCAGCGAATGGACGCCTATGGTCTGACTATGATAAGTTCTTAAACTCATATAATTGTGGCAAGTTCCTGAATTTCCAAAGTGTGGTAAGTTTGATGAACTGTATCGGGTATATATATGTTATAAAGTTAGAAATTTTGGTATAGTAAAGATTGAAGTTGATGGAGAAACATGAATTTTCTAAATCTTTTAGCTCTGCTAGATTTTCAAAGTTTATTGATTTCGTGCTGATGATTCGCACTTCTTTTTTCTGGAAAAACATTGGATCTTGTGATTGAACCAATGATGTTTAAAAATAATACCTTTATTCATATGTCTATGCCAATTGTTTCGGCTAAGACAAAAATGATTTGAAAATTTTTAAAATGTATTTTTAACCATGCGCATCATTGATATGGTGTATGGTAAACGATGGAGTCATCCATGCAGTTGAACCTAGTGTTGGATGTGATCGAAAGATCGTTAGCCAATTTTGATACGGCGTAGTATGACAAAGTCACATAATGGCGGAATCCTCAACGTACTACTAATCTAGTACGGTATCATGATGTCATAAAAGAATTTTTGGTTTTCTTTTAAATTATGAAGAAGGTCAATTAAGTTAGCTAAATTATTTTAATTGAAGTCCGAGTTGTTGATAAAAGTCTAAGCTATTTAATTCAGCTAGACAGCTGTTGAAAAATATTTATGGAATTCAAGCGTTCTTGAGTAATTATGCCAAACCAAATTGCTTTAGTGCGGATTCAGTTGTTGAAAAGCTGAGGTGAACAACCCTATAAGGGGACATATTTTCGGGGACAATGGTTCCGAGCGTAACGCATATAGTCATTACAAAACAATACGTTGTGGCCCAACATAGTGGTAGAATAGGTTGTCCACCTAGTGTACGTGTGGAGGGTGTTTTCAGTCTTTATGATTGATAAACACTACGGTTTTGCAAAGATGTGAAGGATTTTGTTGAAGCATTTGTAAACCAAGAGAAGAGTTCACTGGTCTTGTGACCCTCAAAGATAATTTGGAATCTAAGATAATTCATACTACTTCCCGATTATTGAAAAATCGTGGAAGATTCTTATTCTTCTGAAGGATGAATGTAGTAAGTAGAATGTTCCTTAGAAAGGAGAATGTGGTAGAATGTAAGTAAGCAAGTTATAATGAAATTTCTGAAAAGAGAATGGATAAAATTATTCAAAAGAATATGTAATATTCAGAATAGCATCGAGTAGAGGAGGTTTCGGTGATTCCGAGGACGGAATCCTTATAAGGGGGGGAGGATGTAACAACCCGAATTTTAAGAAAATATTAAAATAAGAATTTAGTAAATAAAATTCTTAAAGTATGAGATGGGTTCGAATAATAATATATATATACTTATGTGATACGAGGTATGTGGTATGTGGTTACATAGGTAATATAAAGTTATGCAATAAGTGATTTATGTGTTTAATAAATATATCATTATTATATATTTATTATGAATTGTAGAGATAAATTAGTAAGAAGATGGATAAAATTATCTATTGATATTAAATAATTTATGTGAAATTATTTTATAATAGTAAGTCGGTGACATTAAATATCTGTGATAATCACCAATTTCTTGAGTATTGGTACGAGTAAGTATCAAGTCTAAGGCAGTGCAACCTTACTCTTTAATGGTGGATGTATAAGAGTTGGGCTAAACGATTCCTTCAGAGAGCTGGAGGTATATACGAATTAGTGATCGATCTAACTCATCGTGAAAAAAAAGTGTAGACGAGACGCGAAAACTAATTTGTTGGTTGTTTAATGGGAAACCACCACGTACTATATTGAATATTATTAAAGACTCGGCGCGTGCTAGGTTTAGACTTTTATATATTTACGTTGTTGACGAGAGAAGAAAATCGATATACCTTTAAAGTGGTTAGAGAATTATTGAGTAATTTGATACACGGCGAGAAAGGAAGATTAAAGGAATGTATATATGTGTTATATATATACCTTGAATTATGTGATTTGGTGGAAGAGAAATAATTATAGTATATTTCTACTAAAGGATATTAAAATAAATTCTAGCATTTGATTATTTTAATAAAAGGGGGAATATTATTTTGATATTACCTTATATAGCTTTGTACGAGTAAATGTGTGCGATTAAGTAATGTGGTAAATATATTAAAACATATTTGCTATATAAGTTGATGGAAACAATTTATCATGATAGGAAATAAACTTATTTTCTATATATAGTGCGTACGTGTGTCGTGCATGTAAATATTCTAATAAAAAAAAGATATTATATTAAGAATAATATCTTGCGAAAATGAGTAAATCGTGTTATTATGATTAGTTCTTATATTTAGAGAAAACATGCTAAACATCTTATGTTATAGAGAAGTACATAAATTTGATTATAGTAATGTGGTGGGAAATGAATAAGTAATGAGAATACGTAATAAGCTTAATGTAAGCTTGTGTGATATGCCTAGTGTGGCAAAGTGATGGAATAAGAATCCATTTAATAATTTAATGACTGAATAATTGAAGGAATTAAATTTGTATGTGCAATAATTTTATATTATATAGTAGCTACATCTATATGATATGAAATGAAGTGTGACATTAATTGGGACTAGTGATATACATATGATAAAAGTGATTAAATCATAAAGTTGATTTAAATAAGTTTTGTTATCTCATCCTAGGTGATGAGGCAATTATATGTGTACCCTAAAAGATTGGAGTAAATAAATATGTGTTATTAAAATATTTATTTCAATACCAATGTGTAAGTAAATAGTAAAAAGAGATATTAAGTTATTAGTGAGCAATTAGATAAAGTCCACACATTTTAAAGATTAAAATATATGGACTAATGTATATTGAGACTATATGATATGAATTCATCATAAAATGTAACATAAGAGTGAGAAGGTGTAGGAGTATACAAGAATGCTAAGATATTGTATTGTCCCAAATTGAGAGTCTCATTTGTCCCAAATTGAGATATTTTTCCTAATGTTTAACCGAAATTAGCGTGCAATTCTTGTTTAAACATAAACTCTAGCAATATATCACATATAACCACAATTAACAGTTATGCATATCAACAATTCCGCAAATTGAATTCACAGACTTAGAAGGTTTATGCCGTAAACTCATATGTGCATATTCATATATAATTAGGGAAAATACCTTCAATTAGCGTGATAATTCCTTGCAAACACCACTGAATTAGCTTTGAAATCCTTAAGCTTCCTCTCAATCTCCCTCAAGTTTCACTCTGTCAAGCTCTATCAATTCTCAGGCTCTTCTCTTCTATCTTCTCAGTGTAGCCAATATAGACTAAGTTAAGCGTAAACTAAAAAAAAACTGATAACCTTAATAATCCTAATAACTAATATCAGTTACTAAAAGAAATGTATATAATATAAATATATTATATTAATTATTTTAATTATATTTTATTTATATAATTCAAAATTAAAAGAATTTCAAAAGCCATAGGGCCTTGTTTGGCAAATACCATTTAAAAATTAAACACTTAATATCCTTGAACCTTGTTTGGATAAAACTAAATTAAAACTACTTTAATTTATTTTAATAACTCCTTATAATATAATTATTTGTCACATTTTATTTAATCAAGCTTTCATATTTAATTTAATTAATTTAAATAAAAATTAATTGATTAAATAATTTAATCACATAATCGAATACGGATAATTAACCACCAATTTGAAATATCAACATAACAATAATTTCCTTAACTCATTAATTATTTATTTAACAAATAATTAACCAAATAAAATCAAATCAATTAAACAAATATTTATTTAATGATAAACACATCCATTAAATATTTATTGAACTCAATAAATAATTAATATTATAATTAAAATTCTAGAATGTTACAATTTTATACTTCAAATCAGAGTCGTTAGGAACACAAAGTCTGGAATTGACTCGAAGTATTCCTTCTTCGTCAATCCTTGCTTCTGGAATAATACCTTCTTTCACCTTTTTCTTCATATTCATCAGCTCCGGATCTGTAGCATGAGTAACTTTAACTTCATCGATTAAAGTCGATTCTACTCGTATATTTGATATTATCACATGGGTACTTGGTGTCTTTAACTCTATCTTCATCCTTTGTAAGTCACACAAAATGGGCCTTTGTGTTGACAATATCGCACTCATACAAACATATGATCTTGTACTCAACGCGTCAGCTACCACATTTGTTTTTCCAGGATGGTATTGAATGGTATGGTCGTAATCTTTCAACAGCTCAAGCCAACGTCATTACCGCATGTTGATTTCTTTTTGGGTGAAGAAATATTTGAGGCTTTTATGATCTGTATAGATCTTCACTTTCTCCCCATACAAGTAATGTCGCTAGATCTTTAGCGTGAAACTGACTTCTGCCAACTCTAGATCATGAGTAGGATAATTCCACTCATATTCTTTGAGTTGTCGAGAGGCATAGGCTATGACTTTCCCATGTTGCATGAGAACACATCCTAAACCTCTACCTGAAACATCACTGTAAATGACAAATCCCTCCGAACCTGATGGTATTGTCAGAACAGGTGCTAAAATGAGTCTCCTATTGAGTTCTTGGAAACTCTTCTCACATTCTTCGCTCCATTCGAACTTTGTATCTTTTCGAGTCAGTTGAGTTAATGGAGTAGCGATTCGAGAAAATCCTTCCACGAATCTCCGATAATAACTAGCTAAGCCCAGAAAGCTACGTATTTTGATTATTGACTTAGGTTGCTCCCAACTTTGTATTGCTTCAATCTTTGCTGCGTCAATTGATATTCCATGAATCGATATCACGTGCCCAAAGAATCCTACTTCCTCAAGGCAGAATTCACATTTCTTCAACTTGGCATATAGCTTGTTTTCACGAAGCTTTTGGAGTATCAGCCTCAAGTGTTGGTCATGATCTTCACGGCTTTTGGAGTAGATGAGGATGTCATCAATAAAGACAACCACAAAATGATCCAAATATTCACTGAACACTTAATTCATCATATCCATGAAGGCATCAAGAGCATTAGTCAATCCAAAAGACATGATTAGGAATTCCTAATACACGTACCGAGTTCTGAATGTAGTCTTTGGAATGTCTTTATCAGTTTTAATCTTTAACTGATGATATCCGGAACGAAGATTGATCTTTAAAAAACAATTATCACCTTGAAACTGGTTAAACGGGTCATCAATGAGAGGTAATAGGTACCTATTTTTTATGGTGACATTATTCAACTCTAGATAGACAATGCAAAGTCGCATACTCCCATCTTTAATCTTTACGAATAGAATAAGAGCACTCCAAGGAGATGTACTACGACGAATGAAACCGATGTCTAACAATTCCTGTAATTGGGGTTTTAACTCCTGAAGTTCAATAGGAGCAATTCGATATGGGGCTTTTGAAATGGGTTTTGTACCGGGTTCAAGGTCAATACAAAATTTGATTTCACACTCTGGGGGTAAACCAGGAAATTATTCGGGTAATACGTCAGGAAATTTATTAACAACATAAATATCATTCAAATCTGACATATTTTTGTTTAAATTGGTGACATGGGCTAAGAAAGATTGACATCCGTTTTACAATAAACGAATGGCTTTATGGCTTGATATGACACTGATTGAGTTGTTTTATTGCTTGAATTCGCATAACAGGTTGGTTAGGAATATGAAAACTAATAACCTTACGAAAATAATCAATTTTAGCATGATGAGTTATTAACCAAGCAATCCCTAAATTCACATCAATTGAAAGTATTTTCAAAGAGATGAGATCAACAAGTAATGTGAAAGTGTCGATTTGAATCAAACAAGATTTATAAACAGTGGATGTAACGAAGGTTTCTCCCAACGAAGTTTCAATAGATAAGTCAAAGTCTAATTTCTCTGGAGGAAAGTTTAAACGTTGAGCACAATCAGGTGAAATAAAAGGATGTGTAGAACCGATATCTAATAAGGTATAGACTTCGCAAGAGTTTATGATTAGTTTACCCATGATAACTTCGTTCAGAATCCTCATTTTTTGGGAGGTCAAGACAAACGCTCTCCCTTGAACTACCAACTTTGACTTGTCTGGGATAGCCTTTGGTGTCACCTTCCCAGCTGGACTTGACTTCGTTGCACGATAAAATCGAGCTAAATAACCTTCCTTTATGTAATTAAAACACACTTTGGGTTAAAGCATACAATTTGGACGAATGTGTCCCTCCTGTCCGCATTTACAGCATACGACCGGTGGTCGTTCTCCTTCCTTAAAAACGGGTGTTGGCGCCGATGTCTTTCCCTCATTGTTGAATCTCCTCTTTTTGAAATTTCCACTTGACTCATTTCTTCTATTATCTTTGCCAGGATTACCACCGAAGTGGTTACCATTTCTGGCATAATGATTTCCTCCATGTTTGTTATCACCGCTTCGATGACTGTTGCCTTTGGTATGACCACTATCATTTTATCGGCTTCTATCTTTTGGTTGGGCTGACTCATTATCGCGCTCCAATAACTGAGCCCTATTTACAACACCTAAATACAAACACAGTTTGTGAGAATTGAGGTATTGACGAATTTCGGGCTTCAAACCTCGTAGAAACATTCGCGTCATACGCTCCTCGTTATCTACTAAATGGGATGCAAACCGGGATAACTCCGCAAACTTAGCCTTGTATTGCGATATGGTCATATTGTTCTGCTCCAGCTTGGTGAATTCCACCTCTTTTATGTGACGAATACTTTCTGGAAAGTACTTGTCATTGAACAATTCTTGGAACTTCTCCCAAGACATCTTCAGTGCAGACATATGAGTACGTTTTACAGATTCCCACCAGTAATCTGCCTCTCCGAGCAATATAAAGGTGGCGAAGGGAACCTTTTACTCTTCAATGAATCCTAAGACATCAAATATCTTGGTAATCTACGTAATCCATGTCTCTTCCTTAAGTGGCTCTGGCTTTCCCAAAAACTCCGGTGGTCCCAACTCCTTGAATTGCTTAGCAGTGACCAGCCGTGAGTTACCATTGTTTCCACCTGCATTTTGAACATTAGTCTCTCTCGTTTGATGTTGCATGAATTGCAAAAAGCTCCTAAACACCCAATCATTCATCATTTGGTCAGTGTTGTTGTTTACATAAGGAATATTGTCTTCCTGATGCTCATTATCATGATTATTGATTGGCAGTGTCTTAACGGTCCCACGTGCTCCATTGCTCATCTCAAAATTTTCAGATGCCATTCTCAAATACTGCCCCAAAATAAAGGTTAATTAAAGATATTAACATGTCACATATTATCCCTATATTCCGACCGACCAATTAAATAAAAAATAAGCTTAGGTAGGACACACTAGCGAAGGATTTACTCGTCTCTCCCCTCCTAGTTCTAACCTTAGATCTCCGCCATAGATCATATTCCTAAGCTCCGATACCAACTGTGACAGCCCCAGAATAAGTCTATATAACCCATTCTGGGTCCCAAATATACGGTACAGAATCCAAATACAAACTTAAATTATACAATTGTCGTGAAAAATACGACAACACAATGTTGAGAGTTTTAATACAAATATTGCCTCCTAGACAATATCCAAACTCAAATAAAATCTTCATTACAATTATTATCACACTATTTTACAAAATAGTGAGGATTACTAAAATAACCATCTTGGACCACTACTCCACTCCCCGACTAGTCTCAGCTACATTCTCGCCTCCTGAGATGAACAATGGAACAAAAATGAAAAGGGTGAGCTCAACTAGCCCAGTAAAGAATATTATGACTAAGATAATGTAGAACAAATTATCCTTAGTCCTCAACAGGGAAAAATCTAATAGAATACAATAGAAAACAAGTTTTAGATCAACAACTGCAGCGGAAACAACAATCCACTGGAAGAGTCAAGTAGAGCATGATGTTTACTATCTTTTATGATTTAAAAATCCATCATAAATATTGTATCCTTGTAGCAGAACTCAATAAATAATCCACATCACCGAATTATCCATGCACTATGGGCCAAGGATATTCGTTAGTATCACCAGTGGTCATGATCATGCCAAACAACTGTCCATCTTTGCACTACGGGCCAAATAGGACTTCCACCACATCAGTTGTCTGTAACAGTACATGTCATGATTATTCCAATACAAAATTTCTTGTCATAATCATACCAATCAACAGTCCATCTATGCACTACAGGCCAAAGATGACTTTTACCACAACATAATCATAAGGATGATGATAATGATATAAGGAATTAATCAAGTGAGATCAGGAATAAATATTAGAAATTTATAATTTAAGTTATTCAGAGTTCAAGAATATCCAAATTGTCAACATGATCTCCATTTCTGGAGTAAAATTCAAGAATTATATTCATGTATCAAAAATAATTTTGGACATAAAAGAAATCAATTTTGTCGTGAATAGTACCCAGAGTGAATAGTTTCTCGAGTGATAGTACCCCGAATGAATATTACCCTGAGTGAATAGTACCCCATCATAAATAGTATCCCACCATAAGAAAGGTCAGACCAATAGTTGAATAATAATAGATGAAGCATAAACTATTAAGAATATTCCACTAATTTCAAGGGTTTTCACCATTTAATAATAAGGTTATGAAAACAAACAATAAATTTGTACCATAAAGTGAGAAATACGAAAAAAGACGATATCCCTTGATGAGTACAAAAGAAATGACATCTCAAACGAGTATAAAAGAATATAAGAAACTGTAAATGGATTTTCACCCGTCATGCGGTAATTCGTGTAGACAGGTCATTTCCATAATTTAATAAAGAATGAATATGAAGGGCCATTCACCATGCATACTGTGACACCCCCAAATCCGGGTACTTAAATTCCTCGGGATTTGGTGTTCACTGTACAAATATCATCTATCTATCTACCCATAATAAATACAAACCATGCAATAGATAGAAATAAATCCTCCCCTTATGGGTTTATAACATCTGAATAATAAATATAATCTCAGGTCAAACTAACCTTAAACATCTGTGCGAAAACATAAACAATTAAGTCTTAAACAACATAAAGTCTTTACAATAACATTAAAATTAAATAACAAGTCTTCATCACTTATTAGCTTTTGCCCTTGCCTTTACTAGTGGAAGGCTCATCGTACCTTTCGTTCTTAACTGCAATGTTATTATTATGCAAGAGTGAGCATGAATGCCCACAAGTATAATATTGAAATAGCAATATAATAACATGCGAGAATCAAAGATTTATGATATAAAGCTCAACTTTTGAATCAAGAATTAATAACAAGAATCAAAAGATTTCTGAGGGTCATAAGACCTTGAACTATGTCCTAGGTTATCAAGGGTTATACTTGAAACCTTTAACAGTCATAAGACTATGGACTCTCATACTCGTACTTAGGGGGATCAGCCCTTAGTACCATACTGTGCACAATATCTTAATGCTAACGCATAAGTAATCCCTATCTGTGGTTGTTCATCTCGATTTGACATCGAGTCCGCACCAAAGGAAGTTTGGTTTGGATAAATCAATAAGGGTTCTAAAATTTAGAACGTTCATCAACTATGGACTAGTCGAATCAAATAGGGGTTCACTAGTCTAACAAGGTTCAACAATAATTGATAATTAGATTGAATAATAATCTCAAGAGGTATACAATAGAATAAATATTGTATAACAGAATCATGCTTTGAAAAGATAATTAATCTTTAATATAACAATTGAACTTGGTTAATAATAATGAGAATAACTTGAATAATGATAACAAGTAAGGTTAGGAAACTTGCCCCGTGCGTAGATTACACGTTAATTATACACGTTCTTCGATATAAATCCTACATACCATTTCCCATAACAACTCTAGTTAATTATAATATAATTAATCATCATAAGTTCATTCTTTTGTCTAAACTCGAATTCATGACTATACTTAGTCAATTACTACACTTATTGTCAAAATTAAGACTTCACGAACAATAAGCTAACTATGCATTCAATCGTTCAATTCACACGTAATTGAGTTATGGACGTGTTAAGAATTTATTTTAACACCTCATTATATGTCTAACAAGTTTTTATGTTCATTAGATTAAGTCAATAACACATTGCTAGACTTAAACATTTTAAAAACTAATTTATGGCCATTCTGCTAAGTGGTATATGCTACCATTTTGTTGTTATATTATGTCTCAAGCGTTATATATGCCAGTGGTGGTATACTTGTACGGATACTTATACTGCGGTGTGGGACTTTAGTTCTAGAGTTGGCGTCGCGGCGCGAAACTCCAAATTTTGATTCTCAGTTCGCGAAGAACACAGAGTTCAGCAAAATAAACACTACATGATCATTAATTTCACCAATTTAACATACCCACATGTTAGAATTCATACATAATCATTTCCCAACATTTATAAAATGATTTTAACCCAGTAAAACACATAATTACAGAATTAAAATATGTAAATTTTATTGTTCTTGAAGGTTTTGAACATAAATCATAAAATTCAATGCCACGAATTCGTTATAACACCAAATCCATCCATTTCAGTTTTGTTTACTTTATTTTAACATGCATAATTATATGCAAGTGGAAATTTTACAAAAAAAATTTATGTTTGACATATTAAAATCACGTATAAGGGTCATATGGCCATATCCCATACTCTGTAAATTTTGAAGCAATAATATACGTTATAATATTATGAAACTGATGATATGGGGACCTAAAATATATATAAAACATGTTATGCTAACATATTATCTCATACATCCACATAAACAATACAATTTTCCAATTTACAGAGACTTTACAAAATTTTGAAAGCCATATTCATAAAACTCCAATAACATAATTAACAATTGGGTTGAAGAGATTACTCTTAAAACAATTTCTCTGACTTTCACGTAGTTCTAAAATACCACACTAATTCACACTGCTTCTCTCTATTTCACTGAAATTCTCTCTGAATTCTCTCTCAGTTAACTCATAAAAATAATGTCTTCTCAACATAAGACTGATTAATAAAGAAGAAGGCGTACGTGAGTGGAGGTCAGTTACCCATCATGGGTTAACTGCTATAACTTCCCTTAGGGCCTTGTTTGCTTGAACATAAATAACCCTTCTAATTATTTTAATTAATCTCCTATACTATAGTTTAAATCATGTCACACCCAATTACACAATAAATCAAATATCTTATTTAATTTAATTTAAATAAAATATAATACTTTCTCATTAATTCACCTAGTCAAATAATTAAATTCTCATTTATTAATAATGTCAAATTATTAAATCTCTAATTAATTATTACCTTAATTAAAATAACATTATGCTTATTAAATATTTCATTTAATTCAATAAGCTCACATAAATACATACTTGAATAATAATTATTCTCCACATTAATTTAATAAATATAACACATATAATTAAATTAATCTACCACAACTTCATCAATTAATTATTTAATCTAATAATTAATTCATCGAAAAATATTTATTTAATCCAATAAATACTAAAATTAAATTACAAAATCTCGTTTGTCACACATACGGTAGTCCCCGTAGACAGGTTACTCCCACAGATTAATAAATAATGAATGTGAAGGGTCATTCACTATGCATGCGGTAGTCCACGTAGACAGGTTACTCCCGCAGATTAATAAAGAATGAATATGAAGGGTCATTCACCATGCATGCGTTAGTCCGCGTAGACAGGTTACTCCCGCAGATTAATAAAGAATGAATACAAATGGTCATTCACCATGCATGCGATAATCCGCATTGACAGGTTACTCTCGCAGATTAATAAAGAATGAATACGAAGGGTCATTCACCATGCATGCGGTAATTCTCGTTGACAGGATACTCCCGCAGATTAATAAAGAATAGAATGACAACCCTTATGAGTATTGAAAGAAAATAACATTCTTTACGAATAGGAAAGAATAATACCCCTTACCTTAGTAGAAGATTGGATACTGCAATAGTGAGTTAGCAGAATACTCTTCTTCTTTCTCTCTATAGTTTCTCTCTCTGTAGTTTTAGTGAATTCGTAAGAAATAATGAAGGAATAAGCCTCTATTTATAGGAGAATGGACTAAATAGTAACTAATTCATGAACGGTCTAGTTTGATTTACTATTAAGACATACGATCCATATTGATTTACTATTAAAATTTAAAGTATCGGTCTATACTGATTTACTATTATAACTTTCAACCAGCAGTCCATATTGATTTACTATTATAACTTTCCACCAACGGTCCATATTGATTTAGTATTATAACTTCAACCAACATTCCATATTGATATAGTATTATAACTTCAACCAACAGTCTGAAAAATTAGCATATCTCCTCATGGAATAATAAGCCAAACTTATAACAAACGCCTCATAACAAACCGCTCTATTTATTATATCAAAAATTGAATAAATATTTACCACAAATCACTTATCCTTAATCAACACATTTTTAATCTTTCAACAATTATTCATCATTTAATATTATAACTCACAATATTGACAACCAGATCGTTCCCAGGAAAGAGGGGGCTTTCCGATAAAGATTTCTCCTTATTGGTGCGCAATTAGATGACCTAACCCATTTCCTCGACAAAACTTTCTAGACATTGTCAATAATGTAAATAATAATATGAATAATTGTATCGTCTCAATTATTGATTTAATAAAATAAAATATTGTGTAGATAATACTAACAATAATTTAATCAATAATATGAGATACTATGCAACAACTCCTGTAGCAATTATTGAATGAAACTGAGCAACTTCTTGCGTAAGCATCAATAATCAGAGATACTGTGTAATGACGTGTGCTACTGTGCAACAATGGGTATTATTGTTCTTTTATCACAGGTATTTCAATAGTTAACGGTAAAAAATTTGCCGTTATTTTTATAAAAAGTTATCTCTATCGCTTTCTATATCCGACAGTCATTCCGTTGTGTGGTTCACCAATGATTGTGTCATCGTACGAATATTCCCCAACAAAAAGAATATTCCTCGGCAAAAAAGAATATTTTATGACAACTTGCTTTTTTTGTAAAATTTGCACATATCAGCCATAACTATAGCATTATATCAAATCACACCTTATTATTCAAAATAATATTTAGAGAAAATTAAATCTTTATTCATAAAAAGTTGGGGTCTTACAACAAAGGTTAATTAATTGATCATTTACTAATAGTAATGAATAATTAAAGACTAATAAATCAATTATTTACTATTCAAGGATAAATGATTAATTAATTATTACTTAATTAATATTAAATAATAATTAAAGATGAATACATTAAATAATAAGTAGATGTAATTAGCTATTATTTATTTAATAATAACTAAAGGTAATTAATTAATTACTATTTAACTAATATTAAATGGTAATTAAAGGAAGATAGAGTTAATAAATAGAGATAATTTAAATGACTCATTAATTAAAGAATTATAATAAATTGTTTAAGGGTCTAATAAATGTTTATTACTTAAGAAAAACCTTTAAAATTTATTAAATCATTAACCTAAGGTTTATTAAATATCCTATAAGATTAATGATGGTACATTATACTATGTGTACCTTGTGATTGAATTATTTGCTAGTTAATAGCATAAGTAAGAGTATATACGTACAATTATACGCAGTACTAATTAGTAGACTAACATTGTCAATGGTAGGTTATTTAAAGAATTTTAATTAAAGCTAATTATCCGTAGCTCGTCGAACATGCAAGATCTCTAAGTCAAACGCGAGTTATTATTTTTCAAGCATGTTTGTAGATAATTATTGTTAATTATTCCACATCTAATATTATTATTGAATATTCGAATTATGGAAAGTTTCCTAATTCCACTTGATCAGTTATTAATTTCAAAGCATGAATAGTGAATAATTATTGATGGTTATTCACATCCATATAGATTATTGTTATTCGCACCTAGTGCATCTGATTTCTTGATCTATTACTTGAAATGTGAAATAATTTAAAGTTCTTTTATGCATGAACTGTTTATTAGTTGTGTCTCAGCTATTTGTTTTGGCGAGACTAATATTTGATAAAGCATGAAACGTTCTATTTATTATGAGATTGATTTATGCCATTTACTTCGGCTATATAAACATTGATATTATATGATAAATTCATAGCACTTCTTTGAATTCAATCCAAACCATATTGTTATGGTATGGACTCATGATGTAAGACTGAGAAGAACAACCCTTAAAAAAAGGGGAACTTTATTGTCATAAAATGACCTATGCGCAATTTTTGAGTATTATGCATAATATAGGGTAGAAGAGTATAATTAGTTTTTATAACTAACTTATATTCTTTAGGTAATTTAGCTTTAATAACTGATGATTCCTTGAGTAGTTCATGATCCATTTGTGATCACTCTGCATGAAATCTGAGAATATCCCACTTTGTTGAATATTGTTGTAGTATTGATAATTCTTCTTAATCAGTTGAATATTATTGAACCTTCGATGTAGTTTACTCTTTCATCCTTGGAATGTTATTCAGTATGAAACTAAACAAAATCCTTGTTATTGCAAATGATTTATTATTCAGCTACTTCGAAATCTTTCGAATATCGTTGAGATTCTAGAAAGTTAAATTCTTCTTTATCTTTTATTGTACGCTTTAACTTTCTGAGAAAACTCGTTGTTCACCCTTGCTTAAATAAAATATTTCAGCTAAAGTCGAGGTATCAGAAGGTTCTAATAAGGACAAAGGCAAGGCGAATGCGACCGAGTAGTATCAAGTTGTTCAATGATTATAATATTATAATTTTGTTTAAGTCTTTTGTATTAATAAACATAATAGGTTAAGGTTAGTTAACCTGCAATAACGATGGTATAATTCTGTTTTAATGTATATTTTTATTAAGGTAATGTAATGAATGATGAAATTCATAATTGAATAGGTAGTTAGATATGATATGTATTGTAACATTCCGAATTTTAAATGTAATATTAAATATTTATTGATTTAAATAAATATTTAACGGATGTTATTATCGTTGAATAAATATTTGTTCAATTGATTTAATTTTGTTTAGTTAATTGTTTATTTAATAAATAATTGATGAATTAAGGAAATTATTATTATTAATATTTCAATTTAATGATTTATTATTTGTATTGTGTTATGTGATTAAAGGATTTATTTAATTAATTATTATTTGAATTAATTAGAATAAATATGAAAGCTTGATTAAATATAGTGTTACAAATAACTATATTATAAGGAGTTAATAAAATAAATTAAAGTAGTTTAATTTAGTTTTAACAAACAAGGCTTAATATATTAATTCTTTAATATTTAAAGGGTTTTTGCCAAACAAGCCTTATGGCTTTTGAGATTTCTAGGTTATTTAAATTAAATAAGATAAAATCAAATAATAAATATAATATATTTATGTTATATACGTTTATCCTAATAATTGATGTTACTTATTATGCGTATTAAGCCTATGTCAGTTTTATTTGTTATTATATCATTACGCATTTTATTTGCTAAAGCTTAGAGAAGAGAGGAGTTTGAGAGTTCAGAGAAATTGAGAGAAGGTTGAGAGAAATTGAGAGAAAGCTTAGGATTTTCAAGCAATTCTAGTGGGTTAGCAAGAATTAGAAGCTAATTGAAAGTATGCTCTACAACTTGGATATTATATATATGCTTATGAGTATTACGGCAAACTCTTATATAATATGTGAATTGCAAGTTTATTGAATTGTTGCTTTACAATGGATTACTTGTGGTTATACATGTTCATGATGATAGAGATTATGTTTAAACAACAATTGTATGCTAAATTTCTGTTTGACAGTAGGAATTTTGACAGTATATGGAAATTTCATATGTTCATGAAAAACATCAATTCTAGTGGCTAAATTATATGTTAAAGTATAAATTAAAGCTTGTATATGTTAGTTCAATGAGATATGAGTATAACGTAATTTGAATGAGATAAATTGGACAAGAATTGAAATCACATTGTTCAATTTTGTGAAGGAACTCAAAAATGGAGTTTTTGTATGAAAACTTGAATTTGGAGAAATTAAAATAGTTTTAGTTAGTGTTAAATTGTGCTAATTGGTTGTAAATGTGAGCAATCATATTTATGATATTGTATATTTATTATACGTGTTCATATTACTGTCTATTGGGTGAAATTTGTGTTTGTTGGGCTAAAGTCGGCTACTGTTCATAGCCTTCTCTACGTCTCGTCTCGAACACTGCAGCAATGCTACTTTGTGCGCAAGGCAAAAAAACGACGCAATTGCGCTTGGGTCCCCCAAGCCTTTGTGTACGGTTTGAGATTCTGACTTCTGCTATTTCAGCAGACTTGGGGGAAACATCCTAGCATGGTCTGAAATTGTGTTAGCATGTTAAATGTGTAATGTTAAGGTTAACATAACATAGTGAGTTGTGGTTTGTATGATCAAAGTTGCAAAAATGATTAGTAAATCAAAAATGCGTTATGTGGTAATTTAGTATACATAATGAAAGTTAGATAAGTGTTGCGAAGTAAAACACTTAAAGTTTCTGAAATGTGAATGATAATAAACATGTTATGATATGTTAACATGTCTAATAGGTATTGTGGTTCTAAAATTATGTGTAGGTGATCGTGAGTTTAATTTTATAGCTTACGCTCAAGGTACGTTTTCTAACTCTACACTTTCGTTGAGCTAGTTCGTTTATTTCATTGTGCAAGTTTTCTAACTCTACATTTTTGTTGAGTTAGTTCTATTTTTATAAATGCATGCTTTTGATTGAGCAAGTTTTCATCTCAACTGTTATTGAATATGTAAATTGTTCCTAAAATCCATTTGAGAAAACTCAAACTCTAATGTTATTGGAAATTCTCCATTTGTTAATTCATTCTAACTTGTTTACAGTTAAGCAAGTTTCTTAAAGTTCAGGAATTTCATTTCTAATATTATAAAACTTGAACCTAGCTTATTTTATTGTTCAAGCAAAGCTTAACCATTTTATTCATTCTATTGAATACTTATTGTCAGACCCTAGATTTTATGAATAAATATTTCATTTTCTCGAAATAATTTTTTGAATATTATGGTATTTATTTGATATAATATTATAGTTGTAGGTAGTATTTATAAATTTTGCAAAGTACGCAAGTTGTTATATAATATTCTTTTTGTCGGGGAATATTCGTACGACGACATAATCATTGGTGGACCCCACAACGGAAGTACTATCGTAGTTAGAAAATGACAAAAATATTTTATGAAAATAACGGCGGAGGTTTTATTGATTATCTTGTTGAACTACGGGTAGTAAAGGTAATGCTTATATGGCGTGGATGCATAGTAGCACATGGTATTGATTATTAATGCTTACGTGAGAAGTCACTCAGTTATATTCAATTATTGCTACAGTAATTGTTGCATCATATCTTTCATATTATTGATCGATTATTATTACATAAAGATCATCTGCATAATATGATATATTATTAAATCAATGATTGAGACGGCAAAGATATTCATATTATTATTTGCAATATTGACAATGTCTAGAACTTCTGTCAAGGAGAGGTTTGGTCACCTAATTGCGCGCCAATAAAGAGAAATCCTTATCGGAAAGCCCCCTCTTTCTTGGGAACGACCTAGTTGTTAAATATTGTGAGTTATAATATTAATGATGAATGTTATTAAAATTGAAGTTGTGTTCGGAGTTGAATTTGGAGACGCGGACGTGATATTTGAGTCCGGAACCATGAAATTAGTAAAAATAGTCTCTAAACACAAAATTTTCCGGGATTCACTATTTGGTCAAAAAGTCAACAGTTGACTTTTTCGGGAAAAGTCAAACTTCAAAATTTCAAAATTTATATTATTGATAAAAATAGTTTCATTATGTTGAAATTGTTTGTGTTAGTGAAAATCGACATCTATTTCGATGATAATTGATGTCTGGGGGTTATATTGATAAATCGGGTAATTAATCAGATAAATGACCAATTAATTGCTACTAATTCACATGCTTATGTAACTATTTGTTCACATATGTGTACTATTGAATCACATTCTTGTACTATTAGGGGAGTTGGTGCAAAATTTATAATACTTGAATGACTAAGTTAAAAATGGAGGTATAGATGGAGGTACTATACTGTAATTATTTTTATCACATGATTAGAACTATTGAGTCACATGATTTTCTATTTATTCACATTATTTACTATTAGGGGAGTTGGTGCAAGTTTGATAATACTTGCAGGACTAAATTAAAAATGAAGAAAAAGAGGAAGGTATTATACTGTAATATTTCGAGCCCCAAAATGTGCAATTATCGAAACTATATTTTCCTATAAATAGAAGCTCATTCTTCCTTCATTTCTCACAAATTCACAAAAGCTTTAGTGCAATTATTATAGAGAGAAATTATAGAGAGAAAGAAGAAGAGAAGTCTGCTACCTCACTATTCTAGTATCCAGTTTTTTTTTAAGGTAGGGAATATTATTTGTTGTACTCGTAGGAAGTATTATTTCTTTATTATCCATGAAGAGAACTTCTGTTATTCCATTCTTTATTATTCTATTGGAATAACTCAGATCGCTGGCTACCCTATACTTGGTGAAATTCTTTCGTTATTCCAATCTTTATCATTCTCATTGGAACATCCTGTTTTGTGCGTTTACTTGGACACTGGTTCCATTATTTATCATTCTGTTGGAACATCCTATCTGGTATGCGTTTTATGCCTTAATTCGGTTCCGCTCTTTATTATTATTCTATTGGAATATCGTCATGCATGCGCTTTTACGCTGGACTCTAATTCCGGCCCTTATTAGTATTCATTGGAATAACTTCGTCTATACTGGGCACCGCATGCATGGTGATTTACTAGCATTATTTCATTCTTTATTATTATGTTGGATCATCCCTGCCGGTTTGTAATTTCGCCGGACACGGTTCCGTTATTTAGTATTCGTTGAATAACTCGTCATGCATAAGTACCGCATACATGGTGATTTCTTTTGTTATTCCATTCTTTATTATACTCGGTTGGTTAAAGTTTTGACTTCTATACTCCATGAAATTAGTGGAAGATCCTTGATATTTTTGCGCTTCATCCAAAGATCTTTTCATGGAAATATTCTTCCGAGCATTCTTGAATTTTACTCTACAAAGCAAAGATCATGTTGACAATTTGGACATTATTAGTTCCTGGATAAATTAATTCTTGAATTTGTTTTATTGAATTCTTATATCATTGTGATCATCCTCATGTTTATATTTTATTGAAAGTCATCTGTGACCTGTAGTGCATAGATGGACTTGGTATGATTATGACCTGGGATTATTCGGTGTAATCATGACCGTAATGTTACAAATGATGTGGTAAAAATCCTCATTAGCCCGTAGTGCATTGATGGACAGTTTTTGGTATGATTATGGCTATGGATTCTCTTCGGCCAAGGGTGCAAAGATGAATTATTTTATGACATGATCAGGACCGTTGATGAAAACACGATTATCTTTGGCCTGTAGTGCATGGATAATTCGTGGTTGTGATACTAAAAATATCCTTGGCCTGTAGTGTAGGGATGAGTTAATGATGTGGATTATTTATTAAGCTGAGTCTCAGCGGTAAAGTTGGTGAAAAACTTTTTAAATCATAGAAGATAGTTGATTTTATATTTTACTTGACTCTTCTAATGGATTGTTTATTCTGCTGCAGTTTTTGATCTAAAACTTGTTGTCTATTATATTCTAACAGTTGTTATACTGTTGAAGGCTAATGATAATTTATTCTGCATTATCTTAGTCATAATATTTCTTACTGGGCTAGTTGAGCTCACCCTTTCCTTCACTATTCTCTTCAGGAAATGAGAACGTAGCTGGGACTAGTCGGGGAATAGAGTGATGGTCCTAGATGTTTACATTAGTAGTCCTCCCTATTCTGTTAAATAGTGTAACAATAAATGTAATGAGGACTCCATTGAGTTTGTATACTCTCTAGTAAACAATATTTGTATTCAAACTCACAGCTCATGTTGTATATTTAAGATTGTATTTGTATTCTGTACCATGTATTTGGCAACTTAGAATAGGTGATGTATTCCTGTTTTGGGTGCGTCACAGTTGGTATCAAAGCTTAGGGATATGATCCCTGGCTGAAATGTGAGACAAGAACTAGGAGGGGAGAGACAGGGAATTCCTTCGCTAGTATAACCTACCTAAGTTTATTTGGTATTTAATTGGTCGGTTATAGTATAGGGATAATATGTGATATGCTAATTAACCCTTGTTTTGTGACAGTGTTTGAAAATGGCATATGAAAATGCTGAGATAAGCAATGAAGCACATGAGACCGTTGAGTTAGCTCAACCAAAAGGTAACGACCAACAACACGATAATAATCATACCGGTGGCAACGACCATCGAAACATTGATAACCATCGTGGGGGAAATTATCATGCCAAGAATGGTAACCAGTTTGGTGGTAATCATGGCCAAGATAATAGAAGTGGAAATTTCAAGAAGAGAAGGTCATTTAGCTTAATTTTGTCGTATAGTGAAGTCAAGTCCCGTTGGGACGGTGGCACCAAAGTCGGATACGGACAAAACAAAGCCGGTAGTATAAGTGAGAGCGTTTGTCGAGGAACTAGAACGAAGTTATCATAGGTTAGTTAATTATAAATTCTTGCGAAGTCTATACCTTATTCGATACCGGTTCTACCTATTCTTTTATCTCTCTTGCTTGTGCTCAACATTTAAATTTAACTCCGGAGAAGTTAGACTTTGACTTATTGGTTGAAACTTCGTTAGTAGAAACCTTCGTTACCTCCACTATTTATAAATCTTGTTGATTCAAATCGACACTTTCATGTTACCTGTTAATCTTATCTCTTTGAAAATACTTGCCTTTGATGCAATTTTTTGGAATCGATTGGTTAACTACTCATCATGCTTTTCGTAAGGTTGTTAGCTTTTATATTCCTAACTTTTTAAGTAACCAAACCACTAAAGTCAATCAATGTCATATCAAGCCATAAGTAAAGAGCCCCGAGCCTTTCGTTGTTGACTTCCTTGTGTGGAATGCACCGAAACCAGACTTTCTGTAGGTGATGTCGTGAATGACAATGGCAAGTTGATAGGTATCAATGTGACGTACTATCCAAGTCTTGGATGAGAGTCACAGTTTTCAATGACATTTCTATTGTTAATAGATTTCCTGACGTATTCTTAAAGACTTCTTAGCCTACCCTAGAGCGTGAAATCGAATTTTGTATTATCCCCATTACAAAACCCATTTCTAAAACCCTCAAATATTTCTTTACTTAAAATGAACGTAACATGCGCCAAAGACGTTGGCTCGAGCTATTGAAGATTACGATCGTACCATTCAATACCATCGTGAGAAAGCGAACGTGGTAGTTGACGCGTTGAGCAGAAGATCGTATGCGTTTACGAGTACGATGTTGTTAACACAAAGGCCCATTTCGTACGACTTACAAATGATGAAGATAGAGTTAAAGACTCTAGGAACCCAAGTAAAGATAACGAATATACGAGTAGAATCGACTTTAATCGATAAAGTTAAAGTCGTTCAAGCTACACACCCGGAGCTGATAAATGTGAAGAAGACGGTTCAAGAGGGCGTTATTCTAGAAGCAAGAATCGATGAAGAGAGAAAATCTCAACCCTCGATTTAATTGGTCCATTTGAAATCCTCGATGAAGTAGGAACTGTGGCCTATAGACTCGTTTTACCGCCAAGTATGTCGCGTGTTCATAACATTTTTTTTTACGTATCGACGTTACGTAAATATGTGGATGACCTGAACCACATTATTAATTTAGAACCGGATGAGATAGAAAAAGATTTAACGTATGAGGAGATACGTGTTAAAATCTTGGATAAGAAGAATCGTATTCAACACTAAAAGGTTATACCTCAAGAGTTAGAATCTGAAGAGGTATCCTCACCTCTTCAGCATACTAGGTACGTACGTAAATTTCGAGGGCGAAATTCCATAAGGAGGGGAGATTGTGAGACCCCAGATTTTATGAATAAATATTTAATTTTCTCGAAATAATTTTTTGAATATTATGGTATGGATTTGATATAATATTATAGTTGTGGGTAGTATTTATAAATTTGGCAAAGTACGCAAGTTGTTATATAATATTCTTTTTGTCGGGGAATATTCGTACGACTGCATAATCATTGGTGGACCCCACAACGGAAGTACTATTGTAGTTAGAAAACGACAAAAATATTTTATGAAAATAACGACGGAGGTTTTACCGTTAATACTGTTGAACTACCCTATAGTAAAAGTACACTAATACGTGTGGTTGCATAGTAGCACACGGTATTGATTATTAATGCTTACATGAGAAGTCACTCAGTTATACTCAATTATTACTACAGTAATTACTGCATCATATCTTTCATATTATTGATTCAATTATTGTTACAGTATCATCTATATAATATGATATATTATTAAATCAATGATTGAGATGACAAAGTTATTCATATTATTATTTGCAATATTGACAATATCTAGAAGTTTTGTCAAGGAGAGGTTTGGTCACCTAATTGTGCGCCAATAAAGAGAAATCCTTATCGGAAAGCCCCCTCTTTCCTGGGAACGACCTGGTTGTTAAATATTGTGAGTTATAATATTAATGATGAATGTTATTAAAATTGAAGTTGTGTTCGGAGTAGAATTTGGAGACGCGGACGTGATATTTGAGTCCGGAACGATGAAATTAGTAAAAATAGTCTTATAAACACAAAATTTTCCGGGATTCACTATTTGGTCAAAAAGTCAACAGTTGACTTTTTTGAGAAAAGTCAAACTTCGAAATTTCAAAATTTATATTGTTGATAAAAATAGTTTCATTATGTTGGAATTGTTTGTGTTAGTGAAAATCGACATCTATTCCGATGATAATTAATGTCTGGGGGTTATATTGATAAATCGGGTAATTTACCGGATAAATGAGCAATTAATTGCTACTAATTCACATGATTATGTAACTATTTGTTCACATGTGTGTACTATTGAATCACATTCTTGTACTATTAGGGGAGTTGGTGCAAAATTGATAATACTTGCATGACTAAGTTAAAAATGGAGGTATAGATGGAGGTACTATACTGTAATTATTTTTATCACATGATTAGAACTATTGAGTCACATGATTTACTATTGATTCACATTATTTACTATTAGGGGAGTTGGTGCAAGTTTGATAATACTTGCAGGACTAAATTAAAAATGAAGAAAAAGAGGAAGGTATTATACTGTAATATTTCAAGCCCCAAAACGTGCAATTATCGAAACTATATTTTCCTATAAATTGAAGCTCATTATTCCTTCATTTCTCACCAATTCACAAAAGCTTTAGAGCAATTATTATAGAGAGAAATTATAGAGAGAAAGAAGAAGAAAAGTCTGCTACCTCACTATTCCAGTATCAAGTTTTTTTTAAGGTAGGGAATATTATTTGTTGTACTCGTAGGGAGTATTATTTCTTTCTTATCCATGAAGAGAACTTCTGTTATTCCATTCTTTATTATTCTATTGGAATAACCTGTATACGTGGGCTACCCTATACTTGGTGAAATTCTTCTGTTATTCCAATCTTTATCTTTCTGTTGGAACATCCTGTTTGTGCGCGTTCTGTGGGACCGGTTCCATTATTTATCATTTCGTTGGAACATCTCATGCGGCGCTTTTACGTCGGACTCGGGTTAAAATCTTTTTTATTATTATTCTCATTGGAATATCCCTTTTGTATGCGTTTTCTTGGGACTGATTCAAATCCTTATTAGTATTCTGTTTTGAATAACCGTCTATAATGGCACCGCATGCATGGTGATTTCGTTGTTATTCCATTCTTTATTATACTCATTGGTTACTGATTTTGACTTCTATACTCCATGAAATTAGTGGAATATCCTTGATATTTCGCGCTTCATCCAAGATATCTTTTCATGGAAATATTCTTCCGAGCATTCTTGAATTTTACTCTACAAAGCAAAGATCATGTTGACAATTTGGACATTATTAGTTCCTGGATAAATTAATTCTTGAACTTGTTTTATTGAATTCTTATATCATTGTTGTGACGACCCCAAAATAGGTCCATTCCATCCAACCCATTCTGAGTCGCCAAATACATGGTACAGAAACAACTACAACTTTATTATCACAACAATAAAACTGTGAGTTTAAATACAAATATTATCTTCTAGACAATATTTATACTCAAATAAATCCTCATCACATTTATTGATACATTATTTTACAATAATGGTGAGGACTACTAAACAACTCTCTCTAGAACCTTCATTCCATACCCCACTAGTACTCGCTACATTCTCGCCTCCCCGAGAAGAAAAATGGAACAACAAGGAAAAGGGTGAGCTCAACTAGCCCGGTAAAGAATGTTATGACTAAGATAATATACAACAAATTATCGTTAGTCTCCAACAGGAAAAATCGATAGAATACAAATGAACAACAAGTTTCGAGATCAATATTCGCATGGAAATAATAATTCATAGAAGAGTTACGTAGAGAATGAAATCTACTATAATCTATGAATTTAACAAATCCATCATCAATATTTTATCCCCGTAACATCAATCAATATTCATCTCAAATCAAATATTCATCTTTGCACTACGTGCCAAAGATATTCATCAATCGGTCATGTTCATCTCAACACTGTTCATCTTTGCACTAAAGGCCAAAGATATTCATCAATCGGTCATGTTCATCTCAACACTGCTCATCTTTGCACTAAAGGCCAAAGATATTCATCATCGATCATGTTCATTTAAACACTTGTTCATCTTTGCACTCTGAAGCCAAAGATATTCTTCAGAAATCATTCATCTTTGCACTACAAAGCCAAAGATATTCAATAATATCATCATTTAAGACCGAGGATGATGAAAAATATTTTAAAGAAACGAATCCAATTGAAACAAAATGACAAGGATTAAGGATTCAGTACTTGGTTTTATCCACGCCCAAAAATACCTCAAAAATAATCATAGTGAAGTAAAATTCAAGAATGATCAAAACATGGATACAATCAAAGCTAGTATCCGAATAGATATTTTAGATTTAAAAGAAAAATTTTCATTTTCTATTGAATAGTGCCAGATTCGTGAATAGTGTCAGATACGTGAATAGTAACTCAGACACCCAAAGATAGAAATTCCACAAAAAAACATCTTCACGCTCCATGAATAGTACTCGTGAATAGTAACTTCGTGAATAGTAACTCATGAATAGTAACTCGTGAATAGTAACTCATGAATAGTAACCCGACATGAAAAAGTTCCAAATTTGATAAAAAGTACCAACCAATATTTCAAAGATAATGATATTGAAGAATTAATATCATTTGAGAAGAAAATAACATCCCTTACCTCAAAGAATCGATTTCTTGAGGAAGGAAAGGTCGGAAGTGATCTTTGAATGAAACTTATCTTGAATAAAGAACTCTCAAAGTATCTAAATACTCACAAAATACGCTCAATAATATAGAGAGAGAAGAGAGAAAACTTTGTTTCGGTGTGATTTTCAATTCTAACTTAGCCCTCTATTTATAGGAAAATGTTAGCTCGTAGAAGCAGACTTGACCGCTACACGATGGCTTTTACTCGCTACTATTGCCACCCACCACATTTGAAATAAAATTCAGCACATTTTTCACCAACCACAAGTGGGGCCCACTCAATTCTAGAATTTTCCACCAAAATCAATTATAAACCTAATTTCGAATCCGACACCTCTTAAAATTCACAACAAATCATTCGTGCATTTTTAACGGTTCAAAATTTGTGGACATATACTCAACTTATGTATGTATAACATACTCAAAATTACCACAATCCAACGGTCGGATTAAAAATTATAACCCCATAATATATCTCTCAAACCCCGATTTGATTTTTAACACCTCCAATCCGATAAAATAATCGATAAAACACCTCAACATTAATTCCTTCATTAATAACCACATAAATAAATCCATCATTTATATTCATATAAAATAAATATTTCCTTATCATATGAATCAATAATTAATTATTCACAAATAATATTATGTAATCACATTTATGACAAACCAGTTTCATTCCCAGAAAGAGGGGCTTTCAATAAGGATCTCTCCTCTTTGGCGCGCAATTAGGTGACCAAACCTCTCCTTAGATGTAACTTTCTAGACATTGCCAATAATGTTATCTAATAATATTATTCAAATAATATGAATTATTGATCGATAATGGGAAAAATCTTGTGCAAATGACAATTATTGAAACAATAATATAAAATATCAACGTAGCAATTATTGAATCAATAAAATAAACTATTGAATAGTAACTATCGTAATAATTATTGAGTAGTTCCTTCTTCACGTAAGGATCAATAATTCAACAATCATGTGCAATCTGGTGTGCTGCATCAGGCAACCACGCCAGACATCGTATTTTAACCACCGGTATTCAACGATCTTAACGGTAATAATTACGCCATTATTTATAACCACCCAAACTTTGTCGTTTTCCTCATCCAATCGCTTTTCGTTATGGGGCCCACACATGGCTACTACTGGTCGCATTTAATATTCCCGACAAAGATTTAATATTCCACGACCAAACTAATATTCCCCCAAACAACAATGAATATTTTATAACCACTTGCTTATTTTGAAATATTTGCACATTTTACCCATAACTAACCACATTAATCAAATCAACCCTTACTATTTCAAAATAATAAATAAAGGAAATTCCTTTTTATTTAAAAAATTTTGGGTCTTACAACCTCCCTCCTTATGAAATTTCGTCCTCGAAATTGACGTGTCACGATACACAGTGTTTCAAAAGGTAAAGATACCTCGCTTTCATTTTCGTTTCCAACTCCCGTGTCATTTCCTCAATAGCATGGTTTCTCCACAAAACTTTAACTTATGGTATAACCTCAGTACATAGGTCATGTTCTTTCCTCTACAAAATCTTGACAGTACCTCCTCGTGACGTTAAGTCTTGACTATCTCGTCCGGTTCTAACTCAATGACGTGTTTGGTCGTCCACATATTTACGTAACATCGACACGTGAAAAACGTTATGAACACGCATCATACTTGGTGGTAAAACGAGTCTATAGGCCACAGTTCCTATTCGATCGAGAATTTCAAATGGATTAATAAATCAAAGGTTTGAGCTTTCCTCACCTCACCGATTCTCGCTTTTAAAATAACAACTTCTTGCACCTCCTTCTTCAAATTCATCAGCTCCGGTGTGTAGCTTGAACAGCTTTAACTTTATCGATTAAAGTCGATTATACTCGTATATCATCACGTGGGTACCTAGAGTTTTCATCTCCATTTCTATTATTTGTATATTATACGAAATTAGTCTTTGACAATATCGTACTCGTACTTGTATACGATCTTCTACTCAACACGTCCACTACCACGCTCGCTTTTCCAGGATGGCATGGGTGTAACATGTCTTTGAAATGAGTCTCTCTTGAGTTCTTCGAAGCTCTTCCCACATTCCTTGCTCCATTCGAATTTTGTATCTCTACGAGTTAGCTACGTTAATGGAATAGCGATTCGAGAATATCCTTCAACGTATCTCCGATAATAACCAACTAAGCCTAGAAAACTACGATTTCGACATCGAGCTTAGGTTGTTCTCAACGTGACTCATATCCCAACCTTGGATAGCACGCGTCACAATGACACCTATCGATTTACTATCGCATCTAATATGACGTCCCTTACAGAGAGAGTCCGGCTTAGGTGCATTCCACAAAGGAAGTCACAAGATAAAGGCTCATGTACCAAATTTATAGTTGAATTTTAACTCTCGAAGTTCAATAGGAGCCATTCGATATGAGATTTTAGAAATGAGTTTTGTACCGGGTTCAAAGTCGATACAAAATTTAATATCAGGCTTTGGGAGTAAGCCAAGAAATTCTTCAGGAAATACGTCAGGAAAAATCAATAACAACAGGAATATTATTCAAATCTGACGTGTCGTTATTCAAATCCATAACATGGACTAAGAAAATTTGACATCCGTAATAAACGAATGACTTCATGGCTTGATTGAAAATGTTTGACTACAATGGTTTGATTGCTTGAATTCGAATAACAGGTTGCAGTGATGGAGAAAGCAATACTCGCTGATGATGGAAGCGAGGCAGTGACAAAGTTCAATCAGGAACAGAAGAAGAAGAAAAATGAGGTGGAAATTAAGAATGGAGGTGGTAGTGGTGGAAACAACAACAACAACTTGAAGAGGAAGTGGAATGGAAACGCAGCCGGAAACCAAAGACAAGAACCAATGTAACAAGAAGTTTGAAGCATGTGCTACATGCGGGAAGTTTCACAAGGGTACGTGCTTGATGGGGAAAAGAGTATGCTTCAATTGTGGCCAGAAGGGTCACATCGCCCCAAATTGCACACAACCTAAGAAGAATGTGTGCTTCATGTGCGGATCCAAGGATCACTTTTCTCGTGAATGCCCTAAGAAGAAGGATGGAGTGACAACCAAAAGCAATGAGGTACAGCATCAAACAAACCCACAACTAGAACCTTCAACATGACTATGCAAGATGTTATGCAATCAAAAGATGTCGTGTCAGGTATTATCCCAATCAATGATATTGATGCTTATGTATTATTTGATTCGGGTGCTACTTGCTCGTTTATCTCTGATGAATTTACTAAGAAGTTAGAATTGTCTAGAGAAGAACTGAATTTCCCTTTGAACATAGAAATTGCGAATAAAGAGATAATCCCTATTAGATTTGTATACAAGAACTGTAGGGTGAACATTAAGGAGAATATCCTAATGGTAGATTTGATTCCTATTAGACTTGGAGAGTTTGACGTAATTTTGGGAATGGATTGGCTGTTCAAATATGGAGCGGTAATTGATTGCCAAAAAAAAATGTAAACCTTATGACTCCGTCAAAGGTAGTATTCTATGGTAGCAAATCGCCTAGACAAATGAAATGTCTGACTATTATGCAGGGCAAGAAATTGTTGAGTCAAGGTTGTGTTGGCTAGTTAGCATACATAGTCGATACTCAGAAAAAGAATGTGAAACTGGAAGAGATACCCGTGGTGAGGGAATTTGAGGATGTGTTTCCAGAGGATTTGCCAGGACTTCCGCCTGACAGAGAGATTGAGTTTGTGATCGACTTAGTGCAGGGAACATCACCGATATCGAAGGCCCCGTACAGAATGGCTCCAGTAGAAATGAAGGAACTGATGGTACAGTTGCAAGAATTGTTAGACAAGAAGTATATTCAACCAAGCGTATCACCGTGGGGAGCACCAGTGTTATTCGTGAAGAAGAAAGATGGGTCAATGCGTCTTTGCATTGATTATAGAAAATTAAACAAAGTCACTATTAAAAATAAATATCCATTGCCAAGAATAGATGACTTGTTTGACCAGTTGAAGGGTGCTAAATACTTTTCAAAAATAGATTTGAGAAGTGGGTATCACCAGTTGAAAGTGAGGAAGGAGGATGTACCTCGAATGGCATTCAGAACTCGGTATGGACATTACAAGTTTCTGGTGATGTCTTTTGGTTTAACCAATGCACCTGTTGCATTCATAGATTTGATGAATAGGGTGTTTAAACCATTCTTAGACAAGTTTGTAGTGGTATTCATCGATGACATTCTAGTGTATTCCAAAACTCAAGAAGAACACGTGGAACACTTACGTTTGACATTGGAAACACTAAGAAAGGAAATGTTGTACGCAAAATTCTCTAAGTGCGAATTTTGGCTAGACCATGTGCAATTTCTTGGACACGTGATTGACAAAGATGGGATTTCCGTGGATCAATCAAAAGTGGAAGTTGTAATCAATTGGGAACAACCTAGAACACCGTCGAAAGTGAGGAGTTTCTTGGGACTGGCCGGTTATTACAGACGATTTATTCAAGATTTTTCTAAGATAGCTACTCCATTAACAAATTTGACCAGGAAAACTGTAAAATTTGTTTGGACGGAGAAATGTGAAGAAAGTTTCCATGATTTGAAGAAGAAATTAAGTATGGCACCTGTGTTGTCATTACCAGATAATACAGGTAACTTTGTGGTGTATAGTGATGCCTCGCATAAAGGGTTGGGATGTGTTCTTATGCAGAACGACAAAGTAATTGCGTATGTATCAAGACAACTAAAGGATTATGAGAAAGGTTATCCGACTCATGATTTGGAATTGGCTGCAGTAGTGTTTGCTCTCAAGATATGGAGACACTATCTCTATGGAGAAAAATGTTAAATCTACACAGATCATAAAAGTCTGAAGTATATTTTCACACAGAAGGACCTGAATATGTAATAAAGGAGATGGATTGAATTGATAAAGGATTACGATTGTGAGATCTTTTATCACCCGGGCAAAGCGAATGTGGTTGCAGATGCTTTGAGCAGGAAAGGTCGGGATAAGTTAATGCTGATAACTACTCAGGAGGAGCTTATTTCAGCAATGACGAAGCTAGAGTTGGAAATCAAATTTCCATAGGAATCCGATGAACGACTATTCCAGATAAGTACCAGTCCAACTTTGGTGGACAAAGTGAAGAGTGCTCAACTACAAGATAAAGAATGTGAAACGATCAAAGAGAAGGTGGTTGAGGGTAGCGATGTAAAATACAAGGTTGATACCGAAGGACTACTACGATTCGAGGAAAGAATTTGGGTTCCAGCAGTACCAGAGCTTAAAGAAGAAATCTTGACCGAAGCACACAACACAAGATATTCGTTTCATCCAGGAAGTACAAAGATGTATCAAGATTTGCGGCGACATTTTTGGTGGCCGAATATGAAAAGAGACATTGCAGAATGCATTGCAAAATGTTTGACGTGTCAGAAAGTAAAAGCTGAACATCAACGACCAAGCGGGTTACTTCAACCGTTGGAAATACTGGAATGGAAATGGGAGCACATCACAATGGATTTTGTGGTAGGACTTCCAACGACTCAAAAAGGATACGATGCGATATGGGTAATAGTGGACAGATTGACAAAGTCTGCACACTTTTTGCCAATAAAGATTAGATTTAATCTTGAACAACTAGCGAAACTGTACGTTAAAGAGATCGTGTCAAGACATGGAGTTCCAGTGTCAATTGTGTCAGATAGAGATCCAAGGTTCACATCAAACTTCTGTTAGAGACTACAAGAATGTATGGGAACATAGTTTCGAATGAGTACCACTTACCACCCACCAACCGATGGGCAAAGTGAACGAACAATCCAAACGTTGGAAGATATGCTGAGAGCATGCATTATGGATTTCAAAGGAAGCTGGGATGAACATTTACCGTTGGTAGAATTTTCCTACAACAACAGTTACCACGCGAGCATCGGCATGCCACCTTACAAGGCATTGCACGGCAGAAAGTGCAGAACTCCATTGTGCTGGGATGAAGTCGGTGAACGCCAACTATTAGGACCAGATCTGGTACAACAAACTGATGAAGTTGTCAAACTCATCAGGACAAGATTGGTAGCAGCCCAAGACCGACAGAAAAAGTATACCGATCAACATAGGCAGAATCGCGAATTTGAAGTAGGAAATTTTGTTTTCCTAAAAGTTTCTCCTTGGAAGCGGAAAATTCATTTTGGCAAGAAAGGAAAGCTCAGTCCAAGATTTATTGGACCATTTGAGATACTACGAAGAGTGGGGGAAGTGGCTTATGAGGTAGCTCTACCTCCAGAATTGGAAAACATTCATAATGTTTTTCACATCTCGGTATTACGACTGTATAAACCCAATTACATGCACGTGATCGAGTACAAAATATTGCAATTTGATAAAGATTTGTCTTATGAAGAGACTCCTATCCAGATAGTCGACATGAAAGAACAAGTGCTCAGAAATAAAGTGATACCTTCTGTGAAGGTGATATGGAGAAACCACAATGTCGAAGAGGAAACGTGGGAACTCGAAGCTGAAATGATGAAAAGTTACCCCGAGTTATTTGTTTAATCTATGTATTCGATTCTGGGGACAGAATCTTTGTAAGTAGGGAAGAATGTGACGATTTAATTGTTTGAATTTTGATTCTGAGGACAAAATCCTTTTAAGGAGGGAATGATGAAACTTTCCAAAATTTTAAATATAATATTAAATATTTATTGATTTAAATAAATATTTAATAGATGTGATTATCGTTGAATAAATATTTGTTCAATTGATTTAATTTTGTTTTGTTCAATTGATTTAATTTTGTTTAGTTAATTATTTATTTAATAAATAATTGATGAATTAAGGAAATTATTATTATTGATATTTCAATTTAATGATTTATTATTTGTATTGTGTTATGTGATTAAAGAATTTATTTAATTAATTGTTATTTGAATTAATTAGAATAAATATGAAAGCTTGATTAAATATAGTGTGACAAATAACTATATTATAAGGAGTTATTAAAATAAATTAAAGTAGTTTAATTTAGTTTTAACAAACAAAGCTTAATATATTAATTCTTTAATATTTAAAGGGTTTTTGCCAAACAAGCCTTATGGATTTTGAGATTTCTAGGTTATTTAAATTAAATAAGATAAAATCAAATAATAAATATAATATATTTATGTTATATATGTTTATCCTAATAACTGATGTTACTTATTATGCGTATTAAGCTTATGTCAGTTTTCTTTGTTATTATATCATTACGCATTTTATTTGCTAAAGTTTAGAGAAGATATGAGTTTGAGAGTTCGGAGAAATTGAGAGAAGGTTGAGAGAAATTGAGAGAAACCTTAGGATTTTCAATCAATTCTAGTGGGTTAGCAAGAATTAGAAGCTAATTGAAGGTATGCTCTACAACTTGGATATTATATATATGCTTATGAGTATTACGGCAAACTCTTATATAACATGTGAATTGCAAGTTTATTGAATTGTGGCTTTACAATGGATTACTTGTGGTTATACATGCTCATGATGATAGAGATTATGTTTAAAAAACAATTGTATGCTAAATTTTGGTTTGACAGTAGGAATTTTGACAGTAGATGGAAATTTCACATGTTCATTAAAAGCATCAATTCTAGTGGCTAAATTGTATGTTAAAGTATAAATTAAAGCTTGTATATGTTAGTTCAATGAGATATGAGTATAACGTAATTTGAATGAGGTAGATTGGACAAGAATTTAAATCACAATGTTCAATTTTGTGAAGGAACTCGAAAATGGAGTTTTTGTATGAAAACTTGAATTTGGAGAAATTAAAATAGTTTTAGTTAGTGTTAAATTGTGCTAATTGGTTGTAAATGTGAGAAATCATGTTTATGATAGTTGTATATTTATTATACGTGTTAATATTACTGTCTATTGGGTGAAATTTGTTGGGCTAAAGTCGGCTACTATTCATAGCCTTCTCTGCGTCTGTTTGAACACCTATGATAGTCTTGTGCCTTGCAAGCAATGCCAAGAAGTCCTGAAGCCTTTGTGGTATGAGATCATTTATACTACGATTTGAGATTCGACTTACGCTATTTCAAAGCAGACTTGGGGGAAACATCCTAGCATGGTCTGAAATTGTGTTAGCATGTTAAATGTGTAATGTTAAGGTTAACACAACATAGTAAGTTGTGGTTAGTATGATCAAAGTTGCAAAAGTGATTAGTAAATCGAAAATGCGTTATGTGGTAATTTAGTATACATAATGAAAGTTAGACAAGTGTTGCGAAGTAAAACACTTAGTGTTTCTGAAATTTGAATGGTAATAAACATGTTATGATATGTTAGCATGTCTAATATGTATTGTGGTTCTGAAATTATGTGTAGGTGATCGTGAGTTTAATTTTATAGCTTACGCTCAAGGCAAGTTTTCTAACTCTACACTTTCGTTGAGCTAGTTCGTTTATTTCATTGTGCAAGTTTTCTAACTCTACAATTTTGTTGAGTTAGTTCTATTATTATAAATTCATGATTTTGATTGAGCAAGTTTTTATCTCAACTGTTATTGAATAAGTAAATTGTTCCTAAAATCCATTTGAGCAAACTCAAACTCAAACTCAAACTCTAATGTTATTGGAAATTCTCCATTTGTTGATTCATTCTAACTTGTTTACAGTTAAGCAAGTTTCTTAAAGTTCAGGAATTTCATTTCTAATATTATAAAACTTGAACCTAGCTTATTTTACTGTTCAAGCAAAGGTTAACCATTTTATTCATTCCATTGAATACTTATGCTCTATAGTTATTACAAGCATGAGTTAGATATATAGAATCAGTACATTTATGATTCTCAAATGTTCTAAGTTATGTTGTTATTAAACAACTGTTGTATTATCAAGCATTGTGGATTCAACTAGTTCCCTAGTTGATGATCATTAAACTTCAATTACCCTTGAAAGCTTATCCAAACCAAACTTTCTTTGGTGTGGACTTGTACTCTAAATACTGAGATGAATAACCCTATGTTTAGGGGTTTACGCTTAGCGTTGAAATGGTTGTGCACAATACATTGTACGAAGGATTGATCCCCCTAAGTACGTGGAGTCCTTATAGTCATATGACTGTTAAAGTTTAAGTTGAAAGATTACTTATAAATGTGGACATGGTTCGTGGTCATTTGACCCTCAGTAATATATTTAAGAATGTTAATAGAACAAGGCATTCAGTTCTATTGAGCCTATGAATTGGCAAATGTTGAAATGATAATAGAACATATCATTCAGTTCTATTGAGCCTATTATTTGGCAAATGATGTAAAGATATTTATTCTTATTTCAAGTTAGCTTTGTTTGCTCACTCTTGCATATTTTTACATTTATTGCAGCTATGAATGAGAAGGTAGATAAACCTACAACTAGCAAAGGAAGGGAAAAAATGTATAAGTAATGAAGACTTGTAATTTGGTTTTATCGTTACGATGATAGACTTTTAATAATGATGTGATGTGATGTAATAATTTTATTTCCGCACTTGAATGATTGTATTAAAGGTTAGAGAACTTGTGAGATAATGTTTTTATTTAAGTAATCCTGTATGGGTAGGTTTTTATTATTCAATTTATTATGATTGGGTAGTTATATATGAATGTTTTGATTACGTGAACACCAAATCTTGAGGTAATGAAGTACCGAGATTTGGGGGTGTCACATGTATGATGGATCGTGAGCACCAAACCCGAGGTTAGGAAACCCAGATTTGGGGGCATTATAGGTTGGTATCGGAGCTGTAGGTTATAAACCTTAGGTGGGGGAAAAAGCCTTAGGAATATAACCATAAGAATGATAGAGAAAACTTATTTAGAGTTTTAAGTGATGGATTGAGAAAATTCATCAATAGTAAGATGTGTGAACACTTAGTCTTTATGGATTCTGTTTACTGGTAAGGTATTAATCAAGTTGTTTAAACTAATTGAAGAATGCCAGTAGATGATGAGATTAAGGAATAGAAGGAGATAAAACTCATGTAGAGTTATCTTGGAGAATTAATATTGTTCTGAAATATGCCACCTCAATACCACATTAACGTTGTCTCAACACATTTCAATCAACACTGCATACAAGGTGTCCCACAAGAACCATAACTCAAATCCCGAGTGACTACTACACAAGACAACACACCTGATAGAATTTGAAGATTGAAGATCTTGTCATAAACCCATCTTCTCGGCTTCATACAACCTCTAATCCCATGTCATCGTGTAACTCTAGATAACATCATTCTGAAAAGGTACAACGCGCCTTTATCGGATGCCCAGATTGAATGTTATGAAGGTTCGAGTGGACAATGTGTTGCCCAAGTGCACGTACTTCGAGATGATAGGACCTGCAGAGCCTAGGGCAACCCGAGCAGCCACAGGTAGACAGACCGGCTGCTGCTGCGGCTCCTTGGTCTATAAATATGAGCTCTTGGCAGCTCATTTAAAAAAAGAGAAAAGGAGAGAAAACTCGGTCTAATTCTGTCTGTAAACACTTCTAGAGTGCTCTAAAACTGAGTGATTCTTCTTTCTAAACACTTGTAAGCTCGTGTTTTGCAACATACTGAAATTTAACCGGTGGAAACCGAGTTTTCAGGCGTTTAAAGCTATCTGAAGTCTTTTTTAGTTTTAACTTTAAGATATTTTGATTTTTTACTTGTTATTACTTATATATATATATATATATATATATATATATATATATATATATATATACAAACGTTGATAGTCGAGTTTCATGCGTATGCCTGGGATTGTCAATCCGTAACTTTTAACTACTTTTTATGTATATAAATACTTATATATATTAATATCGAACTCTATTTCGATTGAGCCTTGATATATATTGATGCGTTTACAACTTTTATATATATATATATATATATACTTCTATATATAATCATCATCGAACTTTGCTTCGATTGAGCCTGTGTGTAATATCCGGTGCGTTTACAACTTATATATATATATATATATATTTACATTTCAGTCATGTCTGGAGTTTAATATATATATATATATATATATATATATATATATTTAAAAGTACTACCTGGTGTTTATTTCGTGGCAGTTGATCGAAGTAAACTCCAGACATGACTGAAATGTAAATATATATATATATATAAAAGCTGAATATATATATATATAAACATTTAAAAGTACTACCTGGAGTTTATTTCGTGGCAGTTGATCGTTCACATATATAACTGCTTTATCTGCTTTTATAATGTAGATATTTATTCTTTCAGCCTGCGAGCTAGATTTGTCTAAATATGTCTATTTCTCACTTTAACCGGTTCATGGTGACTAAACTGGAACCGATTGAAGCTGGAATAGTTTAGGTTTACTCAAATCTAGTTATTTTTCTAGCTTATATATATATATATATATATATATATATATATATATATATATATATATATATCGGTTTTTCATGTGATCCTAGGAATCATGTGATCACAGATTTAGTCTCTGAGTCTAGATTCGGTTCCCGTGATAGACATTTTCAGCTGCAGTCAACGCTTGTAAATTATCTACGGTGTTTGCATATCCTTAGATGACTCTCATGCCCACAAGGAGTTTGACACTACTATGTATCTTATTTTCTCGAAGATGCCTCGCATCTCAAAAATAAAAGCAATCAAGTCGAACACATAATAAAACAGAAGTATCAAATGCCTCAATTACTATTGAGCACAAGGGTTTGAAAAACCTATTTTACAAAACATCACAACTATATCTTGCTAAAATTGAACTTTTATACAAAATTCAAACCCTTTGTTTATAGGTGCAAACGAGGCATAACACTACTTCAAAACAACTGTACATAGACCTAATTCACACACACACACACACACACACATTAACTGATAAAAGTTTTAATGAAAAGTGGCGGTAACCATGTTATCAAAGAAGTCGTGGGTGCCTAACACCTTCCCGTCACTTAATCAAGCCCTCGGACCCTAACGAATTTAGGTTTCCCAGACTAGTTAAACAGTGCCACATCACTAGGTCTTTGTGCAAACCTTTTCTCGGTTGAGTTGGTGCAACCATTTAAAAATAACCAACTGGCAACTCTTACAGTCAAATCGTCGACTTATACATGTCAGACCTTTTCAAACTTGTTTTTTCAAACAAATCTCACCTAAAAAATGAGAACACTAAAAGACAAGAATAAAAAGGGATAAATTAAAATCCCGACGTCGACAGGTGACGACTCTTCTGGGGACTCCAGTAAGAGGGCTTAACCCGCTATTTAAACTTTTCAAAACAAAACTTTTATCTGCTTATTTGTTAATACTGCATTTACATTGAATGGATGTATACTAATGCTTTATTTACTGCACTTAGTGCTTCGCACCATATCTGCCTATGATATTAGTGCTTCACATATGTCATCATTTTCATATGGAGAGACGCGATATATGTGAATGTATGTTGTGTGATTCCTCCACCGGGAGGCTAACCTATCGGTGTTTGATTACTGGACTCGTCGGAACACTAATTCCACGAGGTTCAAGAAAAGCACCACCTAGATTCACTCCAGTTGAAAGATCGAATTAACTTCCCATCAAGTAAATTACAATGATCTAGGGACCTTCATGCAGAAGAGCCGTGAGAGTAGCCTAAGATAGGTCAACCTTTGATAAACCAAATGCGGAGGGAAGTCTCTTCATACCTTCCCATTTCAATTACCTATAAATTTAATTACTTGTAATTTAATTTCCATGTCAATCTCAATGTAATGGAAAATATAAAGGAGTACGTGAACATGTATTGCTTTTCACATCAAGACATGTTATGCTATCCTATCATCAAAATGTCTGACATCTATTTTGTATGATAATACTTCTAAAAAACGGACACATTACATAAACATATAACATTTCTGCGTTTCCCCAGACTAAACTATATAAGTCTTTTTATAGGGAAACGATTGGTCCCGTTACCCGTTCAAAGTCCAAAAAGGCACTAAGCTTACAGTCAAACATGGCTACAAGTGCCCAGCCTAATCCCTCTATCTCTCACGAGGAGTTCGAAGAATGAAGCAATCAAATAACAGAGTTGGTTGTTCTGCCCAAAGAACTACACAAATCAACTTAGGGTCCCTAAATACCCATGCAAACAGAACCCTCTGCATATAGAGGAGTCCATAGTCTGGACAGAGAAGTCCCAACACCTGAGTCTCAGACTAAGAAGTCCAAAAAAACCCCTAAAATCACCCATCTTAAAGAATATCAAGACACTGGTGATATTCGAAAGAAAGTTCTACAAATAGAAGAGACCATTCGGTCCATCAAAGGGATTCGAACACACAGAAGTGTTTCATATTCAGACCTTTGCATCTTCCCGGGGGTTCATTATCCGGAAAAATCAAGACTCGCAATTTCGAGAAATATGATGGATTGGGAGATCCCTACACCCACTTTAAATTGTTCATTGGAGAACTCGGGTCCTATGCCGAGAATGAAAAGCTGAGAATGCAGCTATTTAAGAAATGTCTGATTGGAGAAGCCAGAGCATGATTGTAACGACCAAGAAATTTGGATCCTTTGTAAAATACTTGAAAGAATTAAGTAATGAATAAAATAATATTATTTGTTATTATTATGTGTTAATAAGACGTATGTCGTTCTATAACCTAGAAACATTGGAACATCGTAGTATTTTAACTATGTGAGGGAATTAAAGTGTTTGAATTTTCAAGACAAAAATAAAAGCTTTCCGGGAAATTTTCTAAAAAACACTATTCATCGTTTATCGCTCGGGAATTATTTTTGAATTTCTGAGAAATACGTAACATTATAATATCGAGGCGAGATGGATTATGTAATAATAATCTAATTATGGAAACCGCAATATTTCGCATGCGGACTTAATTTGAGAATGTTAAGTATTAACTTCTAATGTAATGGGATTATGGATTATGGATTATGTAGGAGGTACCAATCCATTAAGCATTAATGGACAAGACCAAGAGTTAGAAATGATTAAGCCTAAGTGTTGGGTTATATTAAGCCCAAAGTAATTAAAGACAAGCCCAATGTAATTTAAGACCTAAGCCCAATTAATGATCCATTAATTAATTAAGATCCATGGGGAAACCCATGGGTGAAGTGGTGACCAAGACCTTTGTGTGGTGGGCAAGAATTAAGTGTGATGGCCAAGTTTACTTAGGCTTTAAGTTAGGAATAGTAAGGAGGTTTATTAAGGAGGTGGGATAACTTATGGCCAAAGTTCCCTAAGCATAGAAAGCCTATAAATAGAAAGCTTGTAATTCATTATTTGGTTGTTAGTTTTCAACCAAAGTAAAATAACTTAAGTGTTAGAGAGAATAAGCACTTTGAAGCTTAACTTCCATTTTTAGATTTTCCAAGAAGAAGAAGGACTAGTTCATCAAGGGTAAGGCCCTTGTCTTATATATCCTCCGTCTCTATCATAGAAGGGCAATAAGAGAAGTGTAAATTAAAGATCATGTATTTTAATCACTTATAAAGATGGTTAATCAATGGACTTAAGCCAAATAAGCAAGGAATAAGTAACTTAAACCTAAATAAGTTATGAACTTATGGAGTATATATATGGACTTGTCATATGATGAACTTAAGAAGTTTGTATGATTGATAGGATGTAAGGATGTAGCTTAAATGACCTAATTAATAATAAGTCATAAGGAAATGATAATCTTGTATTTAAGAAATTGTTAAGTTATGAACTTATAAGGAATAAGGCATAACCTAATTTGAATATAAGTTATTGTAATATATAGGTTGAGATGTCCAGTTAATGAAATGAATGCATTTGTAATAATAAACAAATCGTTAGTAATGAAGTTTTGGCGGAATTCACACGATTGGGCGAGAATCGTCGAATCGTGAAATTCTCGGAATTAAAGTCGGATTTTGTGTTTGAACTCGAAAACGTTGGTTTTCGATGGAGACAAATCGTATTTGGCATTATAGAGTTGCAGACTCGAAAATGACCGAATTCCGACTTAGAACAAAGAAACGAGCATTGAACGTTCACGAATGTTTATCGTTTTCGTTAAAAATGAACTAATAGGTGAATTTTTAGCAAACGAAGTCAAATAGATAAATACTTGCATGAACACGTAGAGTATGTGATTTGTGAACTGTAGGCTCTTGAACGAGCCAAATCGAACTTATAACGAAGAAGTTACGAGTCCGAAAATCTCACAAGTTTAAAAATCTGTCAAAATTATTTATGGCACAGAGTCCGCGTCGTGGCGCGACTCCAAACCAATAACTGGCTGTGCAATAGGCAAAATGGCCCTCACCTGAAACTCACACCGCAAATACGACCAGTAATGAAGGGACTCATGGCCGCAAAGACCGAGTCCGGTCTTTCTAGCCCATGTGTGATAGCAATACGCAAGAGAGAGAAGAATAAGTCATGCAGCCAAAATTTTAAAACTTAGATAGTAAAAAATGTTTACATGTTGAGCATGAATAGTAATTGATTAACACTTAACTAATGAACTTAATAAAACATTATCAAGTCATATGATTAAACCTTAAGTATGATCACTTAGAGTTACAGAAAGTCAATTGCATATAAAAGTAAGGACGACATAACGGAAAGCCGGAACCAATAATAACAAGTTTAATATGTAATTAAATTGAGAAGAAGGGTAAGATTCTTTAGGAACCATGTATGACTATTCATGACCTAATGTGTTATGTGATGTTATCATCTATTGTAGAGACCTTAAAGACTTAAAGTGCACGTGTTATATCTGTAAGCAGACGCTAAAGGCAAGTATTCTAACCTTTGTTCCAGTTCAATCTGGACAAGCTTTGTGATTCATGTATTCTTAGGCATGAGTTAATGTCTAATGAAGTCAACGCCAATTCTTTCTGCTAGACTTATGATATGTTTATAATCTTTCAAGTATTGACAAGGATTTACCAAACTAATATTGTTGTGGTTTTCAAAAGGAGACTGAGTATGCTAAATTGTTTTGTCGTCAAAGCATGTGCATGGGGTTGCTTATAACTTAAACGTATACACGTTTAATGAATGTAGTGTTGATCAACATAGAGTACTATAAGCTGATCACCTAGACGTGCTCGTAAGCTATGCCGGACTTACGGATGTAATAACCCGATATTTTCTATATAATTTAATCAAAAATTTTACGTATAAATTTTTTTAAAAAAATAAATGTGGGGAAATAGATATAAGTCAATGTGCATGTGTATATGTGATAAATTAAATATATTTATTGCACGAGTAATTACAAATAATTTTATTTTAGAATTATTACACATTATAAACTATATTCTTATAATAATTAGTTTTATAGTAAAAATGTTTTTATTATTTATTTTCCATAAAAATATGATTATATAATATTTAAATAATATATGATATGATTATAGAATTATTATAATAACTATTTTATTATATGAATTTATTGCAGAATTAATTAAGCTAATTTTGAATTTTAATCAAGGAATAAGAATAATAATATAATATTAATTATATTTTTATTTTCAGTGCTATAAATATGTATTATATAGGTGTGGACTGATAATGGTTTTTCAATTATGTTGTATCATGGCCAAAACCTAGCATTAATTTGTTTCACCCTATTATGAAATTCAAATGGGAAATTCGAGATTGTGTTGCAACTGTGTTATGTGAATTATGTCGTATATTACAGAATTTAAAGAAATTAGGTAAAACCCTAATTATACTTAGAAAACCTAATTAATTAGAAACCCTAATTATTAAATTAAGAACCCTAATTATTAAATTAGGAAACCTAATTTCTAAATTTGGAAACCCTAATTAGAAACTCAATTATGAGTTAGAAACGGTTATGTAATTGTGTTAAATGAATTACGTTACGTATTATAGAATTTAATGTTAATTAGAGAAACCCTAATTAATATTTAGAAAATCTAATTTCTAGAAACCCTAATTTCTAATTTAGTAACCCTAATTTGGTAAAATGAAACCCTAATGGCTAATTGTAATCCTTAATGCTAATTAGTGGATTTTGAACCCTATATGTTTAAGTAATGGAATTAAAAAACTAATTATATTTAGTAAACTCAAAATTATATTTTTGGAAACTAAATTGTTATTTTATTTTAAAGCCAAATTAGAAATCCTAAAACATCTTTGTGCCAAACCTTAGGGTTAAACCCTAAGGGTTTGACAAGTTACTAGTTTGCCCTTAAATTTAAAGGCCAAATGACAAAAATGCCCTTATTGCATTATTGTAGCTTACTTGTAAATCTAGACAAATTTGGAGTTGGTGACCAAAGCTATCTACTCCATGTAACTTAATCTTCAGCAAATCTAGCTCAATATATCAGCCAAATCATTACAAGTCTTAGATATATATATATATATATATATATATATATATAGATTATGAGAGAGAAAAGTCATTATTTGCTTCATTTTCTCACAACAATCATCCAAGACCTTCTATCTCTCTAACCTACGAAATATATATGTATATTAGTCCCACAAGAAAGCCCCACGAATTCCTTAAACAAATCAGTAGCCCAAAATTAAAATCGTTCAAAGAAAGGTATAAAACCCTAAGCCATATTCTGATATTTAATCTTGTGTTAAAAGTTAAGTTTGTTGTGTTAAATATGTTGTATGGAGTCTATTTTAGTGATATGGGTTGGTAGATGATGGAGCAATAACATTTAAGTGCACGAATTTGAAAATTTTCAAAATTCTGTAAAACTGAGAAATATGGTCTGACAATCAAATGTCAGGTCCCATAAATCTTAGTCTATTTATGTTTTTGTTTGTCTAAAGGTTTGTATTTGTTGTATGATATAAAGGCTTTACACTGAAACTTGATTTAGGGTCAGAGGATATGTAGATGTTTTGTTATTATTGGTCAAAGGTCGTTGACTGACCATGACTGGACAAATCTGTGCAGCCCAGAACTTGTCCAGATCAGTCTGACAAGATGTTTAAAGGCTCAAATCTGAACGTTGTTTGTTGTTTTGTTACGATTGTTGTATTCAGGTTGTAGTATGTTATATAGACTTCAAGATTAAGCTTTTATATCGCCTAGATATCAAACTAATTGAAGTCAGTGGCTGGTCAAACCAGGCCAGAAGATCACGAACTGAGTTTTCTGGGTAACCTAGAAAACTCAAGAACACGATCTCTGACAACGTTTGACCAGCATATATGTTGTGATTGTGTTGTTGTTTTCTTGGTTTTATGTATTATATCTCTACTCTTACATGTTGTATACATACTGAAACCTTGAAATCACAAAAACAGTTCATGTGTTGCAAGTTATGAAGATCATAAGTTGCCAACTCAGACTGTTCTTCATTTCTAGAAAACCCAGAAATGAAGAACAACTTCTAACAAGGTTTTCTGAAGCCCAGATCTCTCTGATTTCTTATATTATAGCCATAGAACTTGATTAGAATTGTAGTATTACATGCATACTACCAAACTAACATTTAGACAAATCAGAAGCTTATCGAACATGAATTTATGGGTGGTTAAACCACCTACCCTGCAAACTGCCATGAATTTCTGGGTTTGGCCAAGAACAACTCAAGAACACCTATAGCGACAGTTTCGTCGCTATAGGGTCCTTTAGCAACAGTTCATTACTAAAATTAATTATTTTTATTAAATAAATAGAAAAATTAGTTTTTAATTATTAAAAATACAAAATAAATTATTAAAAATTATTTTAAAGTCCAAAAATTAGTTTTTAATTATTATGAATATATTTCATAAATATTTAATATTTTGGAATATTAAAGGTATTTAATTATAATATTAAATAAATTATTTAAAAATAATTTTAATACATGAAAAATCATTTAAAATTATATTATGAAATAAGAAAAATATTTTAAGTTATTTTAATGACTTTTAATATTTTGTGATAAATTTCATTGATATATTAATATTAATAATAATTAAGTTATTAAATAAATGTATTAAATAAATTATGGAAAAATAGAATGAATGATTTAAAAATTATAGAAAAATAATTTAAAGGTTATAAAATATTTTAAGTTATAAAATATAACTTTTGATATTTTGTCATGAAAAAATAGTAATTATTTAATATTAATGATATTAAAGTTATTTAATAAATATATTAAATAAATTAGTTTAAAATGATTATAATATTAGAAAAATCATTTTAAATGAAAATAAAGATTTTAAAAATATTTTAAGTTATAAAATATAACTTTCCATAATTAAAGGTAAATCTCATTAATTATTTACTATTAATGATGTTAAAGTTATTTAATAATTATATTAAATAAATTAGTTTAAAAAATAATTTTATATTATAAAAATCATTTTAAATGATAATAAATTGTTTAAAGATATTTTAAGTTATAAAATATAACTTTTAATATTTAAAGGATAATTTCATTAATAATTTAATATTAATTTAATATTTATGGTATTAAAGTTATTTAATAATTATATTAAATAAATAGTTTTAAATTGGTTTTATTAATTTAAAAATCATTTAAAAATGATATAAATGAATTAAAAATATTTAAAGTTATAATTAATGACTTTTTATATTTTGACAGATAATGCATTAATATTTTAATATTAATGGTAATTATTTAAAAATGATTTTTATTATTTTAAAAATCATTTAAGGGTAATATTAGTACTTTAAAATTATTTTAAGTTATTATAAATAGCTTTAATATTTTGGCAATGGTTTTATTAATAGTTTAATACTAATTAAATATTAATGATAATAGAATTATTTAATATTTAAATCATTTAATAATGATTCCGGTGTTTGAAAATTTATGATAAATTATAATAAATGTTTAAAAATTATTATAAGTTATTTAAAAATAATATGACTATTACTTACAGTTATTGAACTACAGGATAGAGTCTTAGACTCGATAATTACCCGATAAAGTCGTCGGTACACCAACATGTTTTAGAAATTGATCTAGACTTAGATATTTTGACTGTATTAATATTTGTTTGTGATTCAATGATTGTTGAATATGTGTGACAATGTAATTAGGTTATGTGTTGACTGCAATAAGCAGTATTATGTGGTACGATATGATATTCTAATCGATAAAATGATTTTATTAATGATAGGTTTCGGTATAAAGATAAAACTAAGTTGTGTATTGTAAGCAGGAGATCAGACAAGTATCCTACCTTTGCATTTTCTTTATGCAATGGACATGAGTAAGAAAGTTTCAGAATTATATTATTATTGTAGCAGATTATTAACCCTATTGTTATATATGTTATATCTGATCATTGATTATCAACATGGTACTATACTGTAATTCAGATATTTATATTATGTTCATTAATTTCTAAATATGGTTATTCAAGTGTCTCCACTTGGATAATCATTGTATTTAATCACATGTTGATATATATATATATATATATATATATATATATATATATATATATATATACTTATTGATCACCAGTATGTATACAATAAGTAAAAGTCGTCTAAGCTATTTGATCAGCTAGACACATATTTAGAAATAACGTTGAATATGATAAAACCTTTTTGTATCCAATCAAATCGTTTTGGTTCAGATTCCAGACTAAGTATGAACATCCTGATTAAGGAAAAACTTTTATGTGCCCAAGGCGGATAGAGTTAACGATAATATCGTTCTTGAATGCAGTATTGATCAATACAGGGCCATGGGATGTACACCCTCGCCCCCGTAAGTTATGACGGTTTCTAGATGAAGTTCTGCTAAACCTTATCAAAAATTTAAAACAATGTTCATAGTATGTCACCTTAACCCTATTTATAGTCAATACGTATTTTCAAAAATGTGATATAGAGTTGTTATGTTATTATCATCGGTTTAGTTTTACTTCACAACTATTGAATCGTTGTAGAAGTGATGTATAAAGAAAATATTTAATTCTTTCAGTTAATTATATTTATAATTGTTATTAATTGCTGGGCACTCAAATGCTCATCCTTGCTTAATTTAAATGTTTTCAGCTAAGTGTGAACAACTAAAGGTTCGGCCAAGAACAGGGGAAAAGGAAAACAAATAGAATATATTTAATGGAATCTTTTGTAATAGTTAAACTTTATTAAGACAATGATATGTATTATCTATCATGTAAAGAATTATAGTAAAGGCTGCGTACTTGGGATTAGACATTGATATATGTAAATTAAGTTTAATTTTTATATTATTGTTATTATTATTAGTATTATTCCGCTCATAGAAATGGTATCGTGAAGCACCGAGTTCGGGTTTCAAGTACCTGAATTTGGGGGCGTCACAACATGGTATCAGAGATATAAACATGAATTTGCGAAGAGCCCCGAGCCTCTCGCTAGTGACTTCATTGTGTGGAATGCACCGAAGCCAGACTCTCCGTAGGAGACGGCGATTCAGTCGGTGGCAAGCTGGTAGGTACCCATGTAAGGTGTTATGGTTGGAAGCACCATGAAAGTTACAACATGGTATCAGAACTTTAGGGTTAGAAACCTTAGGTGGGATTGACCTTAGGCTATAACCTTGGGACAGAGGGAAACGTTGAAAATAGAAATAACTCATATAGAGTTTAAAAAGGAGATGAATTGAATAAGTTCATCGTCAAATCAAATAATAGATAACTTATATAAAACTATTACTTGACGTATGTATATACTTTATGATAATCAGGATAATTTATGTGTATAGATGTCAGATAGAAAAGATTAGGATACCCTCAGATCGAAAAGAAAGAGTCGATCTCCATAATCGAGCCCATATCAAAGCCAATAGCTGAAATAGAGGCTCACATTGAAATCTACCTTAATGAGGTGGTTATTTTGGAAAATATAGTACTGGGCCCATAAACGATAGTGTAATTGATATGTAGAGTATAGTTAAAGAAGATATGGTCAAGCTCGAGTTCTTAAAACTCATACTTATGGTAAGTTCATGACTCATGATTATATGAAATTTTTGAACCCCTCAGCGAATGGACGCCAAACGTCTGACTAGGATAAGTTCTTAAACTCATATGGTTGTGGAAAGTTCCTGAACTCATGAGTGTGTTTTGATGAACTTGGTATAGTTATGTGTTAATGAATTATTGGGGATAATAGGAATATATAGAATACTAAGCAATTGATTATTAGTGGAGGCGTAAGAAAATAAGTAGTATTACTATTACTAGATTATGTATGATTCTATGTTGTGTATATGATACGTAAGTCAGTATAATATAATATTCTTAACTTTTGTATAAGTTATGGCAGCGATTCTCGACTTGTAAGTCAAAAAGGGATAGTGGATGTTTAAAGCAAAATGTGCTATGGTATGTCAAGTGTTATGAATATGAATCTATGATGGATTAATGAAATAAGTTGGTATAAAGATAGTAATTATTTATCTGAACACTGATTAATATTGTAAAGCTGGTTTTCAAAAATCTAATATTTTGAGTACATGATTATTTGAGTAGAAAATTTCGCGTTATATGTTAAGCGTATACGATAAGGCTTAGAATGTAAGTTAATAAAGAATAATTTACGATAATGACGCCAAGACGAAAACGAAATACACGGACAGAAGAACCTATCAACAAAGCTGGAAGACAACCAGACCCGATACAGAATTTTGCGATTATGGACGCTCAAGCTATGTAGAACGGAATACCAGCCGCGGAAAATTAGCCAGATAATCGAACGGCAGACGTCAAAGACTTCAAGACAGTTGGGCCGCCAGGATTTAGAGGATCAACTGACCCGGTAGAAGCGTTTGTGATAGCTAGGACAACAGAGGGGCAAAAGATAACTTTTGTCACCTATATGATGAAAGGGGGAAAGCGATTTTTTGGTGGAAGGCAAATAGCTAGAGCTGGAAAAGGGAATAGAAGTAGTAGGACTGGAAAAAGGAAAGAAGATAAAGGGTAAGTTGTGTGTTACAAGTACGGGCATGAAGGACATATTTCTCCTAACTGCCCCAATCCAAGAATGTATAGTGGGTGTTTTATTTGTGATTCAATGGAGCATAAGGTGAATGATTGTCCAAGAAGGATAATGGAGGCAAGGAATGCAAATACGGGGAAAGGCAGCGGGACGCTGGCGACAACGAGACCAACTTCAACAAACAAACAAACAGAATCAACCGCAAGAGTCTTCGACATGACCGTTCAGGAATCGGTGGCATCCGGGGATGCAACTCCAGGTATTATTCAAATAAAATTTATTTTCTTATATATATAATAAATTATATTATAAATTATTTTGAAAGAAAAATTTGAGTTCTATTAGAAATCAATTTTCCATTTAATCAGATAGACAAGATTTTTGCTGAATAGTTAAAGATCGGTTCGATCAATTATGACCGAGATCTACTTGCGATGATTGTGTATACTATGTACCCTAGTAAGTATAAGTTTTAAAACGGTGATTCCTGGGATGGAATCTTTATAAGGGAGGGTGAATGTAATAACCCGATATTTTCTATATAATTTAATCAAAAATTTTGCGTTAATTTCTTTTTTTTAAATAAATATGGGGAAATAGATATAAGTCAATGTGTATGTGTATATGTGATAAATAAAATATATTTATTGCATGAGTAATTACAAATAATTTTATTTTAGAATTATTGCACATTATAAACTATATTCTTATAATAATTAGTTTTATAGTAAAAATGTTTAATTATTTATTTTCCATGAAAATATGATTATATAATATTTAAATAATATATGATAAGATTATAGAATTATTATAATAACTATTTTATTATATGAATTTATTGAGAAATAATTAAGATAATTATTTAACTTAATTAATAATAGGATGAATATGTAAGAAAATCGGATATAGAATCCAAACCCTAATTTTTGATTTTGATCAAGGAATAAAAATAATAATATAATATTAATTATATTTTTATTTTTCAGTGCTATAAATATGTACTGTATATATATGTGTGGACTGATAATAGTTGTTCAATTATGTTGTATCATGGCCAAACCCTAGCATTAATTTGTTTCACCCTATTGTGAAATTCCAATAGGAAATTCGAGACTTTGTTGTAACTGTGTTATATGAATTATGTTGTGTATTACAGAATTTAAAGTAATTAGGTAAAACCCTAATTATACTTAGAAAACCTAATTAATTAGAAACCCTAATTAATTAAGAACCCTAATTACTAAATTAGAAAACCTAATTTCTAAATTTGGAAACCCTAATTTGAAACTCAATTATGAGTTAGAAACGGTTATGTAATTGTGTGAAATGAATTATGTTACGTATTATAGAATTTAATGTTAATTAGAGAAACCCGAATTAATATTTAGAAATTCTAATTTCTAGAAACCCTAATTTCTTAATTAGTATAAACCTAATTTCTAATTTAGTAACCCTAATTTGCTAAAATGAAACCCTAATGGCTAATTATAATCCTTAATGCTAATTAGTGGATTTTGAACCCTAAATGTTTAAGTAATGGAATTAGAAAACTAATTATATTTAGTAAACTCAAAATTATATTTTTGGAAACTAAATTATTATTTTATTTTAAAGCCAAATTAGAAATCCTAAAACATCTTTGTGCCAAACCTTAGGGTTAAACCCTAAAGGTCAAACCCTCCGATCAAACCCTAAGGGTTTGACAAGTTACTAGTTTGCCCTTAAATTTAAAAGCCAAATGACAAAAATGCCCTTATTGCATTATTGTAGCTTACTTGTAAATCTAGACAAATTTGGAGTTGGTGACCAAAGCTATCTACTCCATGTGACTTAATCTTCAGCAAATCTAGCTCAATATATCAGCTAAATCATTACAAGTCACATATATATAGATTATGAGAGAGAAAAGTCTTATTATTTGCTTCATTTTCTCATAACAATCATCCAAGACCTTTTCTCTGTCTAACCTACGAAATATATATGTATATCAGTTCCACAACAAAGCCCCACGAATTCCTTAAACAAATCAGCAGCCCAGAATTAAAATCGTTCAAAGAAAGGTATAAAACCATAAGCCATATTCTGATCTTTAATCTTGTGTTAAAAGTTAAGTTTGATGTGTTAAATATGTTGTATGGTGTCTATTTTAGTGACATGGGTTGGTAGATGATGGATCAATAACATTTAAGTGCACGAATTTGAAAATTTTCAAAATCTGGAAAACTGAGAATTATGGTCTAACAATCAAATGTCAGGTCCCATAAATCTCAGTCTATTTATGTTTTTGTTTGTCTAAAGGTTAGTATTTGTTGTATGATATAAAGGCTTTACACTGAAACTTGATTTAGGGCCAGAGGATGTGTAGATGTGTTGTTATTGGTTGTCAAAGGTCCTTGACCAACCATGACTGGACAAATCTGGGCAACCCAGAACTTGCCCAGATCAGTTTGACAAGATGTTTAAAGGCTCAAATCTGACAGTTGTTTGTTGATTTGTTACGGTTGTTGTATTAAGGTTGTAGTATGTTATATAGACTTCAAGATTAAGCTTTTATATCGCCTAGATATCAAACTAATTGAAGTCAGTGGATGGTCAAACCAGGCCAAAAGATCACGAACTGAGTTTTTTGGGTAACCCAGAAAACTTAATAACACGATCTCTGACAACGTTTGACTAGCATATATGTTGTGATTGTGTTGTTGTTTTCTTGGTTTTATGTATTATATCTCTACTCTTACATGTTGTTTACATACTCAAACCTTGAAATCCCAAAAACAGTTCATGTGTTGCAAGTTATGAAGATCATAAGTTGCCAACTCGGACTGTTCTTCATTTATGGAAAACCCAGAAATGAAGAACAACTTCTGACATGGTTTTCTGAAGCCTAGATCTCTTTGATTTCTTATGTTATGGCCATAGAACTTGATTAGGATTGTAGTATTACATGCATACTACAACACTAACACTTTAGACAAATCAGAAGCCTATTGAACATGAATTTATGGGTGGTCAAACCACCTACCCTACAAACTGCCATGAATTTCTAGGTTTGGCCAGGAACAACTCAAGAACACCTATAGCGACAGTTTTATCGCTATAGGGTCCTTTAGCGACAGTTCATTACTAAAATTAATTATTTTTATTAAATAAATAGAAAAATTAGTTTTAAATTATTAAAAATACAAAATAAATTATTAAAAATTATTTTAAAGTCCAAAAATTAGTTTTTAATTATTTTGAATATATTTCATAAATATTTAATATTTTTGGAATTAAAGGTATTTAATTTATTTAATTAGAATATTAAATAAATTATTTAAAAATGATTTTAATACATAAAAATCATTTAAAATTATATTATGAAATAAGAAAAATATTTTAAGTTATTTTAATGACTTTTAATATTTTGTGATAAATTTCATTAACAAATTAATATTAATGATAATTAAGTTATTTAATAAATGTATTAAATAAATTATGGAAAAATAGAATTAATGATTTAAAAATTATAAAAAATGATTTATAGGTTATACAAATATTTCAAGTTATAAAATATAACTTTTGATATTTTGTCATGAAAAATATTAATTATTTAATATTAATGATATTAAAGTTATTTAATAAATATATTAAATAAATTATTTTAAAATGATTTTAATATTAGAAAAATCATTTTAAATGAAAATAAAGATTTTAAAAATATTTTAAGTTATAAAATATAACTTTCGATATTTAAAGGTAAATCTCATTAATTAATTACTATTAATGATGTTAAAGTTATTTAATAATTATATTAAATAAATTAGTTTAAAAATGATTTTTATATTATTAAAATCATTTTAAATGATAATAAATTGTTTAAAGATATTTTAAGTTATAAAATATAACTTTTAATATTTAAATGATAATTTCATTAATAATTTAATATTAATGGTATTAAAGTTATTTAATAATTATATTGAATAAATAGTTTTAAAATAGTTTTATTAATTTAAAATCATTTAAAAAGGATAAAATGAATTAAAAATATTTTAAGTTATAATTAATGCCTTTTATATTTTGATGAGATAATGTATTAATATTTTAATATTAATGGTAATTATTTAAAAATGATTTTAATTATTTTAAAAATCATTTAAGGGTAATATTAGTACTTTAAAAGTATTTTAAGTTATTATAAATAGCTTTAATATTTTGGCAATGGTTTCATTAATAGTTTAATACTAATTAAATATTAATGATTATAGAATTTTTTAATATTTAAATCATTTAATAACGATTCCGGTGTTTGAAAATTCATGATAAATTATAATAAATATTTAAAAATTATTATAAGTCATTTAAAAATAATTTGTCTGATACTTACAAATATTGAACTACAGGATAAAGTCTTAGACTCGATAATTACCCGATAAAGCCGTCGATACACCGACATGTTTCAGAAATTGATCTGGAATTAAATATTTTGACTGTATTAATATTTGTTTGTGATTCAATGACTGTTGAATATGTGTGACAATGTGATTAGGTTATGTGCTGACTGCAATAAGCAGTATAATGTGGTACGATATGGTATTCTAATCGATAAAATGATCTTATTAATGATAGGTTTCGGTATAAAGATAAAACTAAGTTACAGATATTAAGCGGCGAGACCATCTAAGTAACTACCTTTACATTTTCTTTATGCAATGGACATGAGTAAGAAAGTTTCAGAATTATATTATTATTGTAGCAGATTATTAACCCTATTGTTATATATGTTATATCTGATCATTGATTATCAACATGGTACTATACTGTAATTCAGATATATATTATGTTCATTAATTTCTAAATATGGTTATTCAAGTGTCCCCACTTGGATAATTACTGTATTTAATCAAATGTTGATATATATATATATATATATATATATATATATATATATACCTATTGATCACTAGTATGTATATAATAAGTAAAATCCATCTAAGCTATTTGATCCGTTAGACAGATTTAGAAAGAACGTTGAATATGATACCTTTTTGTATCCAATCAAATTATTTTGGTTCGGATTCCAGACTAAGTATGAACATCCCGATCAAGGGAAAACTTTTATGCACTCAAGGCAGACAGAGTGAACGATAATATTGTTCTTGCATGCAGTATTGATCAATACAGGGCCATGGGATGTACACCCTCGCGCCCGTAAGTTATGACGATTTGCAGATGAAGTTATGCTAAACCTTATCGAAAATTTAAAACAATGTTCATAGTATGTCACCTTAACCCTATTTATAGTCAATACGTAGTTTCAAAAATTGTGATATAGAGTTGTTATGTTATTATCATCGGTTTAGTTTAGTTCACAACTATTGAATCGTTGTAGAAGTGATGTATAAAGAAAACATTTAATTCTTTCAGCTAATTATATTTATAATTGTTATTACTTGTTGGGCACTCAAATGCTCATCCTTGCTTAATTTAAATGTTTTCAGCTAAGTTTGAACAGCTAAAAGGTTCGACCAAGAACAGGGGAAAAGGAAAGCCAACAGAATATGTTTAATGGTATCTTTTGTAATAGTTAAAACTGTATTAAGACAATGATATATATTATCTATCATGTAATAAATTATAGTAAAGGTTGCGTACTTGGGATTAGACTCTAATATATGTAAATTAAGTTTGACTTTTATATTATTGTTATTATTATTAGTATTATTCCGCTCATAGAAATGGTATCGTGAATCACCGAGTTCGGCTTTCAAGTACCTGAATTTGGGGGCGTCACAACGGACTTCGTGCCGGGATGTCCTTTTCAAAGTACTTATGAAATACTCATGGCCCTTGACCGAAATTGATGTTTTACTGAATATTGTTGTTGAAAAATGTTTTGAATGAAAAGAGGTGCTATTTTGAATTATCGTTAGTACTTCGTAACTATTGTTCAGTTATTGAAGATATACGATTCATATGTCTCAAGCATGCTATTTTATTGGAATTGTTGTACTTACTCAGCTAGTTAGGCTCACTCTTGCTTGAACCATATGAATGCAGCTAAGATCGAAAGGACCGACAGATCTGGCAAGGATAAAGGGAAGGCTAAGGAAAACCCATTGACTTAACTATGTACTAGTATACGTTTTGTAATGATAATATTTTATATAATGACAAGAAAAATTATAACGGTTATAAAGAACCTGGGGGAATGTTAATACTATTTTGAATATATTTAAGACATATTCGTTCTTTTGAGGCATTTCAATTGAATGATTGTGTGAATTGTAGCACCGTGTACCACCATTTGTCAGGTTGGAAGATACCCAGATTTGGGGGCGTCACAGGTTGGTATCAAAGCTTTAGGTTATAAAACTTAAGGGGGGATTTAAACCTTAAGTCATAACCTTAAGAAAAGTCAAAGAAAAAAGATGTAAATTAACCTTATAAAAATGCATTATATATGTTATGTGTTATTATTAATTTACTGACGTGTACTAATTAAACTTTTTGTGTTATTGTAGATGTCAGGAGAAAATAGAGACGTACATATAGTCAGTGAAGGGTCGGTGAATCAGATAAAGATCATACCGAACCCCATAGCAGCAGATCCCGAGATAGTAGTGGTTGAGTTTGGAGACTCAGAGAGTTTAGAACTCTTGTCCGTGTTCGACGACATGCTAGAAGAAGAGGTGGAGGTGGTGTCCTTCAACCTAGTAGCTATAATAGCAAAGATGACTCTGGGGGAGTCAATGATGTCACTTTTCATGTCAGTATTGGGTAGAAACATCCACTATTATCAGGAGGTTAAGGAGCTAAAAGCATAGCTCCAGACGGTAATAGAAGATAAGACGGACGTGGAGTCCATGTGGGAGTAGGAGCATGATTAGAGGATTTTGGCCATGGACAAGGTCCATGAGCTAAAACAGGAGGTCTTTGAGCTCAAAGAGGAGCTAAAGACCATGAAACAAAAGATATGGAGAATGTCCTGCATCCATAGGAGTTCTTATACGGACTTCCATCTGCAGGTAGCTGGTTATCCCAGTAGAAGCAAATGAACGCCTTGACATACTTATCGGTACCGTGATATTATCATTTGGTCTTGCCAAAGGCGGATTTTGAGAATGCCTTAAGGCAGATGTGATCTAGTACTGGCTAGAGTAGTTTAGATATGTAAATATTATGTATCTAGTAGTGACGTAAAACCTTCTTTTGTATAACAAAGGGCAGTCTTTTGTAAATCCCAATTTTTGGAAAGTAATTACGGAAAAGTAATAGAATCAGCTTAGGCTGTGTAATGTAACCGATGTAGTGTTATACTACAATGAATCAATATAAGTCTTTTTCGGAACATTTTGAGTAATGAATGTTTGAGTTATTGTTTAAAATTGAATAATAACTAACTGACAAGAAATGAAAAAACAATAACGAAATGTGTTGTTTATTGTAACAGCAAAATGCCACCAAGAAGAGTACCACGTAATCAAGGCACTAAGATAAATCAACCGGAGGGAGGTCTGGTTAACCCCATACAGGAGTTTGTAAATCTTTTAACCGCGACGTTTAATAGAACTGGGGCTAACATCCCCGTAATTCCTGGTGTAGCACGAGCTACTACGTTTAAGGATTTTAAAAGCGTGGGTCCACTTGAGTTCAAAGGAGCTACGGACCCTATCGAAGCCCAAACATGGGTGAAGGAAATCGAGAAGGCGTTTGTCATAGCAAATGTCAACGAAGCCCAGAAGGTTGCCTTTTCAACCTACATGATGAAGGGAGAGGCTAATTTTTGCTGGGAGGCCAATCAAGCTAGGGCCGAGATAGAGGTTCTAATGTGGGCGAGGTTCAAAGAGATATTTTTTGAGAACTACTTTCCCACAAGCATGCAAGGAAGGATGGAGATGTGGTTTCTAGAATTGAAACAAGGGGACATTATAGTTCCCCAATACGCCACCAAGTTTAATGAACTGGCGAGGTTTGCTCCACACCAAGTGGACACCGAGGTTAGGAAGGCGCGACGGTTCGAGCGAGGATTGAAACCTTGGCTCTATAATCGCATATCAGTGTTCCAAAGTACTTTCTTTGGAATCATATTAGAGAAGGTGATAATCGCTGAAGGTGGTAGCGAGGCGTTGAGCCAGTACCACAAAGACAAGAAGAAGAAGAGGAAAGTAGCCGGGAGAGTGAAGATCGATGGAGCCAGCAGGAGTGGCGAAGGGTACAAACAGAAGGTTATTAGCTCTGGGAATATAAAGTGAATGTAGGGGACCTGAAGAGGAGGATGGAGGCTTGCAAGACCTGTGGGAAGACTCATTTAGGAGTCTGTCTCAAGGGTAAGGCCGTGTGTTACAATTTTGGACATGAGGGGCACATTGCGCCGAACTGTCCGAGTCTGAAGAAGAACCACATATGATTTGTATGTGGGTCCACTGACCACATGGCAAAGAATTGCCCAAAGAAGGGGACGGATGGGAACAAGGGTACCAATAGCGGTAAGTTAACTATTGGAGGTCCAGCGCAGCCAGGTAGACCGATGGCCCGTAGGTTTAACATGACCATCCAAGATGTGATGGCATCAGGGGACGTAGTCGCATGTATTATTTCGATCAACGATCTAAATGCATACGTATTATTTGATTCGGGTGCTACCTATTCATTTATCGCATGTGATTTTGCTAGACGATTAGGATTACTTCTCAAAAAGTTGCCTATACCTTTAAATATTAAGGTAGCAAACAAAGAAAAAATTCATGTTGAAGATATTCATAGGAGTTGTTGCGTAGATATTCGGGGTTGTAAATTATCGGTAGACCTGATACCGATAAAGTTAGGAGAATTCAATGTAATTCTCGGAATAGATTGGTTGGTGAACAATGGGGCCATTATAGATTTTCAAAAGAAATGCATAAATATTAGAACGTTAAAACAACCTCAGATAGTATTTTATGGTAATAAATCGCCGGGATGTTCGTGTTGTCTTACCATGACACAAACTAAGATACTGTTAAGGAAGGGGTGTGTAGGTTATTTGTGCCATATGGTTGATACCCAAAGAGTAGGAGCAACCATAGAACAAATACCTATAGTGAGTGAATTCATGGATGTATTTCCAAGTGAATTATTGGGTTATCCGCCAGATAGGGAGACCGAGTTTGTGATAGACATTATGCTAGGAGCGGCACCAGTTTCCAGGGCACCGTATCGTATGGCGCCAGTGGAGATGAAGGAGTTGATGGTTCAGTTGCAAGAACTGTTGGATATGAAGTACATACAACCGAGTGTTTCGTCGTGGGGAGCACCAGTACTATTTGTCAAAAAGAAGGATGGATCGTTAAGGCTTTATATCGAATACCGAGAGTTGAACAAGTTAACAATAAAGAATAAATACCCATTGCCCAGGATCGGTGATCTTTTTGATCAATTGAAAGGGGCAAAGCATTTTTCCAAAATAAATTTAAGGACGGGGTATCATCAACTGAAGGTTAGGAATGAAGACATACCAAAGACAACATTCAGGACTCGTTATGGTCATTAAGAGTTTCTGGTGATGTCATTTGGATTGACTAATGCACCAGCTGCTTTATGGATATAATGAACTGAGTGTTTAAACAATATTTGGATAAGTTCATCGTGGTGTTTATCGATGATATTCTAGTCTATTCTAAGACGCCAGAAGATCATGTTGAACACCTAAGAATAGTGTTGGAAACACTAAAGGAGGAGAAGTTGTATGCTAAGTTCACTAAGTGTGAATTTTGGTTAGAGAAAGTACAGTTTTTAGGTCATGTTATTGACTAGGAGGGGATTTCAGTAGATCCAGCAAAGGTAGAAGCCGTGATGAATTGGGAACAACCGAAAATGCCGACGGAGGTGTGGAGTTTCCTAGGGTTAGCAGGATACTATCAGAGATTCATTCAAGATTTTTCGAAGATAGCTACTCCGTTGACTAACTTGACAAGAAAGACTGTGAAATACGCGTGGACGGAGAAATGCGAGGACAGTTTTTATGAACTGAAGAAGAGATTAAGTGAAGCGCCTATTTTGTCATTACCAGATGACACAGGAAATTTCGTAGTTTATAGCGATGCTTCGCATAGAGGACTTGGTTGCGTACTCATGCAGCACGACAAGGTCATTGTGTATGAATCTAGGCAGTTGAAGGATTACAAGAAATTTTACCCTACTCATAATCTAGAACTGGTTGCGGTAGTGTTTGCCTTAAAGATATGGCGACATTATCTTTACGGGAAAAAATGTGAGATATACACGGACCATAAGAGTCTAAAATATATCTTCGCATAGAAGGAGTTGAATATGGGACAGAGGAGATGGCTGGAGTTGATAAAAGATTATGACTGTGAAATCCTGTATCACCCTAGAAAAGCCAATGTAGTTGTCGACGCCATAAGTAGAAAGGGTCGAGAAAAGTTGTCTATGTTAACGGATCAAACTAAATTAATAACAAAGATGGCTAGGATGGAGATAGAGGTGAAATTTCCAATTAAAGCGGATCAGAGACTATTTATGATGGAGATCCAATCTACCATCGTAGAGAGAGTTAAGGAGGTACAACTCAAAACTGGTGAGTGTGACCAGATGAAGAAGCGGTTGACCAATGAAAAAGATATTAAATTTAGTCTTTATAATGAGGGATTATTAAGATTCGAGGGAAGAATTTGGGTTCCAAATAAGATGGAATTAAAGGAGCAAGTTTTACAAGAGGCTCACAGTTCGAGGTACTCGATTCATCCTGGTAGTACTAAGATGTATCAAGATCTTCGACAGAGTTTTTGGTGGTCGAACATTAAGAGAGAGATAGCCGAGTATGTGATTAGGTGCTTGACTTGTCAGAAAGTTAAGGCCGAACATCAACGACCAAGTGGCTTGTTACAGTCATTGGAGATTCTGGAGTGGAAGTGGGAGCATATAACGATGGACTTTGTGGTGGGACTTCCGATTACTCAGAAGGGGTATGACGCGATTTGGGTGATAGTGGACCGATTGACAAAGTCGGCTCACTTTTTGCCAATTCGGGTCAAGTATAACTTAGATCAATTAACGGAACTTTATGTTAAGGAAATTATTTCCAGACATGAAGCACCAGTTTTGATTGTGTCAGATCGTGACCCACGATTGACATCGAACTTTTAGAGAAGTCTGCAAGAGCAGTTGGGGACACAGTTGAAGTTAAGTACGGCATATCATCCACAAACTGATGGGCAGAGTAAGAGGTCAATTCAGACGTTAGAAGATATGTCAAGATCTTGCGTCATGGATTTCAAGGGTAGTTGGGATGATCATCTACCATTAGTAGAGTTTGCGTATAACAATAGTTATCATGCAAGCATAAGTATGCCGCCTTATGAAGCCTTGTATAGAAGGAAATGCAGAACACCATTGTATTGGGATGAAATGGGAGAACGCCGAATGCTAGGACCAGAATTGGCGCAGCAAATAGCAAATATAGTGAAATTGATACGAATGCGTCTCGTAGCAGCTCAAGACAGACAGAAGAAGTACGCAGACTTACATAGAGAAAATAGGGAGTTTGAGGTAGGCTCGTACGTATTTCTAAAGATATCTCCCTGGAAAGGAAAGATACACTTTGGAAAGAAGGGGAAACTAAGCCCAAGGTTTATAGCACCTTTTGAGGTACTAAAACGTGTAGGTGAGGTAGCGTATATGGTAGCGTTACCCCCAAACTTAGAACGAATACATAACGTATTTCACGTATCGGTGTTACGTCCTTACAAGCTGGATTATAAACACGTAATAGAATTTGAGCCTATTCAAATCGAGAAGGACGTAACATACGAAGAGATGCCAATTCAAATCATTGATACAAAAGAGCAAGTTCTGTGAAACAAGGTCATATCATTGGTAAAGGTGTTATGGAAGAACCACGATGCCAAGGAAGCAACGTGGGAATTGGAAGAAAAGATAAAGATGGATTACCCTCATTTGTTTGAGTAATGTAAGGAAAGATTCTGGGGACATAATCTTTATAAGGGGGGAAGAATGTAATGACCAAGAAATTCAGATCCTTTGTAAAATACTTGAAAGAATTAAGTAATGAATAAAATAATATTATTTGTTATTATTATGTGTTAATAAGACGTATGTCATTCTATAACCTAGAAACGTCGGAACATCGTAGTATTTTAACTACGTAAGGGAATTAAAGTGTTTGAATTTACAAGACGAAAATAAAAGCTTCCCGATAAATTTTTTAAAAATACTATTCATCGTTTATCGCTCGAGAATTATTTTTGAACTTTCGAGAAATACATAACGTTAGAATATTGAGGCGAGATGGATTATGTAATAATAATCTAAGTATAGAAAATGCAATATTTCGCATTCAGACTTAATTTTAGAATGTTAAGTATTAACTTTTAATGGAATGGAATTATGGATTATGTAGGAGGTACCAATCCATTAAGCATTAAGGGACAAGCCCAAGAGGTAGAAATGATTAAGCCTAAGTGTTGGGTTATACTAAGCCCAAAGTAATTAAAGACAAGCCCAAGGTAATTTAAGACCTAAGCCCAATTAATGATCCATTAGTTAATTAAGATCCATGGGGCAACCCATGGGTGAAGTGGTGACCAAGACCTTTGTGTGGTGGGCAAGAATTAAGTGTGATGGCCAAGTTTACTTAGGCTTTAAGTTAGGAATAGTAAGGAGGTTTATTAAGGAGGTGGGAGGACTTATGACCAAAGTGCCCTAAGCTTAGAAAGCCTATAAATAACAAGCTTGTAATTCATTATTTGGTTGATAGTTTTCATCCAAAGTAAAATAACTTAAGTGTTAGAGAGAATAAACACTTTGAAGCTTAACTTCCATTGTTAGATTTTCCAAGAAGAAGAAGGACTAGTTCATCAAGGGTAAGGCTCTTATCTTATATATCCTCCATCTCTATCATAGAAGGGTAATAAGAGAATTTTAAATTAATGATCATGTATGTTAATCACTTATCAAGATGGTTAATCAATGACTTAAGCCGAATAAGTAAGGAATAAGTAACTTAAACCTAAATAAGTTATGAACTTATGGAGTACATATATGGACTTGTCATATGATGAAATTAAGAAGTTTGTATGATTGATAGGATGTAAGGATATAGCTTAAATGACCTAATTAATAATAAGTCATAAGGAAATGAAAATCTTGTATTGAAGAAATTGTTAAGTTATGAACTTATAAGAAATAAGTCATAACCTAATTTGAATATGAGTTATTGTAATATATAGGTTGAGATGTCCAGTTAATGAAATGAAAGCATTTGGAATAATGAACAAATCGTTAGTAATGATGTTTTGATTGAATTCACACGATTGGACGAGAATCGTCGAATCATGAAATTCTCAGAATTGAAGTTGGATTTTGTGTTTGAACTCGAAAACGTTGGTTTTCGATGGAGACAAATCGTATTTGGCATTATAGAGTTGCAGACTCAAAAATGACTAGATTCTGACTTATAACGATGAAACGAGCGTTGAACGTTCACGAACGTTTATCGTTTTTGTTAAAAATGAACTAATAGGTGAATTTCTAGCAAATGAAGTCGAATAGATAAAATTCTTACATGAACACGTAGAGTATGTGATTTGTAAACCGTAGGCTCTTGAACGAGCCAATTCGGACTTATAACAAAGAAGTTACGAGTCCGGAAATCTCACAAGTTTAAAAATCTGTCAAAATTATCTGTGGCATAGAGTCCATGACGCGTGCAACTCAAGCCAAAGCGAATTGTAGTGTGATGCCAAAATGGCCCTCACCTCTAGAAACTCTCACCGCCAATGTGACCGTAACGAAGGGACTTGCGCCAGAAGGCTCGAGTCCGATCTTCTAATGATAATGTGTGTGACGCATCACGACTAAGAGAGGAATAGTTGGCGCCGCATCGCCAGCCTTAAAACTTAGATAGTAAAAAATGTTTACATGTTGAGCATGAATAGTAAATGATTAACATTTATAATTGATGAACTTAATAAACCATTATCAAGTCATGATTAAACCTTAAGTATGATCACTTAGAGTTAAAGAAAGTCAATTGTATATGAAAGTAAGGACGACATAACGGAAATCCGGAACCAATAATAACAAGTCTAATATGTAATTAAATTGACAAGAAGGGTAAGATTCTTTAGGGACCATGTATGACTATTCATGACCTAATGTGCTATGTGATGTTATCATCTATTGTAGAGACCTTAAAGACTTAAAGTGCACATGTTATATCTGTAAGCAGGCGCTAAAGGCAAGTATTCTAACACTTGTTCTAGTTCAATCTAGACAAGCTTTGTTATTCATGTATTCTTACGCATGAGTTAATGTCTAATGAAGTCAACACAAATACTTTTAGCTAGACTTATGATATGTTTATAATCTTTCAGGTATTGACAAGGATTTACGAAACTAATACTGTTGTGGTTTTCAAAAGGAGACTGAGTATGCTAAATTGTTTTGTCATCAAACGACAGGCACGTGAGGTTGCCACAACTTAAACGTATAGACATTTAATGAATGTAGTGTTGATCAACATAGAGTACTATAGGCTGATCATCTAGACGTGCTCGTAAGCTATGGCAGACTTACAGACTTCGTGCCAGGATGTCTTTTCAAAGTACTTATGAAATGCTCATGGTCTTGGACCGGAATTGGTGTTTTACTGAATATTGTTGTTGTAAAACGTTTTGAATGAAAAGAGGTGCTATTTTGAATTATCGATAGTACTTCGTAACTATTGTTCAGTTATTGAAGATATACGATTCATATGTCTCAAGAATGCTATTTTACTGGAATTGTTGTACTTGCTGAGCTAGTTAGGGTCACTCTTGCTTGAACCATATGAATACAGCTAAGATCGAAAGGATCCGACAAGGATAAAGGGAAGGCTAAGGCGAACCCGTAGACTTAACTTATTAATAGTATAGGTTTTGTAATGATAATATTTTATATTATGACAAGAACAATTGTAACGGTTATAAAGAACCTGGGGGAATGTTAATATTATTGTTAATATATTTAAGACATATTTGTTCTTTTGAGGTATTTCAATTGAATGATTGTGTGAACTGTAGCACCGTGTAGCACCATTTGTTGGGTTGGAAGATGCCTGGATTTAGGGGCATCTCAATGATACACCAAATTGGATAACTCCAAAATTCACAGCTGGGAGGAGTTAACACATACTTTCCTCAGTCAATAAAACTTTTAGACTCAGATGGCTCCAGACAGGTATCAGATTACTAAAGTCAAAAAGTAAGTCAATGAGTCATTAAGAGAGTATGCCCAAAGATGGAGGCGTCTGGCTGCTCAAGTTATCCTATCCATGAAAGAGTCTAAAATGGTGATGACCTTCATAAATATTCAAGAAGCTCCATTTTATGAGAGGGTCCTAGCTGGAATAGGAAAGCAATTCTTAGAAATAATTAAGCACGGATAAATGGCAGGAATGGGATTGAAGTCTGGGAAGATTCAAAACCTCGTTGCTTTAAAAGTCGTGGCTGAGCATATCCAATCTGGAAGTTATGGGAAAACCCCCATAGGGTCCATAAGAAGAAAGAAGAGGATGTCTCCTTGATACTGCAAGGACAAACTCAAAAAGGAAATCAAAGTTTTCCTATTCAAAGGAAAACTATTCCCCTTTTCCATCGCAATATTCAAATCCTCCCTTGCCAAAGAGTGGAGAAGTCAGACGCTCAAGAGTTTTCATACCCCTAGGGGACTCACTCAAAAACATTTTCAATCTTCTGACAGCTCAGAAGAAAATCACCCATCTCCTTCCACCAGCCAATCAAAGTGGATAGGGCTTCAATACAAGTAAAAAGTGTGCTTATTTGTAACAACCCCAAAATTCATACAATTCAACTATCGACTTCGGTTGTTAATAATACGTTTAACTTATGATTTTACATCATTATTTGATGTTACACTTAATAAAATGCAGAATAATTGAAACTTTTCTATCTTCTAACTTTAATTCCCTGAATCAAAACCATTATCGTATACACATCTTTGAATCAAGTTATTTTATGATTCGCTTCATCAAAGTTGTTATATAGAATCTTACATTTCAATCCGATAACCTTTATATATCAGATAACTCAAACTTTACAGTTTATTATTACATAATTATTGTGGCTTATCAAGTACATTTCTCAAATCCTGTATCTTTACCTACCTTTAAACCATACTTAGCTTTTTACTCACCTTATAAGAGTTAATAAATAAAATTTACATCTAGGTTCAATACCCTTTCATACACCAAACAAAACTTTAACTTTATAACTCAACATCTATTAAACATCATACATTATTCGGAACCTTAAACATTTTTCAAATAATAATAATTCAGCCAAAGTGTATAAATCTTCAAATATCACATCTTATTCATGTCTTTAAAGTAGCACATAACTTTACCTTAAATCTTTAACCTGCTAAAGTGGTTATTTGTAAGGTTGAGCTCGATAGCCCAACAAAATCTAACAGTTTTCATGCATCACATAGCACGTAATAACATGCTCAATATACATCTCATAAAAATTGGACTAACATAACATACATGCTACAGTTCATATAACAAGTTTAAAGATTGAGTTCCTTACTCAATCAACATTTATTACTCAATCAACGTAGTCATAAATTGGCATTAACGTTTCATATTTTCAATATATACATAACACATCAACAAATATTTAAAGTTTCTCATCATAAAGTTCACATAGCAAATAGGAACTGAAAGACTTGCCTTGATCGTTGTTTACCAATAACAGTTTAACAGCTTACAACTATCTGCACTTCACGTGCCCTACACAATTATATAATCATTCATATTAACTATTAGTAAAATAGCAATGCATAGTATTTATAATGTAAACTTTACTCTACATCTCATAACCCTTCCTATTATCAATACACAATGTTCAATTTGATTGTGTTAACTTTCGACTTATATCTCACTATATTTATTTTTAATAATACTCAAAATTAATTGAAGTGTTTAAGTCTTGCTAGGAATCCTTATTGGTTTTATATTAACCCCATTCCATATCTTATAATATTAATTTCATTTGACTTAAAACACTTTTTACGTTCATTAACACTTGTCACGACGTTTCGACGTTTATTCGTCACACGCTCGATTTGTCTCCCTTGTGTATGCTTATACAACTTATCTAGCACATCATTTATTAATGTTAAGCATCATTATATTTACTAACATTCATATTTTATAACTTAGAACAACATCTTTTATCGTCAGAAGCACTACACTTGTATACGTGCATGCTCGACGCCCTCCGATTGTCCCCAAAAACACAATAATCATACAGATGACAATTTTGACCCATGTTCCTGACTTAAAATCGAAACACTTAAGGAATGAAATTTGTAGGTCTATTCGTTCTCGTTTCGGATCATCTTGAATCTCCTCAATCGGAGTTTTTATGAAATATTTATGGTTGTTTTACTATCGGAGGTCAAAACTATCACAACAAACAAACCTAGAGCGCAGCTGCACGCAATTAATCCTGGGACACAGCGCAGCTATGCCCCAAAAGGCTTAGGGCACAGCGCAGCTGCGCCCATTAGTAGAACCGGGACTTACAGTTTACTATTCTTGCGATTTTGGAACCTTTTCTCCTACTAATCTTCATAACTTGAGTTCTACATATCCAAATTAGTCCGTTTTCAAATCTATGGAATCGTAATTCATAGAACTACAACATACTAGAATTATAACAATTTACAGAAAAACTAACTAGCCTAAATCTTGACCCAAAACTCATGTTCATACTAAACTTTCATGTTTTAACATATTTAGCGAATTCATTCACTACAAATTCGTTTCTTAACCAACTATATTCATTCAACTTGCGTTCTTTTCAGTTCTTATCGTATTAACACAATCCATCACCAATTTTACAATTATAACATAAACTCCTAACCAATTTTAGTCTCAAAATAGACCCAAAATACATATATTAAATAAAACTCATATTATTCATCTTTAACATATTCTCATGAGTTTGATTACTCTAAAACAACTTTTAGATGATGTAGAATGGATTATAAAAACCCATTAACATCTACAACCAATTCCATAAGAAATCCAATTTATCAATAAAGAACTCAAGAAATAAAACTTAAGGGTTTAGAATTGATTCTTACCTCTTGATTCTTCCTAATCTTAGTTTGGTGATGAAGAACAATTGCTTAATCTCCTCCTTACTTCTCCTTGACTCTTCATCCTTCTTCTCAAATTCTCTCTAAACTCTATGTTTCCCTCTGTATTTTCACATAAGATTTCTAACTGATGAAACACGTAACATGTTTTTTTATTTATCCTTCAGTTATATAGATAAATAGTCACCATCAGTTACAAATACCAAGGGCCACTAGTCCATGTTTGGCTAGCTCTCTAAAATCCCTTTTAACTCATTTTCATTACTTCCTTATTATATGGTATATCTTATTTTCTCTAAATGTCACACTTTAACTATGTTGCTATATTATTTAGCTAACTACACTGAATAATTATACAATTATAATTTGTATAATTATTACACTTATACATAATGAAATTATATTCATAAACACCTCCATTTAAAATAATAAACTTTTTCATTAAAATAGTTAATATTTATTCCATAATTATTTAATTAACTCAAATGAATTATATAATTATTATATATAATCATTTCAATCTATTTTCTTGCATAAATTGTCTCAATACAATTTATTTAATCCATACATCTAATCACCACTTAATTATTAATTCAAATTATTAATCTCTAACCAATAATTATTTATAGGTATATTGGTATTTCTTCTCTCACCATCAATTTATATTTTATTAACATAATTCAAGATACTAAACCTTTTCATATATTACCATGACATATAATATATATTAAGAATACCAAATTTAATGAGCAAAACTCATATATTAACTCACTATTTTAATTAAGTGAATTAACCATTTTATCCACTTTACTACAACACCGCTACCAAGTAAGGTTTAAATATTCAAACAATATTATTTCATAATATAGTTTCAACTTAATTTAAATTACCCAATATTTATAGGGTTAATTTCCCTTGCCACCAAATTCCTTATCGTGACTAAATTCTTTTATTCTCTTTAATAGTTTAATCAACTATTAAATCTCATAAAAAATTAATTTCTTCACACCAAAACACCTAATTCAAAATATATACACCTCATAATAAGAATTTTAATGGCTTTGGAGAAGTTTCCTTCGTCCACATTCCTCGGAACATGAATGTCTTTGCTGATGCGTTAGTAACTTTGGCCTCCTTGATCAACATACCTGACAAGGAAGACATGCCAAATATCACATTTGCCCGCCAAAAGGCTCCAACCTATGGGAGTTACATCATAGAAGTATCAAATGAACTGCCTTCTATCCAACACCCTTGGTATCAGGATAACAAGGATTATATGCGAGATAGATCTACATCCGCTGAAGCGAGTCAAGCTGAAAGAAAGCGAATCCATTAAATGGCCATGAAATTCTTTCTGAGCGGAGACGTACTCTACAAACGATATGCAGGACTAGGCCTTCTAAGATGCCTAGACAAAGATCAAGCTCAGAGGCTCATGGATGAAATTTATGGTGGAGTATGCGACCCACACATGAGCGACCCACACATTAATGGTTCTGTGACGCCCCCAAAATAGGTATATATCACCTATTTTGAGTCGCCAAATACATGGTACAGGATACAAATACAAACTTAATTATACAACTGTCGTGTAATATAAGCTGGGAGTTTTAACACGAATAGTGTCTTCTAGACAATATTCAAACTCAAATAGAGTCCTCATTACAATTATTATCACACTATTTTATAAAATAGTGAGGACTACTACAGTCACCATCTCAGGCCGTCACTCCGTTCCCCGACTAGTCCCGCTACGTTCTCATTTCTTGAAGAGAACAGTGAAAGAAAAAGGGTGAGCTCAATTGGCCCAATAAGAAATATTATGACTAAGACAATGCAGAATAAATTATCGTTAGCTTTCAATAGTATTAAACTGATAGAATACAATAAATAACAGGTTTAACTGCAGCGAAACAAATAATCTATTAGAAGAGTCAAGTAGAGCATGATATCTACTATCTTCTATGATTTAAGAGTTTATCATCAATTTTATCGCTGAGACTCATCTCAATAAATAATCCACAATATAAGCATGAGGATGATGACAATGATATACGAGTTCAATTAAATGAGAGCAAGGATAAATTTTAATGATTTATAATTCAATTTATTCAGAATTCAATAATGTCCAAATTATCAACATGATACTGCTTTGTGGACTAAAATTCAAGAATAATATTATATCAAAAATAATTTGGACAAAAAAGAAATTATTTTTTTGTCATGAATAGTACCCCGGGTGAATAGTACCCGAGTGAATAGTACTTCATGAATAGTATCCCGTGAATAGTACTTTGGCATTAAAAGGTTAAAACTTAACAAGAACGTTCAGAATAATATTTTCGTGAAACGATACTAGATGAATCACAAATTTCAAGGATATTCTACTAATTTCAAGGAGTATAGAAGCAATACTTAACAAAATGAGTGTATAATTCGGAATCTGAAACGAAATAATATTACTTACATACTACATAGTATGGAAGAAAATATTATTTCATACGAATATTTAACAAAAATAATATCCCTTACCTTAAAAGGAGGGTATTTCTGACTGGTAGGGCGGGGATATTCTTGAAGAAAACTTGCACGGTTTTCTACACTCAAAGCTTCCTTAAACTCTAAAAAAATATGCCCAATATTATAGAAGAAGAATTCTCGGGTTCTGGTGTGATTTTCATTTCTAAACTAAGCATCCTATTTATAGGAGAATGAAAGGATACTATTTGAATTTAAAAATCATGCACGTTTACAGATGATGAAAAATTTCACACAGGCTTAACTGATGAATTTTTTTTAATTTTACTATGTTGCACTACGCAGTACTATGCAACACTATGTAGTACTATGCAACACTATACAGTACTATACAACACTATGCAGTTCTATGCAAACAATAAAATATAATATATATATATATATATATATATATTCACACATCACCATCCACCACACACACCCTAACACACACTCCACACACACACACACCCTCACACACGCTCCACACACATACATCACACACTTATATATATATATATATATACATTATAACTTTCTACCGATTATTTTGAAAAATGAGCAAGTGGGGGTACATATAATAAGCAAAATTTACAACAAATACTTCATAAAATACCCCTCTATTTATCTCAATTTACTTGGCTTCACTAAACATATTTTTGAACAACAATTATTCATCATTTATAACTTGCAATATTAACAACCTGATCATTCCCAGGAACGAGGGGGCTTTCCAATAAGAATTTCTCCCTATTGGTGCGCATTTAGGTGACCAAACCCCTTTCCTCGACAGAATTTTCTAGATATTGTCAATAATGCAAATAATAATATGAATAACTTTGTCATCTCAATTATTGATTTAATAATATAAAATATTATGACAATAATTGAATCAACAACGTGAGATACTATGCATCAATTACTGTGGCAATAATCGAAATAAACAGAGTGACTTCTCACGTAAGCATCAATAATCAATACAATGGTGCTCTACTATGTAATAACCCAGCGTAGACATCATATACTTTTATCATAGGGTATTTTGACGAGTTAACGGTAAAATTTTTCGTTATTATTTTTATAAATGATATTTACGTCATTTTCAACTCCAAAATGATAATTCCGTTATGGGGTCCACCAATGATTGTGTCGTCATATAAATATTCCATAATAAAATGAATATTCCCCGACCAATCGAATATTTTATGACAACTTGCTTACTTTGCAAAATTTGTAAATATTACCCACAACTATAACATTATATCAAATCCACACCTTAATACTCAAAATGATATTTAGAAAAATTAATCTTTATTCATAAAAGTTGGGTTCTTACAGGCTCTCTCTCAAGGCTAACTGTGATGATCACGTTAAGAGATGTTACCAATGCCAAACTCATTGGAATGCTATCCACGCCCTTCCAAGAGTGCTCCACAATATGAGTTCTCTATGGCCCTTCTCAATGTGGGGAATGGACGTGATCGGGCCAATCAAGTCCAAATCTAGTAACGGTCATCGGTTTATATTCACCATGATCGATTATGTAAGACTCCAAATTTTATGAAATGAAAGTATTCAATTTTCTTATAATTATTATTTTATTTAGTAAATGGTTGAATTGATAAAGGTTAAGTTAAGGGTGACATTTGAAAATTTTGTAAAGTAAGCAAGTTGATATAAAATATTCGTTGTGTTAGGGAATATTCGATTGGTTGGAGAATATTCGTTTTAACAGGACATATTCGTACGACAGCACAATCATTGGTTGACCCCACAACGGAGGTACTGTTGTAGTTAGAAAACGACAGAATTATCTTTTTATAAAAATAAGGGCAAACGTTTTATCATAAAACTGTTGAACTACCCAGTAGTAAAAGTACAGTAATACGCGTTGTTGCATAGTAGCACACGATATTGATTATTGATACTTATGTGGGAAGTCACTCAGTTATACTCAATTACTGCCACAGTAAATACTGCATTATATCTCTCATATTATTGATTAAATTATTGTCACAATATCATCTGCATAATATTTATTATTATTAAATCAATAATTGAGACGACAAAACTATTCATATTATTATTTGCGATATTGATGATGTCTAGAAAGTTCTGTCGAGGAGAGGTTTTGTCACCTAATTGCGCGCCAATAAGGAGAAATCTTTATCGGAAAGCCTCCTCTTTCCTGGGAATGATCTTGTTGTTAAATATTGTGAGTTATAATATTAATGATGAATAAGTTCGTGTTGATAAAAGATGAAATTGATAGTTCCATTGTGTTGGGATTATTAGTGTTAGTGGAAATCGATATATATTTCGATAATAATTGATGTCTTGAAGTTATATTGACCAATCGAGTAATTAATCGGATAAATGAGCAATTAATTGCTATTAATTCACATGATTATAACTATGTGTTCACATGTGTGTACTATTGATTCATATGTATGTAATATTAGGGGAGGTGGTGCAAGATTGATAATATTTGCATGACTAAATTAAAAATGAAGGTATTGATGAATGTACTATACTGTAATTATTTTTTTCAGATGTATAGAACTATCGAGTCACATGATTATACTATTGATTCACATGATGTACTATTAGGGGAAGTGGTGTAAGATTTATAATACTTGCAGGACTAAATTAAAAATGAAGAAAAAGATGAATGTATTATACTGTAATATTTTGAGCCCCAAAATGTGCAATTATCGAACCAATGTTTTTCTATAAATAGAAGCTCATTCTTCCTTCATTCTCACCAATTCACCAAGACTCACAAGAGCAATTATAGAAAGAGAAGCTATAGAGAGAGAAGCTTTAGAGAGAAAGTAAAAGAGAAGTCTGCTACCTCACTATTCCAGTATTTAGTCTTCTTCTAAGGTAAGGGATATTATTTTGTTCAGTATTCATAGGAATAATATTTTCTTCCATACTCTGTAGTATGTGAGTAATATTATTTCGTCTTGTATTCCTAATTATACCCTCATTTTGTTAAAGTATTGCTTCTATACTCCGTGAAATTAGTAGAATATCCTTTAAATTTGTGCTTCATCTAGTATCATTTCACAAGAACATTTTCTGCACATTTTTGTTAAATTTTAAGCTTTTTATGCCGGAGTACTGTCCATGAGTAGTATTCATTTTTATGGTATTATTCACAAAGTACTATTCACGGGGTACTATTCACAAAGTACTATTTACGGGTACTATTCATGAGTACTATTCACTAGGTACTATTCCCGAAGTACTATTCATGGGGTACTATTCACTCGAGTACTATTCACTCGGGTACTATTCACCTGGGGAATTATTCATGATAAAAATTGATTTCTATTCGGTCCAAATCATTTTTGATACAATATCATTCTTGAACTTTACTCCACAAAGCAATATCATGTTGGTAATTTGAACATTATTGAATTCTGGATAAATTAAATTATAAATCTTTAAAATATTATCCTTTGTTTCTTTTAATTGAATTCTTATAACATTGTCATCATCCTCATTCTTATTTTGTGATAAAAGTCATATGTGGCTTACGTGCATAGATGTACTATTGATTGGTATAATTATGACCATGAATTATTCGGTATAATCATGACCGTAATGTTACAAATGATGTGATAAAAATTCTCATTGGCATGTAGTGCATTGATGGACAGTTGTAGGTATGATTATGACTAGGGATTATTCGGTATAGTCATGACCATTGATGATTACATGAATATCCCTGGCCCGTAGTGCAGGGATGATTCGATGATATGGTTTATTTATTAAGCTGAGTCTCAACGATAAAATTGATGATAAACTTTTTAAATCATAGAAGATAGTAGATATCATGCTCTACTTAACTCTTCTAATGGATTGCTTGTTCCGCTGTAGTTGTTGATCTAAAACTTGTTGTCTATTATATTCTATCAGTTTAACACTGTTGAAGGCTAACGATAATTTATTCTGCATTATCTTAGTCATAATATTTCTTACTGGGCTAGTTGAGTTCACCCTTTGTTTTCATTGTTCTCTTCAAGAAATGAGAATATCGCTGGGACTAGTTGGGGAATGGAGTGATGGTCTAGATGTTTGAATTAGTAGTCCTCAATATTCAGTGAAATAGTGTGATAATAAATGTACTAAGGACTCCATTTGAGTTTGAATACTGTCTAGAAGACAATATTCGTATTAAAACTCTAAGCTTATGTTTTGTCGTATTTTACACGATAATTGTATAATTAAGTTGTATTTGAATTTTGTACCATGTATTTGGCGACTCAAGATGGGGGATGTATACCTATTTTTGGGGCGTCACGGTTGGTATCAAAGCTTAGGGATATGATCCCTGGCTGAGATGTGAGATAAGAACTAGGAGGGGATAGACGGGGAATTCTTTTGCTATTATGACCTGCCTAAGTTTATTTTGTATTTATTTGGTCGGTCAGAGTATAGGGATAATATGTGACATGTTAATTAACCCTTGTTTTGTGGAAGTATTTGCAAATGGCATCCGAAAATGTTGAGATAAGAAATGAAGCACATGAGACCGTTGAGTCACCAACGATCAATACCCAGGATAATGTGCAACAGGAAGACAATAATCCTCAGGTAAACAATAACACAGATCAAATGATGAACGATGGGATGTTTAGAGGCTTTATGCAATTCATGCATCATCAGGTGAGAGCGACTCCTGTTCAAAATGCAGGTAGAATCATTGACAACTCTCGGTCGGTCATCGCTAAACAGTTCAAGGAGTTGGGACCACCGGAGTTTATTGGAGAGCCAAAACCACTTAAGGCAGATACGTGGATAAATCATATCACCAAGATATTTGATATCTTGGGATACTCTGAGGAGAAAAAGGTTCCCTTTGTCACCTTCATGTTGCGAGGAGAGGCAGATTACTGGTGGGAATCTGTAAATGTGATGCCCCCAAATTTGGGTCTCTTTCAACCTGACATATGGTGCTCCACGGTGCTACAGTTCACACAAACATTCAATTGAAATGCCTCAAAAGAACGAATATGTCTTATATATATATATTCCAAAACAATACTACCATTCCCCAGGTTCTTTATAATTGTTACATTTGTTCTTATCATAATATCAAATATTATCATTACAAACCTATACTATTACATAGGAAATCTACACGTTCACTTTAGCCTTCTCTTTATCCTTGTAGAATCCTTTGGTCCATCCGGTCTAAGCTGCATTCATAAGGTTCAAGCAAGAGTGAGCATAACAAGCTCAGCAAGTACAACAATTTCATTTTAAAAGCATGCTTGAAACATAGGAATCGTATATCTTCAATAACCTGATGATAGTTACGAAGTACTATCAATAATTCAAAATATCTTTCCTTTTTCCTTCAAAACATTTTACAATAACAATATTCATCAATTCATCAATTCTGGTTCAAGACGTGAATGTCTTATAGTTTCTTTGAAAAGGACAACTCAACACGAAGTCCGTAAGTCCGGCATAGCTTACGAGTATATCTAGGTAATCAGCCTATAGTACCCTATGTTGATCAACACTACATCCATTAAACGTGTATACGTTTAAGTTGTGGCAACCTCACGTGTTCATCGAATAATCTATGAAAATATATTTGTTTATACATATTCAAGCTTACCTTGTATCTGTACCAAAGAGTTGGCATAGGATAGCATTAGTAATTCTATATTGAAAGACTTGTAAATAAATCAATCAACTTATCAAGATTAGTCTAGTCGAGTTAAAATGGGCATCGACTCTTTCTTTAAAACCATACATGCATCTCATAACTTGAATCATTTGAAAACCTGGATAACACGAAGGTTAGACAAGCGTTTAAGAAAAACTTACCTTCAGCGTCTGCTACAGTATAATTACGTTTCCTTTGAGTCTTTATAGTCTCTACAATACATAATCATATAACATACGACATTAGGTCATGAATGAACATACATAGTTCCTAAAGAATCTTACCCTACTTCTCAATCTAATCTCGTATTAGATTTGTTATTATGGGTTCTAGCTTTCCGTCATTCTTTTACATCATTCTTACCAACTTCGTTCTCTTCTATAACTAAAGTGAAATTATTTCATTAATACAACTCGGTTCGAGTTAAGTGTCCTTCATCACGGCTTACTAACTTTATTATTAATCGAAACTCGATCGTCATTTGTTTAGTTCACTTATTGTATATCGTTCACATTTATCTCCACTTGACTTTCTTTAACTCTAAGTAATCATACTTGAGTTTTAATTATGACTTAATAATATTTTATTAAGTCCCTTTGTTCGTTACTAAACAATTTCCCTTCATGTTCCACTTGTAACCATTCTTCATTGTCTAAGTTTTAAGGCTAGCGTTGCGGTGCCGGTGATCCTTTGTTGTACCGCGCTGCGGCGTCGCCCATTAGGGCTTGGAGACCGGACTCGGCGCTGCGGTGTGAGTCCCTTTGTTAACTATCAATGCAAGCGTATGAGTTTGCGAGTCCGAAGCTCACTTTGGCCTGCCATGACACTGGGTCATTTAAGCTTGGAGTCGCGGTAGCAGTCGGACGACTGAGCCACAGATAGTTTTGACAGATTTTCAACTTTGGGAGATTCCCGGACTCGTAACTTCTTCGTTATAAGTCCGAATTGGTTCTTTCAAGAGCCTACGGTTCACAAAGTATGTACTCTATGTATTCATACAAGAATTTTATCTATTCGACTTTATTTGCTAAAATTTCTCCTATTAGTCCCTTTTTAACGAAAACGATAAACGTTCGTGAACATTCAACCCTCGTTTCTTCGTTCTAAGTCGGAATTCGACCAATTTCGAGTCCGCAACTCTATAATGACAAATACGACTTGTCTCCATTGAAAACCAATGTTTCCAAGCTCAATATCAAAATTCGACTTCCATTCCGAGAATTTCACGAATTCAACGATTGTCGTCTAATCGTGTGAATTCCGGCGAAACTTCGTTACTTAAGATTTGTAGACCATTTCCCTTGGATTCAATCCATCATATTAATATCTTGACATTTATGCTTCATTAACTTATAAACATGATAAGTTATTACTAGTTCATTGTGAATTTGTAACTTATGAAAATATAAACTACTTATATTTCCATTTAACTTATGTCTTCTTTTCATATGACTTATTAATGAGTTAAGTCCTTAAATACTTATTCTTACATCTTATTAATCATGCTAACTTTATTAATGTAAACATGTTACAAGTTCTAACAAGTTCTTATACTTCCATTATAAGTTCATAACTTATTTATGAATGAATTACTTATTCATGACTTATCCAAGCTTATTAAGACTTAAGCCCTTTGGTTTATCATTCCAACTTCTTCTTAGCATGCTATTCTACCAATACCCCTTCTCTACTAAAGGAAGAGAAAGAAATCATGGTTTAAGTTCTTACCTTTGATGATCACTTGACTAATCCTTAATCTTCTTCTTCGCTTCTTGAAATAAGAACTCTAGCTTTCTAGCTTTTTCCCTCAAGCCACTAAGCTCTCAACTTATAAGTGGTTGGTGGAAAATCTAACAAGGAAAGTCTAACTTATATGCTTATTCTCTCAACCAAATAAGTTGCTTAGCTTGAGAGGAAATGAACAACCAACAAAATGAATTGAAGCTCTCTATTTATAGGCATTCCAAAGTGAGGGTAAAAGGGTCGTAAGGCCACTCCACCTCCTTAATCACCTCCTTACTATTCACTACTTTCTCATTAAGTTACTTGGCCTCCACACATTTTGCTTGGCCATCACAACTCTTGCTCACCACTCCTCTTAGCCATTAAGTCACCTTACTTGCTCACCACCACACTTGGTCATCACACTTACTTAATTATTAAGTATACTTGATCATTACTACACTTAGCCCTTAAGTTTCTTTGTTAATCACATTAATCACTTTGTGTGCTCACCACACTTACTTAGCCTCTAAGTTTACTTGCTCCCTAATTTGGATCATCCATGGTTTGCCTCATAGGTTTAAACCAACTCTTAACCCATTGGATATTTACTTTGGGCCTTAGCTTAATTAACTTACTTAACTCATTTGGGCTTGCATTATCAAACACTTGGGCTTTGATCCTTAACTTATTTTGGGCTTCATATTAATAAATTCACATTGAGCTTAACCATTCAATACTTGGGCTCACATAATACTTAACAAATCCTACCAATTCTAAAAATTCAATACATATGGCTTAAAGCCTTATAACATATAATTTACGTATTAATCTCGTATTCTAACTCGTATACTTATTCATATACGACATACCATGCTTCATTCATATGTACTCGTATAATACCTCGTATCATACTCGTATTCTCTACCTCGTACAATACCTACGTATTATACAATCATCGCTTAATTCATTAATCGCATTACATTTCCTTCTCATAAATCATTTTCCTTAAACGTTAGGTTTTAAGTCCACAGGCGAAATATTACGTTTTCCATAACTGAAATATTATTGGATATTCCATCTCACCTCAATATTCTATCGTTATGTATTTCTCGGAAGTTCAAAAATAATTTCCGAGCAGAAATGAGTGAATAGTGTTTTTCGAAAACTTTCTCGGAAAGCTTTTATTTTCGTCTTGGAAATTCAAACACTTTAATTCTACCACGTAGCCAAAATCCTACGATGTTCTGACATTTCTAGGTCATAGAACGACCTTCGATTAGCTTGCTCCATAAATAATTAATTAAATTCATTTAATAAAAATAAAAATTTAATTCTCAAAAATCCGATTTTCTCGGGGCGTTACAGTAAAGCTAACTCAACATGCCGCACTGAAGATGTCTTGGGAGAAATTTCAAGAACTATTCAACGACAAGTACTTTCCTGAAAGTATTCATCACATGAAGGAGGTAAAGTTTATCAAGCTGGAGCAAAATAATATGACCGTGTCACAATACGAAGCTAAGTTTGCCAAGTTGTCCCGGTTTGCGTCCCACTTGGTTGATAATGAGGAGAGAATGACACGGATGTTTATAAGTGGTTTGAAACCTGAGATACGTCAATAATTAATTTCTCATAAACTGTGTTTGTATTCAGATGTTGTAAATAGGGCTCAGTTATTGGAGCGCGATAATGAGTTAACCCAACCAAGAGAGAGCAGCTGACAAATCGATAATACCAGTGGTAGCAGTCATCGAAGCGGTGACAACAAACGTGGAGGGAATCAACATGCCAGAAATGGTAACTACTTCGATGATAATCATGGCCAAGATAATAGAAGTGGGAATTTAAAGAAGAGGAAATTCAATAATGATGAAAAGACGTCAGGACCAACACCTGTTGTTAAGGAAGGAGAACGAATGTCGGTCATATGTTACAAATGCGGAGGGGAGGGACACATCAGTCCAAACTGTACGCAACAGTCTAAGGCATGTTACAATTATGGAAGAGAAGATCACCTAGCCCGATTTTGTCGTGCACCGAAGTCAGGTCAAGTCCAGCTGGGATGGAGGCATCGAAGGCTGTCCCAAACAAGACAAAACCGGTAGTTCAAGGGAGAGCGTTTGTCGTAACCTCCCAAAAAGCAAAGAATCTGAACGAGGTGATCACGGGTAAACTAATCATCAACTCTAGCGAAGTATATACCTTATTTGATACCGGTTCTACCCATTCTTTTATTTCTCCTACTTGCACTCAATGTTTAAATTTAACTCCGGAGAAATTAGACTTATATTTATCTGTTGAAACTCCATTGGGAGAAACCTTCATTACATTCACTTTTTATAAATCTTGTTTGGATCAAATCGGTACTCACACATTACCTGTCGATCTTATTTCCATAAAAATACTTGCGTTTGATGTGATTTTAGGGATTAATTGGTTAACTACTCATCATGCTTTAATTGATTATTTTCGTAAGGTTGTTAGCTTTCATATTCCTAACCAACCTATTATGCGAATTCAAGAAACCAAACCACTAAAGTCAATCACTGTCATATCAAGCCATAAAGCTATTCGTTTATTGAAAAATGGATGTCAACTTTTCTTAGCCCATGTCACGGATTTAAACAAAAATACGTCAGATTTGAATGATATTTCTATTGTTAATAAATTTTCTGACGTATTCCCTGAAGAACTTCATGGCCTATCCCTAGAGCGTGAAATCAAATTTTGTATCGATCTTGAACCCGATACAAAACACATTTCCAAAGCCTCATATCGAATGGATCCTATTGAACTTCAGTAGTTAAAAACCAAACTACATGAATTGTTAGATATCGATTTCATTCATCCTAGTACATCTCCTTGGGGTGCTCATGTTCTATTTGTGAAGAAGAAAGATGGAAGTATGCGACTTTGTATTGATTATCGAGAGTTAAATCATGTCACCATAAAAAATAGGTACCCGTTGCCTCGTATTGATGATCTATTTGACCAGTTGCAAGGCGCCAAATTCTTTTCAAAGATCGATCTTCATTCTGGATATCATTAGTTGAAGATTAAAACTGATGACATTCCAAAGAGGCGCTTTCGTAACTGATGACGGGTATTACTTAATTCCTAGTCATGTCTTTTGGATTGACTAATGCTCCTACTGCCTTCATGGATATGATGAACCGAGTATTCAAGGAATATTTGGATCACTTTGTGGTCGTCTTTATTGATGACATCCTAATTTACTCCGAAAGCCATGAAGATAATGAGCAACACTTGAGGCTGATACTCCAAAAACTTCGTGAAAATAAGCTTTAGCATTCCTTGGGCACGTAATATCAAATCATAGAATATATGTTAACCCGACAAAGATTGAAGTTATTCAAAGTTGGGAGCAACCTAAGTCAGAGACTGAAGTACGTAGCTTTCTAGGCTTAGCTGGTTATTACCGGAGATTCATAGAAGGGTTTTCTCGAATCGCTACTCCATTAACTCAGCTGACTCGGAAAGATACAAAATTCGGTTGGAGCGAGTAATGTGAGAAGAGTTTTCAAGAATACAAGATGAGGCTCATTTCAGCACCTGTTCTGATAATACCAGCTGGTTCGGAGGGATTTTTCATATACAGCGATGCTTCAGGCAAGGGTATAGGATGTGTTCTCATTCAACATGGGAAAGTCATAGCCTATGCCTCATGACAACTCAAAGAATATGAGAGGAATTATCCTACTCATGATCTAGAGTTGGCAGCTGTCGTTTTTGTGCTTAAGATTTGGAGGCATTACCTGTATGGAGAGAAGGTGGAGATCTATACGGATCATAAAAGCCTTAAATATTTCTTTACTCAAAAGGAACTCAACATACGGCAATGACGATGGCTTGAGCTATTGAAAGATTACGATCATACCATTTAATACCATCCTGGAAAAACAAATGTAGTAGCTGACGCATTGAGTAGAAGATCATATGCGGTTAAGAGTGTGATATTGTCAACGCAAAGGCCCATTTTGTATGACTTATAAATGATATAGATAGAGTTAAAGACTCTAGGGACCCACGTGATGATGTCAAATAATACAAGTAGAATCGACGATAATCGATAAAGTTAAAGCGACTCAAGCTACACACCTAGAGCTGATGAATGTGAAGAAGAAGGTTTAAGAGGGCGTTATTCTAGAAGCAAGAATCGACGAAGAGAGTAAATATCAACCCTCGATTTAATTGAGCCATTTGAAATCCTCGATCGAGTAGGAATAGTGGCCTATAGACTCGCGTTATCGCAAAGTATGTAGCGTATTCATAACATTTTTCACGTATCAATGTTATGTAAATTTGCGGACGACTCGAACAACATTAGTGAATTAGAACTAGATGAGATAGCAGAAGATTTAATGTATGAAGAGGTACCTGTTAAAATCTTGGATAAGAAGGATCATATTCTACGCTCCAAGGTTATACCTCAAGTCAAAGTTTTGTGGAGAAACCACGATGTTGAGGAAATGACCTGGGAGTTCAAATCTGAAATGAAGTCAAGGTATCCTCACCTCTTCGACATACTAGGTACATACCCTAATTTCGAGGGCAAAATTTCATAAGGAATGGAGATTGTAAGACCCTGAATTTTATGAAATGAAAGTATTTAATTTTCTTATTTATATTATTTTATTTAGTAAATGGTTAAATTGATAAATGTTAAGTTAAGGGTGACATTTAAATTTTTTTTGCAAAGTAAGCAAGTTGACATAAAATATTTGTTATGTCGGGGAATATTCGATTGGTCGGAGAATATTTGTTTTAACAGGAAATATTCGTACGACGACACAATCATTGGTGGACCCCACAATGGAGGTACTATCGTAGTTAGAAAACGACATAATTATCTTTTTATAAAAATAATGACGAATGTTTTACCGTTAAACTGTTGAACTACCCAGTAGTAAAAGTACAGTAATACGCGTGATTGCATAGTAGCACACGATATTGATTATTGATGCTTACGTGAGAAGTCACTCAGTTATACTCAATTATTGCTACAGTAAATGTTGCATAATATCTCTCATATTATTGATTCAATTATTGTCACAATATCATCTGCATAATATTAATTATTATTAAATCAATAATTGAGACGACAAAGTTATTCATATTATTTTT